>OZ025293.1:47259913-47834149 GCA_964019185.1 Maratus speculifer
TCCAACGTGTTTCTTTCGTATTTTCGTTACATATTTTCCAATTTACTTTCGGGTTAGAAGTGACGATGGGCATTTTGAGAAGTGCCATTATAATAAACGTAACATATACACACACTAATGATATAAGATCGCTTAGGTGAATGTCAATCTTCGACATATTAGCGTAGAATAATTTCTTCAATAGCATATTGTAACACTGAATTACCATAATTAAAATAAGTGACTCGACAGAATGAGAAAGAACGACAGAACACTGCATCTGGTGGTCTTGCATAGACTCAATTTGACGCAGCCACATTTCCATGGAAAACTTAGCTGATAAGACTATATTCAGTCGCGGCTGGTCAGGGGGTGCTGCATCAATTTATTCACACCACTAAAATTGTATGGTTATTTCAGTTTTATTTAATCAAGAAAATTTGTCGAATAAATAATATGAAGGATTCTGTTAAATTTTAGTGGTGTGAAAAAGCGGATGCAGCACTCCCTGACGAGCCGCTACTGACTATATTCCCGTGCAAATAAACGTCATAAAGCAACTAATACGTCCATGCTATTTCTGAAAGGATTTACACCCATGAAATATAAGTTTCTTTATTTTTAATCTTTGCTGGATCGAGATGAAGAAAATAGATATATCCGTTGAGAAATCCATCGAAAGGAAACACAGTTCTCGGATTTTTAGAAATACGTCTAGGGGTACTTTTTGTTGCGAATTCATTGGAAAGATCCCCCATGTAAATAAAAATATCTAGTGATTATAATAAATAACTATTTAATCTATCTCGGTTATATTAAATAATTACAATATTTATAATTCCAAAACTAAGGTGGTTTAGGGGCAATTATCAAATATTAGCTGACTCATTCGGCTATCAAATTCATAGAGCTCGATAGGTACAACTTTTCCGTATCAAAGCTAAAGAGATTTTCTTCTCATATCGAAATGTTCCCAGGCCAGCTTGGATAAAACTTATACACAGCAAATAGATGTATGTTGGGTCTCTACATCATCCGGTCTTTTGTGGGAAATCGCTGACAAAGCGTTTCACCAACCATGAGTGCTTTGAGAATCCAAAGCCAAAACTCGCATACATTTCATGACAATTTTACTATATATTAGTGAGTTAGCGCACGGACGGACATACTAGCAGACAGACGAACTGAATTCATAAACATTTTTCAACTATGCTCAAAAGTGTAGATAGTTCTGTGGATAAAACAAGAAGTGATAAATTTCGAGTAATTTTAACATAACGACTAATATCATTTAATTTTGCAATATTTTCTTCAGTAGTTATCTTTCTTTTTCCTGAAAAGCGTAAAATATTGAGGCATCCACAGTAGCCCTAAATAATCCCGAGTTTGTTTTTAATTTACATTTTTTATATAAATTGTTATTTAAGATACTTGTATAATATTCTAAATTAATCATTTATTGTGTTATGACTTTGAACTTTTATTAGCTTTGAGTAAAAAGTAATTTATAAATTCAGCGTATCCAGATATTTTATATGAATCATAACATATTACTTGGCATCTCACTTATTAACAAAATGTAATCAAAATGCCTTTAGATCTCTGTAGACAATTATACATCGAAAATGTGGCGTTAAAATTACAATATTCCTCCTTTCTCATCAATTTAAAAAATTATTTTTAAACCTCAGCATGATATAAAAGCAAGTGAATAGTTTAAATCAATTAAATAAGTAAAAAGAGATGTTGAATTAAAGTTTTTACCTTTTGTATTAATTTTCAATTAGTCTTCGAAATGATGCATTTATATTACTTTATATCTTAAAAAATATTAATTTATACAAAGATTACGATTACGTAATTCATTATTCTTTTACGAAAATTGAAAACAAATTAGAGGAAATTGGCGCAGCCTTACGTAATAATTTCAGAATTTAAGATAAAGTAACATTATAGAAATAT
The DNA here is from genome assembly GCA_964019185.1 of Maratus speculifer. Classification (NCBI taxonomy): domain Eukaryota; kingdom Metazoa; phylum Arthropoda; class Arachnida; order Araneae; family Salticidae; genus Maratus; species Maratus speculifer. Next base: position 47,261,855 of record OZ025293.1, read on the forward strand.
TTTTTCACTTTTTTCCATTAACACATAGAACATTACACAAATGTATTTTGTTTATCTTCCTTTTTTATGAGAAGGAAAAATAGAGTGGCACCAAAACTATTCAACAAAACAAATATCAAATTTAGATTTCTTTTTAAATATAGGATTGCATAGCTTTTCTAGATGACAAGATTAAATCTCAAAAAGAAGCGTTTTTTAAACCCAGTTTTGTTCGAAAAGCTTATTTTATATTATTTTCTTTGCAATAAAGTTTCCAAAGTGAGACAGGCATATTTTCATTCATTTTACATTTTCATTCATTTTTCTGTTTTGTGTTATGTATGGGAATAGTAGTCATGGCATGTTAAAACGGCCTGGAAAACCAATAAAAATGGTTTAAATATAAATCAAAATTGATAGTTTAAAAACGACACAATTTATATATATAAATGTATACACCTTCTGTGTAAATTACCAGGATTAATAAATGAAACACAAAAATTATTTTTTTTGTCAAAATTATTTTGTCACCTTCAAAGAGAACCCATCGTGTTGAATACAACTATGCTAGTGCAGGACCCAATATTCCGTACATTTTAGGTAGGTAGTTTTTAACATGATATTTTAGCTCTTTCTGAGAATTTATTTTTATGGTCTCATTTGTGTTAAAACGGTTTTCGCGGTTAAAATGGTAACTTTAACTTTATTGACAGGGAAAAATAATAAGAGATCATACTAAGCGAGTACGGTCATCAATCAATGATATTTGTTGCGTTTTTGGCCCAAAGATCTTGCAGACCCCCCCCCCCCCCCAATACAAGAATATTAAGTTATTTCGAAATCAGTCATGATGCATGGTTCGTACGGATACCTGAATAAACATAGCTCGAGAGCTCGAAAGCGCGAAATTTTGTTTTATTTAATGACAGATTTTCTATAAAAAAATACTGGTACCAAAGAATTTTCTAGTCATGAAATTCCATGACCAGTACGACCCCCACGAAGGGCACTCCCCCTCTGGTCCTATATCCCTAGTGCAGATAATCGGACGACAAAAATAAACCAAACCAAACCAACCATGACCAGTACGAACCCTGATGATGCGATGCGGATAATGCCCAAAATACTAGTTTTAACTTTAAATAACGAACCTAAACAATACATGTATGTCTTTGGAGAACTCTCTAAGACTCATACGCCGATTTTCAAGCACCAGCTTCTTTATTATTGGAATGTTTGAGCCATTGGTAGACGTTGAGTTCGACCAGAACGAAGCAAATCATGTACAATTTCTCGATTCTATTTGATTATTTTATACTACTCTTATACCTTTGATTCTGGCATGTAAGATTCAACGTATGTCTTCTATAACATTTTCAATTTTTATTCAAATGAAATTTTGTTTGAAACATAAAATTTAATGCAAATTCTTTGTTGAACTAATTTTTCCATTCTAAAAACTGCAGATGTCTCTAAAATAACCGTAATATCCTGCGATTTTGAATTTTTTAAAGCAAACTACATATTACAAAATTTAATTTTTTTCGCCAAAATTAACCTTATACTATATTAATTTTCTTTTGACAATATTCCCTATTTATTTCAACTTATTAAATTAAAATCCTGTTATTAGATCTAATCTATTAATCTTTATAGAAACGATATAAGTTCTTAATTCACCTTAGAAAACATTTATTCCGATATGCATAAATCTATAAAATGGCTCTAAATTAAAAATATTCTTAATTAAACTTTATTTCTTAACATGTCTAATAAAACTCATTTTTTCCCTGTTTTTATCAATCTTTTTAAAGAAAGTCTTACTAAATTTATTCCAAAACCATACTTATTAAAAAAATATCATTCTTTTAATTTTTTTTCTTCGCGTTTTATGTATATTATGTATCAATAAATTCTTTTCTTTTCTTTTTTTGTGTGAAATTATCGTCTGTGGAATATATTCGAATTTTGATTACTTTAGATTATAAATTAGTTAAATAATAATCTTTTAAAGAAAATTATCTTTTGCAGAAGATCAAGTTTGTCGTTTTAATATCGACGCTTCATATTATTTTCTGTTTACATAAAAGAATTGTGTTAAAGATTATGGAAAGTTCTAGAAACTTTTTCTTTTTTACTTAATCTAGAGAGGTCTCGTGATGGTGGATTTTTATTCGATGGTTTCGGTTTCGAGCGATTTGCGAGGAGCATTTAGGAGTGTTTTCTTTTTCATGAAGTATTTGCTCCGGAAGGGGAGAGTATTTTCCCTCTCAATATGACTGTATTTAAATAAATATTGTGGAGCTGCCAATTTTTAGTTTCTATGATGCCTACATTCTTCTGTTTTTTTAATCACTAGCCACGAATCCTGTGCTATAAAATGGGGAGACTTACGGTTAATACTACTAGCTCCCAATCTCAAAATGTCACAACCTAACTATGTATTTCCATTAATAAAAGTGCTATTTTTGTACAAATGGATACAAGTATTGCACAAGATTCATATAGTTATTTACAACATGTACAAATGATTTTGACCGTTTTATTTTACTGCATGATCGAAACTCCATTTTTTTAAATTTATTGTTGCTGTTGTTTTTATTTACTTCGAGTGATCAAAATTTCTCTGAAAAATATTATATTTTAAACAATTTCTTAAATGTTTCTGAAGCTCAAGAATAATTTGCCAAGTATCTCTCTAGATATTCTGCAAAACATCTGAAATCGAAATCGTCCGCCGAAATTTAACCATATCATACATCGCAATATTTAAGTATTAAACAAATGATATTTCTTAAAAGCAACTCATTGTTTTCTTTGAATCATTTTAAGCAATTTCATCACATGCACTTTTAGCTGAAATAAAGTGTATATAAAGCGTTTCTAAATTAAAGGGTCAAAGTTTTATTGATTATAAGATGAATCAAGGTAGACAAGTTTTGCATAGAATGTCGTTCATAACTTTAACAATATTAAACAAGAAGGTAAGTGTGATCGCAGATCATACGGAGGGTTTAGTATAATATCTCTTTCAAAACTCTCTATTCTTAAAATAACAAATCAAAATTGTTAATAAAAAATTAATAATTCCTTACAGAAATGGCAGCGCCATTTCTTTAGGAATGCGCCCCTCCCCTTGGAAATGCGCAAACTTAACAAATTTCCCAAACAACAAAATTTAAACAAGTTGGAAATTGCACGTGAAGCGTAGCAAATGAGGTGCGTTCGTACTATAAGTTTTAAAATATTCAGATCTTGCTGATATAGTAGAGCGTACTTTGGATACAGTATAGTGGTCGAAATCTTTGTGTTCCTGTAAATATGCAGGGAGTAATTTTTATTATACTTCATTAACGTATATCTTATTCATAAAATGTGAAGTAGGTTAATATAATTAAAACACGCCCCAAACAATGTTTCCCCGTATAACATTATTTAGTGGAATACATTTGTGTGGCCCTGTAATTTAATAATAAATATTCTCTGCATCCCAGATTGTACAGAATGTATATTTTAGTACATACATCATAGATTCATGTCAATTATATTATGTTGAAATGAGTGTAACACCATTAAAATGCATTTGAAACATTTTTTCCCATTGATCGTAATTTAATGGAATACTTTTGATTGTCCCTGTAATTGATCTATGCATCCGATTTTCATAACATTTGAAATGACTCGACAAAATTATGTAATAATTAAACATTTTAAATTTCAAACGATTAAAATGCATTTGAAACTTTTTTCCCCATTGCTTGTAATGAAACGGAATACTTTTGACTGTCCCTGTAACTGATCTATGCATCCGATTTTCATAACATTTGAAATGACTCGACAAAATTATGTAATAAATATACGTTTTAAATTTCAAACGATTAAAATGCATTTGAAACTTTTTTCCCCATTGATTGTAATGAAACGGAATCCTTTTGATTGTCCCTGTAATTGATCTATCCATCCGATTTTCATAAAATTTGAAATGACTCGACAAAATTATGTAATAATTATATATTTTAAATTTCAAACGATTCGGTTGGATAGTTTTTTCGTTGTTATATGCGGACGGACAGACAGACGGACGGACTGAGCGACAACAATAGGTGCTACGTATTTACATAATTACGAACGCGCTTAAAAATAGCCTCTCCCTGGACGGCCTTCTCCTACCTATGAATTTCCAAATCTTTCAAATATTTAATATTAAAAAATAATATTTATATGAGTGTTCAGTGAAAATATACATTCAAAACGCGATAAACAGAGTTAATAAATATAGTTTAACAAAACTAAAAAACACGCTTTTTAAGTATATCAAACTAAAAAGTGAAAAACAATTCGTACTATAAGCTGAAAACAAAAATAGATGAAAAATACTATGTTACTATAAAATCATTGTTATTATAAGAATCAATTAATAAGCAATAAATAAAATTATCGTGGAAAAAAAGCGTGGGGTGCTCCATCTACCATGCTCCTTCTATCAGTTCTTAAGAAGCACCCCACGCTTTTTTCCCACGATAATTTTATTTATTGCTTATTAATTGATTCTTATAATAACAATGATTTTATAGTAATATAGTATTTTTCATCTATTTTTGTTTTCAGCTTATAGTACGAATTATTTTTCACTTTTTAGTTTGATATACTTAAAAAGCGTGTTTTTTAGTTTTTTTTAAACTATATTTATTTTCCACTTTTTAGTTTGATTACTTTAAAAGCGTGGTTTTTAGTTTTTTTTAAACTGTATTTATTTTAAAATTTACAACGAAAGGACATCGATCCAAATCACTTTTTTGGTCGACTCTGGTTAATTTAACCATGCATCTCGAATCCTATTAAGAATGCATAAAAAAAATTCTTCACATTATGAAAGACAACATTTTTTGCCAGATATAGCCAAATTTGGAGACATTCTTTCATTTGGCACCAAATACGTGTTGTGGCTTTCGTAATCTTAATAGTCAATTTTTCGGCCAAATGTCGCCAATATTTTGTGAAATATTGCCAACTTATTGGTTGCTGCCATTTTCTCATGACCCTGACCCGTATTACCCAAAATGACCCACTAATCAAATTTGATCAAACATGTGACTTAGCTCAAAGGTCTCCAGGTAATCAAAAACAGTAGAATATAAAGTTGAATCAAAATCGTTTAAGGGAGACCCGTAAGAAAAAACCCAAAATTTTTATTATTGATTTTAAAGTAATGAATTTTGGTGTACTACTTAAGAATCTTTTTGTAAGGAATAATTAGCAAAAAAATTCACTTTTTATTAAAAAGTATATTTTTTATGGGGATTTTTATGATTTTTTTTTTTTTTTTTTTTTTTTTTTTTTGTTGAAAAATACACTTTTTAAAATTACTACTCCTCATCCAATTTTCAATATTTTGGTGTTACTAAAATTTCTTAAATAGTGTTATAGTACATAAAAAAGAACTAAGGAGAGATATTTTTATTTTTTTATTTTAATCGGCTAAAAAATAAATAAATAAAAACACGCATGGTAAATTTCCTTAAATTCGTTACAATTTTCATGTTTACCAATTTATGTAAAATTTTCAGAAATAGTTAAAAAAATATCTCTCCTTACTTTTGTTGCAAATTTTTTTAAGATTCTAAAAACACAAACACTTTGTTTTTAAATCATTTTACCACTGAGCCTTAGTACTTTGAACTTAGGCAAAATATGAAAAAAGTCATTTTCAGGAAAAAACGTTTTAAATGGCCGCTATTCCTTTAAACTCTATACTGAGTACAATTAAAAAAGCTCATTTTCTACCTGTTCCAAGTGTCCCCGAGTTCTGAAATTTTGCATGGCTATACGCAAATATGTATTTTATCGTTTTTTGAGATAAAATTTTTTTTGAACTTTTGATGATTTTTGGCCGAAAATGGGTTACGGGTCTCCCTTAAGCCGTTTCTTAGATAAAATTAGCTTGACAGCATTCATCAATAAAGCGAAATGGCCCACTAATATAATTTTGTTTAACTTGCGACTCTGCCCAATAGTCTTCTCATGACAAAAGATGTTTCGTTACAAAATTTAGGTAAAATTGATTGAATCGTTGTTATATATAATTAGAATAACCCTAACCCATTATGACCCAAAATGACCCATTAATCGAATTTTCGCGAGCATGTGTCCTGGTCCAATGGTTTTCTCTTGCCCGAGAATATCATAATACAAAATATAGTCAAAATGGTGAGAGACATTTTCTACATAATATTAGCATGACCCATCAATGACCCACAAATGACCCTTATAATCAAATTCTCTCGAACATGTGATTTAGCCCATTAGTTTCCTCGTGTTTAAAAATTGTTACATACAAAATTTCGTTAAAAACGATCCAGCCGTTCTTTAAATATAAATAGCTTGACCCAGACCCTTTATGACCCATTAATCGAAATTTCTCGAAAGTGTGACCTAGCTCAATAATTTTCTTGTGACAAAAAAATGTTATATACAAAATTTCGTTAAAATCGATTCACCTGTTCTTTAGATGTAGCTTGACAAGATCCATTATGGTCCATCATGACCCACAAATGATCATTATAGTCGAAATCTCTCAAACAGGGTCGGCGCCAGGGGTGAGGCAAGTGAGGCAGCCGCCTCAGGGCGCACCGTAAAAGGGCGGCATTTGTCTAGCACATTTGTACAGGTAAAATACAACAAAATATGAATAAATACACATACTGATGACCATTCACAAAAATTTGAAAAAGTTTTGTTTTGACAATAAAAATGAAGGTCCCATGAGCGATGACCCCCCCCCCCCCCGTCCGAGAAAAGCTGTTATACCATGTTTTGGGAATGAGGCGGGGAGGGCGCATTTTTACTCTGGTGGTGAATTCAATTTTATTTCTTAGCTAACGTGTAGTATCATTTGGTACGTATTTTTTAATTGAAAATCGAATGACACATCTGCAAGTCGATACGGTTATACGTTACAAAGTTAGTCAGGTTTTATGAATACAAAGTCATAAATGGTTTCATCAATAAACTGATCTTTAGAGGGAGGGGGGATACTATTTTGAAACAAAGACTATGTTACAAATAAAAAAAGACATTTTTGATTGGATCGAAAATGATATAGATATCAAAAGGCATACCGTTCTCCTCCTGGAGATACTTACGATATCATGTGCCAGATCAACCGCCCTAACCCTTAAAACGATAACATTATATATGCACTGCATCATGTGTGTACCATCCTCATGGACATAATTTAATTTCAGCTCTGTTATAGCTAATTTTGAAGTAACATGTATCAGGTAGAAGAAAGTTTTGGGATTATAATACATCCGACTAATTTTTATCTTATGTTTTTAAAAAATCAAGAGAAAAAAAAGAGAATTCAGAGCATTTTTAGTTGTTATTCAATCGGTAAAATTATTAGCATACATATAACTAAATTAAAAAAGAAAACATAAACCGCTAGAAACGGAGTAATGAGCTCAAACCATAGTCATTGCATATTAGGGTGGTGCGAAAAAACAAAAGTTTTTATTTCCGAATCGCTATAGTGCGGAAAAGTTGCGATTGGTAAATACAAGAAAAACTAAAAAAAAAATTTTGAAATCGGACAATATCTTCCGATCGCGCAAACCACATAAATATTCAAAAAAATTGAAAAATTCCCATTTTTTCAAAATTTTTTGAAAAATATTACATATGCATATATTTTATCACTATGCTGATAAATATTTGTATATTGTACTGTTTAATAATAATAATATAATAAATTGCGTTTAGAGAATATCTTCCGATCGCGCAAGCTCATTAAAAATCGGGAAAAATTCAATTTTCAGTGATTTTTGATATATTAAGAAAATAATTAAATAAGCTCAGTTTGCAGTCTCATGTTAAAATTTAAATGTAAATTAATACTATTGAGCATGTTATGCTATTTTTGAACAACCGAGATCTTACCACAACGAGATCGCTGCAAGGTTTAGTAGTTCTTCAAGGTTTAGAGTTTCGCGCGCATCCTGTTAGCCACGTCGCGAAAAATCGTTGAAGTCGCGTAACGTGTCCACATGCTTCTGTCCCCAACATCGTCCACTTGCACAGAGCGCCATTTCGTATCTGAGAGCCCGTGATCGAATTTCGTTTTTTAATTGGATGTATTTTGTTATTAAAAATACATTAACATGTGACAGGGACACGGATCTGGATACGTCGTTGACAAAGAAAATTACTAGACAATCTTTACATAGTCCTATATTCGGTCATCCAAGAGATTTTCTGCCAAATATTCTTCCAACACACGAAGATGTTCTTCAATGCTACACTGTAAAAAAAAATTCAAAGGTTACTAAAAATTCTTTAGTAAATTTGTATTCCACAGTATTTTTTAGTAACCATTACAAACTTTTTTTTTGCAAGTGAAACAAGCATTTCTTTTGTAAACTGAGCAAAATAATTTTTTGTATAACTAACTTAAAAATTTTTAGTATGAGCCACCAAGCAAATTTTAGTAATAGCTCCAAAATTGTTTTTAATAACCTTTACGTGCGTCCGAAGGACAGGAGCTGCATCAAACTTCTGAAGCGATAGATTTTCGGCAAAACCGCAATAGATGGCAGCACCAAAAATGCTATCTGCTCTGACAGGATTTTTATAATCCCTTTATTAACGAGTACTTACACTACATACATTTGACGGTTTCAAACCCGGGACCTCTTAGCCTGGAATCCGTTACTATAACCACTATGCTATCAAGGCCATACCAAGTGAGTTTTAGTAATAGCTATTAAAAATGTAAAACTATTAACTCTATCCATTGCTAACTTTTTTCTAGTAATTCTTACAGATTTTCAAGTAACCGACTAAGATTACTAAAAATTTTTTAGTAATTACAAGGATCACTAAAATTTTTTTAGTAGATCAACCCTTTTTTTTTACAGTGTATCTTGAGGAGAAGTCTCTATTAGCAAGTAAATTCAACGTCATTAAAGTGAGTTTCTCATTTGTCAGCAATACAGTGGCACAAAAAATAAAATATATTTATTAGAAGGCGTCAATCCCAAAAGTGTTTGATTGTAGAATCATTTAGCTAATTAATGCCTACTACGATAATATTCTAAACTAACGAAATCTTATATTCGAGACAAGGAATAGCCAAACCTTATAAAAAAGTTTGATGAATTTAAAAAACAAGAAACTCAACTGTGTGATATTTCAGCCTGCAAACGTGTAATGAATTTATATTGCTCCTGTAAAAAGTCACCAGATCTGAGGGAGTGTCTAATTGAGACTAATTGTACGTTTCAAAAACACAACAAAATTCCAGTCATTGAGCATAGATTTATCTACCTCAAGGGAAAGGACGGAACGGGAAAAATTGGTACTAAAGATTAAAAAAAAAAAAAAGAAAAAAAACTGAGTACAAGACTTGGAAAACGAAACTATATATTGAAAACGCAATCTTCCAAATTTGTTGAAGCGAAAATAAAAGACCTTGAGCATTTAGATGAAATACATGAGAATTTCAATGCTAATGTAGGTACATGTAAAATATCATTACCATGACGGATACAGCCTATGAGATTTAAGAAGAAGAAATTACCATGGCAAATGAAGTGGAGTTAGAATCTACATCTTTACATTGCGATCGTTGAGTGTACTAGAAGATATTCATGTAATAACTAAAACAGATAATTTTCAAGTTATTGACCTATACAAAATTAGAAGAAAACAAACAGAAAGAAAAAAATTACGACAAAGTCAAGTGGAATCAGAAGAACCACATGACATACATTTTGATGGAAAAAAGGACGATACTTTAGTTATCCTCCTCAGTCCTGAGACAAATATCACGATGGGCAACATACACTGTTTAAAATTACTATAAACCATCTTCAAACATGTATCATTCTACATATCAATGCGTGTTATATGGACGCATTTATTGAAAAAGTCTAGAAGTATTTTTAACGATTTTAGAAGTATTTAAATTCTTTTAAAGGATTTTCTTTAGTTTCTCGTACAGGTGCTATATTCGTGAAGACTATTTGACAAAAAATCTCTTGGAGATGACAAAATATAGGACAATGAAAAGATTGTCTAGTAATTTTCTTTGTCAACGACGTACGCAGATCCGTGTACCTGTCACATGTTAATGTATTTTAAATAACACAATACATCTAATTAACAAACGACATTCGTTTACGGGCTCACTGATACGAAATGGCGCACTGTGCAAGCGGACGAGGTTGGGGATAGAAAAGGATGTGGACACATAGGGCGACTTCAACACTCTTTCGCAACGTGGCTAACAGGAGTTGCGCGAACTACTAAACCTTTTCGCCCTGCAGCGATCTCGTCGTGGTAAAATCTCGGTTGTTCAAAAATAGCTTAACATGCACAATAGTATTAATTTATATTTAAATTTTAACATGAGACCACAAATTGAACTTATTTAATTATTTTCTTAATGCATCAAAAATCACTGAAAATTGAATTTTTCCCGATTTTTAACGAGTTTGCGCGATCGGAAGATATTCTTTAAACGCAATTTATTTTTTTATTATTATTAAACAGTACAATATGCAAATATTTATCACTATAGTGATAAAATCTATGTATATGTAATATTTTTCAAAAAATTTTGAAAAAATCGGAATTTTTCAATTTATTTGAATTTTTAGGTGGTTTGCGCGATCGGAAGATAATGTCCGATTTCAAAATTTTTTTTTAGTTTTTCTTGTATTTACCAATCGCAACTTTTCCGCACTATAGCGATTCGGAAATAAAAACTTTTGTTTTTTCGCACCACCCTATTGCATATGTATGTCCTGCTATATTGGAAGTCCTTAATTCAAAAAATTGTTAATAGTTAACCTCATAAAAGTTGCCTCGCCCTATTTCCCCTTCCCAACTTTACATAAAATGTGTTAACAATTCCATACATACCGGGTGTCCAGTAAATGACTGACCCATTTTGAATGTAAATAACAAAAAAACTGTTTGAGATAAAAATGCGCGGCTTGCTGCATTGTTATTAGAATACAAATAAATTTTAAAATATGCACTTTGTTAATGTAATATAATAATATTTAAAATAATATATCAGTCTCAAGACTGAGGAGGAGAAATATAATACAGATGGTTCAATCACAAATATTAATTTAAATCACTTTCCAACCAACGTACCCTATTTCTGAAGCTGATTCGAGAGTCGAGTGAACATATAGATTCAGATTCGACAACATATAGATTCAGATTCAGCCGAAAATCTCATATTTATGAAAATTAGAGTTATGTCTGTATTCAAACAGCCTGTTACCGAGAGCGCGATATTTTTTTCCGGAATTTGAACTATATTAACAAAGTACATGTTTAAAAATTTATTGATTTTCTAATAACAATACCGCAAATCGCGTTTTATTATCTCAAACCGTTTATTTGTTATTTAAGTTCAAAATGGATCAGTTATTTACTGGACACCCGGTACATACACTGTATGACCAAAGGTGACCGGGCACTTGCAATTTTAGACATTTTGTTAAATATCTAGAAAAATACATAAGGAATTATCCTGAAACTCTAAGTATCTAGATATAATAGTACAGGTCACACATTTCCGTGAATTACTATTATGATTCAGTGACTTATTTTAATAAACTATTCATTTTTAAGAAGATAGCAGGGATACCAATTAAAATTTTTATGAATACAGTCCCAAGTTTTGCCAAGATTTTTTGCTTATAATTTGAAGAATTTTTAATTTTTTTTAAAATAATGTTCTTTTTAGATTTTCTCCTAAACTCCATAGGGGAGAGTCAACAAATTGAAAAAGAACGAAAACATTTTGGATAACCCTGTAAAAACTAATGTAGCAAAAGCGTTCAAACTGTAGATTATAATTAAGTGGCTTATTGTAATAAACTACGTTCATTTTTATGCGGATAGAATGTATACTCGTAGAGAGATTAAGGTTTTTATAAAAACATTCCTAAATTTTTCCAAGATTTTTTATATATTTTTTGCAGAGTTCTTAATATAAAATAATGTTCTTATCGCAAAATATGACAAGCAACATTATACATAACAACCGGTAATCAGAATTAAAAGATAATAAAAATTGTATGAAAAATGAGCAGGTTTACTAAATAATGTTTCACTGCATATGCGCGAACGCAATCAAAATATAATTTGCATATTGTGTTAGTTAAATGTATAGAGCAACTTTTGTGAAAGTCTCAATATAGCTTGAAAATTTTGAAAATTATCATCGATAAAATAAGATCAAAATTCATTGTTTAAAAAAAATGACGGGCTGTATCCAAATATAATACTATGTGCAATATTGCGTATGCAATATTGACTCTATTCAATGGACATATAGACAAAGAACTATTTTCTTTGATATAGATATAGCCGCTCATTTTTTTGCCTCATTTTGAGAATAATGGATTTTGCGCTTATTCTATAGATGATAATTTTCAGAATTTTCAAGCTATGTTTTCGAGATTTTCACAAAAGTTTTTCTATACATTCAGCTAACACATTATGCAAATATTTTTTAATTGTGTTCACGCATACGCAGTGACCTGATCATTTATCGTACAACTACTATTATTATTTAATTCTGATTACAGGGTAATGTTGGTTGTCATATTTCCTAAAAAAAACATTATTTTTAAAAAATTAAAAAATTTTCAAATTATAAGCAAAAAATCTTGGCAAAACTTGGTGCTGTTTTCATAAAAATTTTAATTGGTATCCCTGCTATCCTCATAAAAATGAATACGTAGTTTATTAAAATAAATCACTGAATCATAATCTGAGTTTGAACGCCTTTGCTACATTAGTTTTGAGAGGGTTATCCAAAAGATCTTCGTTCGTTTTCAATTTGTTGACGGTCCCCTATGGAATTTCAGGGAAAATCTTCGCAAAAATATATGACCTCTATTATTTTGTTTACACATATGGAATTACAGAATAATTCCTCGTGTATTTTTCTAGATATTTAAAAAAAAGTCTAAAATCGCAATGTCCGATCATTAATGGGAATATAGGGTAATGAATTTTATGATCTGCTATTAAAAAATTTTAATGATTTTTTTCGCGTTCTCTCCGAAGCTATAATTTTGACATTTGGGAAAGAGTTTCGGTTACTGTCTTCTAAGAAAATATATTAAATTTTGTTCCGTATTTTTTAAAACTATTTTTAAATGCTTTTTATCGTTTTTCAATGTTTTATGGCGATTTTTTTACTTTTTTGGAAGGAATTCTCTGTTAAAAAATTAGCTAAATACATTAAAATTCACAAACTTACTTTTCAAAATTTTATCTAAATATAGGAAATTTTGTCCTCCGCAATTTTTGAAGTGTTTGCGATTTTCAATGCAATGTATAGTATTTTTTGTAGTCAGCGATCTTTTGATTGATAAAAGCGATTCTTTTTCAAACATTTAGTCTAATATTATATTAAGGTATATTGGGGCAATAACACCACATTAAGATTCTATCAATTTTCACGGCTTAATTTAAGATTTTTTTTTTTTTCAATCAAACATAGAAATTAATAGAGCAACTTATTGACTATGTATACAACAAAGAATATTTTAGCAGATATGGATTTATAAAATGTATTATCGTGATTTCTTGACCAATGTATTTGGCGTTATTACATGCAAGCGAACTAATATGATAGAATAATGGCATGTAAATTATCAATTTCTAAAGATACAAACTCTACTGCCCTAGATATAAAAAATTTCTCTTACTTAACATTCATTGCGATATTAGGATGCAGTTATAATCATTTGATATTCCATTCATCTGACAAGAAAAAAATTAGCTGCGCTTAGGACATGCAAATTTCTCTTTATACTTTTTGTTTTTCGACAATGACGATAATGTTCTCCCATGCACAAAATAATAAACAAGTTGGAAATTGCACGTAAAGCGTAGCAAATGAGGTGCGTTCGTACGATAATGAAGTTTTAAAAATATTACTCTCATATATCAATCTCATAAAATTGTAAATAATGAATTACAATTAAAACGCTCATCCAACAATGTTCTCCCTTTACTATTATGTAATGGAATACTTTTGTGTGGCCTTGTAAATCAATAACAAAATGTTCTTTGCACCACAAGCTATGCAAAATATATATTATAATATGTACTTTATAGTTGCATATAAATTTTATTAAGTTCGAGTGAGTGTAACGCCAATAAAATGCATTTGAAACATTTTTCCCCATTGACCGTAATGTAACGGAATACTTTTGATTGTCCCTGCAATGGATCTATGCATCCGATTTTCATAAAATTTGAAATAACTGGACAAAATTGTGTAATAAATACGTATTTTAAATTTGAAACGTATAAAATACATTTGAAACTTTTCCCCCCATTGACCATAATGTAATTGAATACTTTTGATTATCCCTGTAATTGATCTATGCATCCGATTTTCATAAAATTTCAAATAACTCGACAAAATTATGTAATAATTATGCATTTTAAATTTCAAACGTATAAAATACATTTGAAATATTTTCCCCATTGACTATAATGTAATTGAATACTTTTGATTGCCCTTGTAATTGATCTATGCACCCGATAATCAAAAAATTTGAAATAACTTGACAAAATTATGTAATAATTATGTATTTTAAATTTCAAGCGATTAAAATGCATTTGAAACTTTTTTCCCCATTGACCGTAATGTAATGGAATACTTTTGATTGCCCTGTAATTGATCTATGCATCCGATTATATAAAATTTGAAATGACTCGAGAAAATTATGTAATAATTATGTATTTTAAATTTCAAATAATTCGGTTGGGTAGTTTTTGCGTTGTTATATGCGGACAGACGGACGGACTGAACGACCACTATAGGTGCTACGTATTTACGTAACTACGAATGCACCTTAAAAACCCTCTTCGTAGCGCTGAAACAAATCAATCAGGGTAATAGCGGTGGATAGCGTTATTATTCCAGCAAACTTATTGCGCACTATATTTTAAATTTCAGACTACTTGGCGAACGCATCCAAAATTTATTTTGAAATACACACACACACACACACACACACACACACAAAAAAAAAAAAAAAAAAAAAAAAAACGTAATACACAAAGTATTTCCTAATAAATGTACAGTCTTTATATCAAAGAACATATCTCGCAAATTTTAGATCGAGCGTTAAATCTTATGTGCTCTTTACCCTGATAATGTTTATAAAATGAACTAATCAACTTTTAGCAGTTGCTTGTAATTCAAATAACTTAGAGCCCTTCTGTGCAGAACACGTAGATATCATCTGCCGATTTCCTTCATAATTAAGCGTAATATTAAAACTTGAACTTATTACTCCAGGACACTTTACATTTTATCTTCCGTAATTTGTAATTTTGTTTTCATTTTTTGTGTTTCACACCAATTTTTTGACATTTAAAAAATAATTCCCGTTAGAATATTTCTATTTTTAAATTCTTCTAGTGATTTTTAGATTTTCTTCTGTTTCGCGGTGATTTTTTTCCCCTTATATTCATAAATAATTCCGTTTCAAACTTTTTGGCATAATACAACAAATTTTGTCCTCCTAATTTTTTTTTACTTTTTGTAATTCGGATTACAAATGTTTTAGCCCACTAAGAGTAAATTTTGCCCTCTGCAATTTTTTTTTCTTATTCGCTTCGATATCCGCTAAAGGGATTCGGTTTCAAAATTTCACTATTGTTGTAAGTATTTTTCAGTGAGTTTATTTTATTTTATTGTATGTTATTTTTAATTTTCAACATGATTCTTAGTATGTTAGTGTACTGCCTTTTTAATTTTTTTCCTTCTTTATACTTTTATATATAAAAAAAATAACTCAGTTTAATAATTTTGGCTTAATGGAAGTACTTTTTATCATACGGGATTTTCAATGTTTTGCGCGTTTTAATGCGATTTCCAATTAAATTTTTACCTTTATTTGCGTTCCGCAACAATTTTTGGACGCTAATAAAATGAAATCGGCTCCAAATATTTATCCTGAACTCACTATTTCCAATGCGGTTTTTAAAATTTATAAAAGAATTTATGTTATGAATTGTTGTTAATAAGGTTTAGCACACTCAGAGTTGGGCAAAATACATCGAAAAATCATTTTCGATACAAAATACATTTGTTTTAGAACCTAAAATACAAAATACAAAATACTTTTCAAAAGAAAAATTTTCAAAATACAAAATACATGTATTTTCAAAATACATTCAAAATACAAAATACATTTTCAAATTTTGAAAATTGCTGCATGTTGTACTATATAAATGCAAAGCGAGTTTACAAAACTGATTAAACTTTTAAAATTATAACATAATTTCCAAAATAGAGAAAAAATGACGAAAATGATGCATCCTTATTAGCATAGGTTATGAAACATTTTCCAACACATTCAGAATACTGTATCAAAATTTTATAGTTTATTAAAGATATCTAAATAGAGAATTTGAAAAGGCATAATGCATTTGAAAACCCAATTTCTACTATCTGTATACAGTGTTATCGCTAACATTTGACCAACGTTAGTAATTTGGCTAATTCAAAATAAAAAACATTCGCCAAATGAAAAAAATATTAGCCAAATAAATTCACCATATAGCATTAAAAATCTTTGATGCTTTAATGTACCCCCTGTTTCTCAATATGTTCTAAAATAACCCAAAATTTTACAAGTGCGACAACGATTGTTATTAATCTAAATTCAACTATTCACTACAAATATATTAAAAATGTGTTATTATACAAACATATTAAAAAAATTAAATTAAAATTATTAAACACACTCGCGCAAAAAAAAAGACCTGAGCATTAGCAATTTGGCGAATCTAATCGCTTTTTTACTCGTCAAATAAAGAATTTTGTCGCAATTTGTCGCAATGGCGAGCAGCAGCGAGAACACTGTCTGTATATATTGTAATTTTTTTTTTGTGTGTGTGTGTGTGCATGCAGCTCTGTATATGATCTATGGATTTGTATGTGTAATGTACATGTGTTTGTATGCTAGTAAAAGTTATTTTAGTTCCCATTCAGCAATTTCCGTAAATAAATGAAAAGTACTTGAGAACCTTCGTATACATCACTGTATAGAATCTATAGAATTTAGGCCATCCCAAGTCATGTTGAAAAATTAGTTCAATTTAAGGACGCGTACCATAACAAAAAAGTACCTCCAACATTTATTGTTCAAAGCCTTCAAAAGTTCAATTATTGTACAGTTTCTTCTGTAGCCAAATTCTTTTATGCATCCCTGTAGAGTGTAGATGAATGATAAATAGTATGCATATCACATTCAACAGTAATCGTCATGTGGCATATTTCAGTGTTATATATAAATTTCAGTATGATTAAATTTATATATGATTAAAGTACACCGCAAATGATTTTTTCGAATACGCCATAATGTAACGGAAATTTTTTGTGTCCCTATAAATGAACTGTCGATGCTACACTCTTCATTTTCTATACCGAACATGACATAGGGATGTTCAATAACCACTATCAATTTCATGGAAATCGGATCGTATTCCCGCAAGTTAGAGCATGGACAGACAGACAGACAAGCAAACCGAATTCATGAATACTTTTAAACTTTGTTAGAAAGTGTTAAAAATGAAATGAATGAGTGTTAAAATGAAATAAGAAAGAAAGAAGTCAGTCTAAATTCTAATTTGAGACCTCATTTCATACAGTAAACAAAAATATTTTCATAAAGGGTCGTTTCCACTTTTTACCTGATATTTATTTTTTCCCATCAAAATCCCAAGTGAAATATTTTGATTTTCAAACGAATTATCTTAAATCCGACTATATTGTGATTAAAATCGAAACTCGATGATTAGGTAAAGGTTAGTATATAGTATTGTAATTTCGAAACCATAATACAAAGTTAGGTATATTTTTAATCACAACATGTGTAATGTTCACCCTGTGGATAAAATCTTAACCGTAACATAATAGTACAGTAATCGTAACCTATCTGTAACCTAATGCAACTTAACCGGAGCCTAATCGTAAATTATATGTATCATAAATGTAACCTAACTATCATCTTATCGTAACCAATACATAATCTGACCGTAACTTAACTGCAACTTAACTTTAGCCTAACTGTTATTTAATCATAAACTTACTGTAACCTAACGGGAAATTAAATGTAACCTAAAATTGACTATAACATAATTGCAACCTAATCGCAATCTAACTATAACCCAAATGTAATCAGCCTGTAACCTAACCGTAACAAAATTCTAACGTATCATTAACTATAAACTATCAAAAGTGGGCACGTGCTACAAAGTCCTTTAGTTCCTTTTTCCACCGCCATGGGGCGCAATATGTTTTGTTCGAACATCCAACTCGGATCAACGTTACCTGCGGTCGGGTACATAGGGATACAATGCAAGATTTGCAGAATATTTCGTTTTCTCTGTCTATCACCAGAATGAGCATTTTTTCAGAAACAAACATACATTCAAACGATACTCCAATTTTCAATCTATCCATAAATATATTACCCAACGGGGTGGAGATACAAATAGCAATTTAAGAGATTTGATGAAATTTCTATTCGGAAATAATGGTAACCACCACTCAATTAAAAGTCCAATATTAATCAATACGAACCTCCCACACGGCTAGCTGCTGCATGCTTTACCAAACAGAAGGGAAGCTGCGCATGCTCTGCAAAACATGTTAGTTCTACTTTTCACCTCCAGGAGCGCAGTCATTACTTAACAAACCTATATATAGGTTTGTCCGAAGGAAACTCCGTGATTAAACCTATTCGTAGGCATATTAGTCAAGAGGGTTGGAAAATCAAATATAAATTTGAGAAATTTAGTGAAATTATCCTTTGGAAATAATCACTATTTATAAATTAAGGCGAAATATGTTCTGTAAATATCCGAAAGTGATTCCAGCTACCTAAAGTACTATAAGCAGGTGTGCGTTAAGCTCGGAACAATTTCCAGTATTTAGAAAGCCCCCCCCCCCCCAAAAAAAAAGAAAATGCAATGAAAAAATATCTTTAAAAATAATTTTTTAAATAAAAAATCATGTATCAAGCACAGATTATGAAATACTAACCAACACATTCAGAATAATGTAAAAAACTGCACCGTTTAAAAAATGTAAACATGTCTCATTTCACTATATGAAAATGTATAAAGCATTTCAAAATCGAATTTCAGCTATTCCCCTCTACATTCGTTAAATTATCCGATTTTTTTAGCAACCCTGTATATGATATAGAGATTTGTATATATTAACAACATGCATTTTGAAATTTAGTTCATTTAAGTGATATATCTATACTAATAAAAGAACCAAACACTCTGTCTGTCTGTGTGTGTGTCTGCGATGGCTAGCAAATCTACAGCACGTACGAAGCTCAAAATTTTTTTGAGAGTAGCCCAATGTCTCTCCTGATGCACCTGAAGCTCAGAATTTCAAAATTCTATTTATTAACTGAGTAATTAATTAAATTCCAAAGCTCACTCTCATAAAAAATCGCCTTTTTTCGCTTTTTTTCCATTTCATTTTCTTATGGTTGATTGGTTGCATAAAATTTTTGCAGAAATAATTAAAAAAGCTGGGACAGACCTTTAAAATTCATAGACTGGCAAACTGTCAGTTTAAATGAGGATTTTTTTTTAATCACAGCTGCTGTACACCATGGAGAAAAAGAGAGGTGGAGGCAAAGTAAACCGAAAAAAGGTTTGCAACACGGAGTAAAAAGTGTCTTACTCCGTGGTTTGCAATATTAAACCATTTATCGCTGAAATTTTAATGTCTCAAATAAAAGCACTAGGAAGGAATTTTGTATTAATAAAACGAATTGAAAGAAACGAATTAAAGCTGAAGCATATTTTACGAAGAAATAGTAATTTTTAAATTTTTTTTTTCTATTATATTATTTAGGTTAAAGTTAGGTTAAAATTAAATTGCATTTATGTTATGATTAGAATAAGGACATGTTACAATAAAGTGAATACATTTAGGCTAGGTTACATTTCTGTTATATTTAATTTACGGTAGGGTACAGTTAAGTCGCTTTTAGGTTACAGACAGGTTCTGGTTACGGTATAAAAGTTTAAGGTTAGGAATTTATACACAGAGTGAACCTATACGCAAGATTTGATTAAAAATAACACTTACTTTTGTTAAATAGCTCTGAAATTATAACACTATATACCAACCTTTTAGCTACCATCGTGTATCGATTTCATTCATGGTATAGTCGGGTTTAAGAGTGATATAATTAGTTTGAAATTCAAAAATATTCAACTTGGGATGAAATATTTCAAAATATTTCACTTGGGATGTGTATGTGAAAATAATAATTAGTTACGTGACTTAACAGTGATTTTTATGGGTAAATATCATCTTTTTTACACGAAAATCATGCAATCGTTGGATACTTATTCCCTCCCGCGTTTTTCATTGCTCATTTTGAGTATTTTTAGAGCTTAATATTAGTTCTTTTTAAAACCAATTTTTCACACAGTCAGTGGCTACGTATTTCAGACAATGCATTTCTGCATGTAACGAGTTAATGATAAAATCATAGAAATTTCAAGTTCGTTTAATATTGTTAATACGGACCCAGGCAACGCCGGACGGGTCAGCTAGTATATATATATTTCAGATATTCCGCTTCAGCAATTTCCTCTTATAAGGAGAATGGTATGCGAATACTTTTGTGCAGTTCTGTATATGAGGTATAGATCTTTTTTATTTAAAGAATGATATGTGAAAAAACTAATTAAATTCAAAAGTGCATACTGAATTTTAAAACGTGCTCTCCAGCAATTATTACGCAAAGAAAAAACTGTAACGAATTTCTTTTGTGTGTCCTTGTAAAATAATAAAAAATGTTATTAATTCTCTGTTTTAACGTAATCGTAGTGAAAATAGATGATTTATATCAATTTCAATGCATTTGAAATAGCATAATGTCATTAAAATACTCTCCAAACGATTTTCCCCTGTATACCATAATATAATCGATTTCTTTTGAGTGTTCTTGTAAATGAATCATTATTCGTAATACTTCATATGCAATACCAAACATGCTTTAGTAACCCTAAATAAGCTTTATCAATTGCATGAAAATCAAAGTATATTTATGGGAGTTACAGGATGGATAGCGGACAGGCGGACAAACAAAACGTATACATAAGCACTTTCCAACTTTGTTGAAATTTGCTAAAATAACTTCTGAGATCAAAAGAATATATTTCATTAATAATATCGAAAATGAGAATTTAAATTATATTTATATATTGTCACTCGCTAGAGCAACAACATTAGAATGCAAGGAATTATTTTTGCCAATTTCTAACTTTTAGTGGTAAAAAGCCAGCAAGATCTTTCCTGATCTTTTACTTAACATTTAAAAACCATATGTCTTGCTATTTAAATAGATCAATTTTAACCACTCAATTATTATCGCTCAACCAATCAATGTAGAGAAAAAAACCCCAGAGTGACACGAAGGGCGTGTTCAGCACAACTTACCGGTCACTTACCGATAACTTACCGATTGTAGACAAGTACGAAATGAAAATCAAGGCGAAGTGTGACGTCAGCTACAATTCTACAGGCTAGTTTTCATTGATGCCCACAATTCACTTTCGTACTTACATACAATCGGTCGGTAACATTGGTTACATTGGTAAGTTGCGCTGAACACGCCCACAGTTAAAATTTTTAAACTTTTGCTGCATCGTCACTCCACGGCTTTTATAGAATATCTCTATTTTGACCAATAAGAATGTTCCATAATACAGTGAATTATCGTTCTCTACAAAATCGGTCGAGTGACGATGCAGCTAAAGTTTCGAATTTTTTAAAGTGGAAAAACAGAAAAACGAACCATTTGAAATCCAGCTTGTCAAGTTCGTTGCTAAGTTCTGATGTCATTTGGAACTAATGTATTCTC
This sequence comes from Maratus speculifer, assembly GCA_964019185.1. NCBI lineage: Eukaryota > Metazoa > Arthropoda > Arachnida > Araneae > Salticidae > Maratus > Maratus speculifer. Next base: position 47,283,796 of record OZ025293.1, read on the forward strand.
GTATACGTTCATTTTTATTAAATACGTTTTGAAAGCAAGTGTTTCATCTCCGTGCTAAAATTTAAAATTTAGGTGAAAATGCAGTCATTTTTGAAATAATAAGCACTTAAATTCGTATATTTAATTGGGTCTTAGCTTTTTAAACTATTTCTGCCATAGTTTTATACAACCAACCAACCGAATGCAAGCGGTAATAAAGTAACGGGTTTTTTATAAGCGCGTTGTATGAACCAACCAACCGAATATAAGGAAAGGAGAAAAAAGAGAAAAAAAGGCGTATTTTTTGTGAGAGTAAGTTCCAAATTTTAATTAACTACTCTGTTAGTAATTAGAATTTCGAAATTCTGAATATCAGGTACATCAGAAGAGACTTTGAGGTACTCTCAAAAAAATTTTGAACCTCGTACGTGTCGTAGGTTTTGCTAACCATCGCAGACACACACACACAAAGCGATTTGTTATTCTATTAGTATAGATAAAGTCTGTAAATTACAACTTTTTCAAAATTTTAAGATTTTTTTATTTGATGTGAAGTGTTACGCTATATGTAGGGAAAATTTCAAGTCTCCAATTTATATAGTTTCTGAGAACGGACACTGTGACGGTCAAAGGAGTGAGACTAATATGGTTTCGTCAGATGAACGAAACCCTAAACAAATGTATTTTGTGAATGCCCAGTTCATTTATATTTGTTTGTTTTAAATTGAGTATCATGATAGAAAGTGCTGAAACTGCACTTTAATTTGACCAATGATCATTAGATATTGTCTACATTTCGAATTTTTGTTCAGAGCTTTTCGGACATGAATGATGAGCATTTCTGGCATTTCTTATAAAGCATCATATTTAATAGGAAGCAAAGAAGTCTATTGAAACTATTATAACAATGTATTTATTATTTTTAATTGTAAAATGAATAAAAATCAGAGTTCAGCTTGGAATGGAATATTTTTTTTTTACTCAATAAGAGGTCTATAACACGAGTTTGTATAAAAAATTCGCTTTTTTAGAGTGATATTATTATTACCAAGTTTGATTTCTTGGTTAAAGCACCCTATATGCTGTATATCTTTATTTCTAACAAAACAGTATTAATTGTGAATTGGACAATTGCACCATAAATTATACTAACAAGTATGAAAAATCATGCGTTAAGCATAGATTATGAAGCACTTTCCAACACTTAATGAAATCTTTAACAAAACTTTGTTATTTAGGGAAATAATAGTGTACAGCCAAATATACCCAAATATGTATTCCAGTACTTTTGAATAGTCTTGTATTTCATATGTCAGTTGATATAATGGGAAAATTTAGTTTAGCAAGAAAATACCCAGTAGCTTGAAATTTCTTTTTCAGCAATTCATACTATAAGATGAAAACATACTTGAATACTTTTGTTCAGCCCTGTAGTTTACATTGTACCTTTATTACACGTCAGCATTAGGCTAAAATTTATTGTAAACTAAAACACTTTTAAAACAACTGAAATCACATTCTCATAAATCATCATTCATAGACGTCCATGTACCGAATTCTTTGCGTGGCCCTGTATATCTTTTTATCTATATTCTGCAAATATTTCTCAGTAAATTAAATGAAGCTCAGCGTAAAAATGCATAGCTTATTTAAGAACCACTTTTAAATAATTTACGCTCATATTCAGTAATGTTGGTGAGCTTTTTGGATAGCCCTGTATATCAACTATAACATTTATACACACCATATAATGTGCATATATTTAGCGAAATATAAACGCGCATATCATAATTAAAATGCATTTCATCCCTTCATCAGCCATCATCGGACACATATACGGTACTTCGGAAAAAATATACTATTTGAAATCTTTTGTGTGGCCCTGTAAATGCTATGTACTTCATATTATGAAAGACATTAGCGTATAATTTATATTAAGCTTCAGTGACATAAATCAATATTATTATACATGAAAAAGCTTAATATATTTAAAATATGCCACACACAATTCCCCCTTTTACCATTATATAATGGAATTCTTTGTGTGGCCCTGTAAATGAATAATAGCTACATTTTCAACTGATATTTTATAGAATGCATATTTTAATATGTTTGACAGGGTATAACATCTTTAAAATTCATTTGAAACGATTTTTCCCCATAGGCCGTAATGTAATGGGAAACTTTTGATTCTCCCTGTAGATAAACTTATCATGGTAGAAACTTCATTTTCGATAGGACTTGTGCTAGGGTAAACGTCAATAACGTCCTAAAATTTCATGGAAATCCGAGCATATTAACGAATTTTCCCCATAGGCCGTAATGTAATGGGAAAATTTTGATTCTCTCTGTAGATAAACTAATAATGGTAGATACTTCATTTTCAATAGGGTTCGTGCTAGGGTAAACCTCAATAACGTCCTAAAATTTCATGGCAATCCGAGTATATTAACGATTTTTCCCCATAGGCCGTAATGTAATGGAAAACTTTTGATTCGCCCTGTAGGTAAACTAATCATGGTAGAAACTTCATTTTCAATAGGGCTCGTGCTAGGGTAAACGTCAATAACGTCCTAAAATTTCATGGCAATACGAGTAGTAACGATTTTTCCCCATTTCTTTTCAACTTTGTTGGAAAGTGCTAAAAACGAATGATACATTGATGACTTTTAAGTGTGTTTTAAATATAATTATTTTTATAATTTGTACCATTTAGTAATGTGTATTTATTTTAGTAAAAATTTTTAGTAAAACAGTATTAACAAAAATTCTTTTTTAATGTGCTGGAAGCACAAAAACTATCAATCCTACGCATTGTTTGTAGTTAGGTTTCACATTACGAAATAGTTCTTGGCTTTTAGTTACAATAGCATGCAAGTAATATTGTTTAAAGACGAAAAATAAAACAAAAGAACAACAACAACAAAAAAAAATCTTTTCCAATAAAAGCTTTTCTTTTAAATTCCTTAACGCAGTTTCATCATATAATTTTAGCAGAAACTATTTGTCAATATTTTATTTAAAAAAAAAAAAAAAAAAAAACAAGATGAATGTAGATTTTACCATTGCAGAATTCAGTTTCGCCTCCGATTAGAAAAAAAAAAATCGATAGAAGTTTTTTAGAAGGGCGACCCCGTTTAGATTGAAATGAAGTAACTTCATTTTTCTTGTGTTTATCAATATAATAGCAAACAGAACGGCGTGAAATACCCAATTGAATAGCAATTTCTCTCTGAGACATTGGAATTGCGGAATAATAAAGAGATACAATTTGACGTGCTACTTCTTCATTGAATAGATTCATCAAAAACGGATTTTTTCTTTAGTTTAAACGCTTTTTTATAGACTCTGAGTAAAAGGAAATGCAATTTAACAATAAAACGAATGGAATCCCATCGAATTCGACGAATGAAATGTTTAAAAGACCCGATCGATTTGGTTTAAAAAAAAAAGCAAAGCAAAAGTAATTACATTATTGAATCAATATATAATAAATATATTTACAAAGTAAATGTCAAATTTGCCAGTTACAATTTTGCATGCAAATATTCGCACAAGTACAGTTAAAATTGTAATCTGAGTGCCGGCGAAATCCAGAAATTTTATTTTATATGTACTCACAGAAAAATAGCTTTATTTAAAAAAAAGTAATATCGGGTACTACTAGGTTATCCCATCGACCAAAAAATTATCGCCAAACTATAAGATTAAATGCCAATAATGGATGATCGTGAATGTCACATTCAATGACATTAAATACAATTCATGTGTTTAAAATGTCATTAAGCGATTTTTATTTCGACTTTTTATTAATATTTTTTTAATATTCTACTGATTATTTATTTTTTCGTTATTTAAAATAAAAATTATGTCAATATGTATAATTTGGCTATTAATTTGGCGAAATTGGTCGACGGGATAACAGAGTAGTACCTAATATCGTTATGAGTAAAAATACGATGTTTTAAATAGTGACGTCATTTTCTCTTCAAATGTTCTTTAAAAGTTACTGTTTATGAAAAAGGCATCCATAATAATATTGTAATTCCCATTTATCTGGTTGCTGAATGACATAATTTTCCTCATTTGAAATTTCTCTTATTTTGATTTAGACATTAATTTTTATCATATATTATTTTCTGTCATTTTATTTACATTATTAATATTATTTCTCAGTAAATATATATATTTTAACTCAATTAGTGCATAATTATACGCAATCATTTTAGAAAATAAAATTTTATTATCGAGAGAAAAGCTAAACTGTGTTGCCACCATTTTGAAGAAATGTCATGAAAAAGCTTTTAAAATTAAAAATAAAATATAAAAATGGAAATAAATTAAAAAATAATTAAAATGGGCACAACTACAAATAAATAGCTTTCATTTAAAAAAATAATTATCAAAATCGGTTGACTAGAAAATTCAGGGCTGATGACACGACATTTTTAGCTTGTCTGAAAGAAATAGCCTCGGAGGCTAAAAAAAAAAACTGAATTAACTGAAACACCTTTTTCTACAGCGTTAATTGGACAGATAATGCGTGAATTTTTTTTAATGGATAGATAATTATGAAAGTATTTAAAGATGAATAAAAGCGAAACATGTTAGAAAAAATAGAACTTTTCTGTCATATTTTGTGATTTTTAAGTAAGGCAATACTTTTTATGCAGTAATAAGGCTCATTGTACGCATACTATTCTATAACAGGGTTCGTACGCGTCCTGGAATTTTCCGATCAAGAAATTATTCGGTATCAGTACTTTCTTATAGAAAATTCCTCATTAAATATAGCGAAATTTCCCGCGTTAAACCTAGTTTTTTTCCTTATAAAAAAGTAATGGTATCTGTTCTTGAAAATTACCTGAAGCGTACGGAACCTGTATAATGAATTTCTTCAATATTGTTTGAATTAGAGTTTATTAATAATTATTTTATGAGAAAACATTTATATCCTGTTAGAATTTTTAATTATAAATCTAAATCACTAATTGTTTAAAGATTGTCTTCGAAGCATATATATTATACTGTACACAAAAAGAATAAAACAATCTCCTCCCGAAAAAACAAACGTAAAACGACCGACATTCTAATAACTCTGCTGTAAGTTATCATAAAAAATTATTACTGATATTAATTAATTTTTAGTAACATCTAAAATTTAAGGTTTTGCTTATTTTTTTTTCCAAGGGAGTCGTCTACACATAGAAATTGTAAAACTTTTTATAATTTTCAATCCTAATATCTAATTTTGGTTTGATATTTTGGTTTTTTAAGTAGCATTAGTAGTATGTCAAATGAATATTATTTTGGGTTAAGTACCATTTATTAGTCAAAAATTATCTGCAATTTCGCCTGAACATTTATGTAGAAGTGGGGCGGATGAAAAACGGGTGTTAGAAATAAATCACAGTTCCAATATTTCACTGAGTGAATATTTAATTAAAAATAAGTTTCTTGGTTAGATGACTATTACACATAAATACACAATTCTGGACTAAATACAGTATAAAATAAAAAGAACACAATAACTGATATTAAAGTTAATATGGGTATCAATCGATCCCTTTCACACAGTTCTAAAACGGAAATCTCGTTCCGTTAAAAACACGGGCGTGCAGAAAACCCATCTGCTCTGCACCGCAGATCAAGGGCATCTCTCTCGCAAAATCTTCGAGCTTTCACACTTTCCATATTGCACTTAACTTGCAAATATTTTCCTGGGATGGGCATTTGAACTTCGCCCAGTTATTGAAACTATGCACATGCATTGTCAGTCGAAGTCTTGTGGTTTCTGGGGCTAAATTACCTCTACATCTCGTCCATCCTGACCTATCTGTGCCCTCACAGAGTTTAATACCAACCATAAGCTCCAGATCAGACTCCATAAGACTTTCATGAAAATAGTGAGATCACAAAACACAAACACTAAAATTACATATTAAATCACTGAAAAATAATAATAATAATAAAAAGTCTGGTGCTAGTCCTAGTGTTCATAAACTATTAAAAGTTTTTTTTCTCTTCAGTCACAGTTCAGTTTTTTTTCTTGCATAAAATAACGTCTAAAAAAATAACGTTAAACGGATGTACTTGGAGTCATAAAACACTATATGGCGATACATAAACAAATAAACAACAACAACAAAAACACATAAAAGAAATACTTGAAAAACATCATATTTTAGGGTGTAGAAACCCATGGTTTCATGCAGTCAGCTGCAGTCGATGTCACTCTTGGACCCTCTTGGAAGCCTACTTTTTCGACATCGTATCTGTCATTGCTTTTGATTTTGATCACTTTGTAAGGACCAAAATATTTAATTCGTAATTTCATGCCGACCCCAAATTGGGTTCTTTTTATGGCAACTAGATCACCAATTTTATAACACCTTGCTTTTTCCGCTTACGATTAAAACTTTTACTATTTTCTTTCTGGATTTTTAGAATGTTTTGCTTAGCAATATTTCTACTGTTAAGTGTTTCTTCCATGAACGCGTTTTCATGTTCCTCATCAATAATTGGTTTAATATTTAAATCCTCCTTATCCCTTAATTTTACTCCTGTTGATAACTCAAAAGGGGTATACTGAGTGCTACGCGAAATCGTACTGTTCATTATTCGTTGTACGGTTGGCACATATTTATACCATTTCGTCGGATCATCGATGGATAATTTACTCAGGATATTTATGAGCGTTTTCTGTGATCGCTCTACCTGGCCGTTTCCCCTGGGTATACCTGTCGTAATTAAAACGTGTTCTAACTTTTCATCTTCGAGATACTCCTTAAATTCACTTGAAGTAAAAGCGGCTCCACGATCACTAATTATGCGTTCTGGATTTCCAAATACGGCTTGTTGAATTTTTAATTTCGAAATCACCTCCTTAGCGAATGTTGTTTTGACAGGATAAAACCACACAAATTTTGTGAAAGCGTCCACTACAGAGAAAATAAAATTATAATTTTTGTTTGACGAAGGTAGCGGACCTAAATGATCGATATGGTAAGTTTGAAGTGGCGAATCTTGTTTAGGGATGGGATTTAGCAATCCTTCACCTTTACCTTGTTTCCTGTTACATAGTATGCACTCAATCCAATTTCCTATCACGCTTTCGATCTGTTTTCGAAGGTTAGGGATATAATAATCCTGTTTCACGATCGCTTCAGTTTTAGCAACAGCATAATGTCCCTTATTGTGAATTTCACGAATAATTTCCCTTTGCATGCTTTCTGGTACCATAATTAATTCTCTATCGTTTTCATATTTATACACGATATTTCGCCTAACAAAATAATCATTACTTTCGTTTTTTTCAACTAATGTTTTTATAGTTTGAATGTAATCATCTTCGTTTTGCGCTTTAGTCAATTTTGCAGTAAGTTCATCCTGTGAACGCGTTAAAGTTAAAACCGTGTTACAACTCAATGCATCGACATGTTTCATTTGATTTCCGGCTCTGTGAACAAATGGAACAGTTGGTAGTCAAATTCTTGAAGAAATAATGCCCACCTCGCAACTTTAGGTGTAAGATCTTTTTTCTCTAAAGTTTTTTGAAAAGCAGAACATTCGGTTATTATTTTAAATTTATTTCCTAACAAATAAGTTCGAAATTTCTTTAATGCTTCGATGACAGCAAGTGCTTCGAGCTCATAAATACTATATTTCGCTTGAGCGGGCGTTGTTTTCTGGCTCATGAAATGAACTGGATGTAAATTTCCGTAATCATCTTTTTGTAACAAGATTGCTCCGAAACCTAAACTACTCGCATCCGTATGTAATTCCGTTTCCGCCCCCTTTCTAAATATGTGTAATACTGGTTTACTAGACAGTTTATTTTTTAAAATTTGGAAAGCTTCTTTTTGACTTGGTCCGAAATTAAATTCATTTTCCATTTTTAAAAGATCACTCAAAGGTCTAGCAATTCTAGCTTAATCAGCGATATACTTCCTGAAATATCTGGTTAGTCCCAAAAAACTCTGGAGTTGTTTTTTATCTTTTGGTTCGGGAAATTTTGTAACAGCTATAACATGAGTTTCGGAAGGTCGAATTGTTCCATCCTCAATTACGTATCCTAAGAATTCAATTTTTCTCTTCAAAAACTGACATTTCGGAAAATTAAACTCGAGGCCATACTCTGATGCTACCTGAAACACACGTTTCAATTTAGAAAGCGCCTCTTCTTCAGTCTGCGCAGGGACGATTATATCGTCTAAGTACACGGAAATCGTTTTATCTCTTATTAATTCTTTAAGGCATGCATATATGTAACGTTGGAAAAATTGTGGAGCGACGTTTAAACCGAATGGCATTACATTATACTCGAATTGTTGATTATTCGTAACAAACGAAGTGAACTTTTTACTATCCTCATCAACCTCTACATGAAAAAATCCATTTTTCAAATCTAATGTACTGAACACCTTACTCTGCCCAATCTCATCTAAAATATCGTCAATCACTGGAAGGGGATAATTATCTCTAATTATCTTTTTGTTAAGTTTCCTATAATCTACGCATAATCGGTAATCTCCATTTTTCTTTTTCGCTAAAACAATTGGTGCAGCATAATTTGAACAACTTTCTCTTATAATACCCTTATCAAGCCAATCTCCTATTTGTGTATCAACAAATTCTTGTTCAGCAATCGCTAATCGCCTCGGCCTTTGTACTACTGGTATGTCATCGCTTAACACTATCTTAACTTTCAAGTCAACACTTTTCGTTTTTTCAGGCTTATAATTCGTAATCAAATTAATTAATTCTTCCCTTAAACCGCAGTCGGCAATGTGCGTCATATCGATTTCATTTACATTAACCGCATTAGCTATTTCTGCTAAGCAAAAAGATTCAGGTTCATGAGAATCAGCTAAAGAATTTTCAGTCATGGGTGTGTTTGAAGAATTCAACCGCAAGTCTAGGTCGGGCCTAGGAACCTCTTCAACATCTAACCGCAAGTCAGATTTAACCGTGAGAATGTATTTAACATCTTTGACCGCGCCTATCTCTGGAATTTCTAAGGGCATCTTTGTAACAACATTTACACTGTAACTTTTTTCATCGGTTCGTTTACCCGTCACTTTTAAGCCATTGTTTGATATTTCGAAATTTAATTTATTCAAACAGTTATTTCCGAGAAGCATTTCATATTTTAAATCCTGCAAAACGTACACATCGCAATTTACACTAACATCATCAATTTTTATATCAGTATTGAAAAAAACCTGAAGGAATTACTCCATCACCACTAATACCTGTCAATTTCACATCCTTTTTACTTAAATTAGGCCTTCCCAAAATTCTATAAAGTTCATTGTTTATCATTGTCACATCTGATCCGCTATCAACAAAACAATTTACGCGTTTCCCTTTAATTTCAATACTTTTAACAATTTTATCCGACGGACAAAATTTACTACTCATGGCGTTCACCGCTTTCGTGTTATTTAAGCCGTAGTGATTACTTTTATTTCCGTCCATTCTGCGAGGACACTGATTCGATTTATGAGAGACAAATTCATTGCAATAAAAACATTTAGTTTTGAAAGGGTTATAATTATTCCTTACTCCGTTCTTGTTGTTTTGGGAAAAATTGTTGTTCCGATGAAAACTTTTGTTTTCTGTGTTCTGAGAAAAACGTTTACTATCGCTATTTTTTACTTCCGAATTCTTCCTAACAATATTACGGGCCGCCTCATAGTCATCAAGTTTACTTATAAAATCTGAGACCTTAGTAAACTTAGGCAAGTCATCAATAAGATGCTCCCTAACTTCCGATGGTAATTTTTTCCTTATTTGGTCAATAACTAGAAGGTTTTTTAAATCTTCAAAAGACGAAATGTTCAGACCTGTCAACCATTGTTCTAAAAAATTCGTAAGTTCAAATGAGTAATCGCACCACGAGGCCGAAATTTCTTTTCTATGGGCAAAGAATTTCTGTCGAAATTGTTCCGCACTAAGCTTGAATCTTTTCAATAATAACTGTTTAACATAATCATAATCATTCGAGAGTTCCTCATTTTCGCGACCTATTATGTTAACTATTTCTAATGGTAACATACCTAGCAAATAAGTCACCCAATTCTCCTTTTCTACCCCTAATCTTTTTATTTGTCTTTCGAACAACGTGAGATATATACTTATTTCTTCATTGGTATCATATCTCGCGATTAATTTAAAAACATCAGGAGTTTTCACTCCGGCGTTAAGCATCATTTCGGATTTGTTTTTTGCACTGAGTTCTAACTCTATTTTTTTTAAATTCATATGCTTTTTTTTCGTTTTCCTCGATTTCTTTATTTTTTTCTTGTTCCAACCGTTCACTAACGAGACCGTCTAATAAGTTTTTGACTAGGTCTTCATTATAACCGTCCGATTTGGTTATTATGTCGGCTAGCTGAACTTTTGTCGCGCATTCCTCAGCACTCAGCCCCAATTCATTTAACACTGACAATAAGTCTATTTTCTTTGCCCTTACCAAATATGCCATTATTCCTCCAAAAACTCTATCAAATATACTAAAATATCTTATAAAAATATTATAAATATAAGCAAAATTATTTTCTTATTCATAAACTCACATTACAAAACAAAATTCTTTAATGTTTAAAATAAAAGCAAGATGCTATAAGTTTTATATTTAATTACCATTTATGGGAAAGAACCGCTTACTTCATTGTGGATATCCTCTGTTCTAATGAAAAATAATACACAAAATATATCAGAACTTCAAATCAAATATATATAATAATTATGAAAACACTCTATATAGATAGATCAATAATCAATATATATCTGTATATATTAAAAAATATAAGCCCTAAAAAAATGCACCGGGCTTGAAAATACTAAAATACTAGGACATTTCAGCCCTGTATCACTTGGCTTCGAAAAAAATTTCACTCGCGCAAAAATCGCCTCGCAAAAAAAAATCACAGCGAGGGTTCTTGAGAAATAAAACATGCACCCAGTACGCACAATTAATCGGTTGGTAAAAAAATAGTACTTAGCTGGTAAAAAAAACACACTACCAGCATTCGTCGCAGAAAAAAACCACATATTCGTTGCACAAAAAATCCTAAATTCGTTGCATAAATAATCACTCGCCCACACGCGTTTTAAAACTCGTAAAAAAAACGCACTACGAGTTGGTTTTTTTTCTTGGTTTCACCGCAACAGCACTGTTTTCTTCCCGAACACTGGTGGAAGCAGCTAAATGACTCTTTCTTTTCTTCGTAAAAACAGCGACGATTCCAGCAATCATTGGAGTAGCAGGGAATATCCAATTTTATCACCGGCCAGCTGAAAAGTTGTTAAAAGTCCAACGGAAGTCAAATGGTTCATCCTATTAATGCCAAATTGCTATGAAAAGTTCTTGCAAGTCCACTGGTTCATCCAGGGCGAGCCCCCAAAATTTGTAGAAGTGGGACGGATGAAAAACGGGTGTTAGAAATAAATCACAGTTCCAATATTTCACTGAGTGAATATTTAATTAAAAATAAGTTTCTTGGTTAGATGACTATTACACATATTATATACACAATTCTGGACTAAATACAGTATAAAATAAAAAGGACACAATAACTGATATTAAAGTTAATATGGGTATCAATCGATCCCTTTCACACAGTTCTAAAACGGAAATCTCGTTCCGTTAAAAACACGGGCGTGCAGAAAACCCATCTGCTCTGCACCGCATATCAAGGGCATCTCTCTCGCAAAATCTTCGAGCTTTCACACTTTCCATATTGCACTTAGCTTGCAAATATTTTCCTGGGATGGGCATTTGAACTTCGCCCAGTTATTGAAACTATGCACATGCATTGTCAGTCGAAGTCTTGTGGTTTCTGGGGCTAAATTACCTCTACATTTATTGAAGGTTATCTGAATGGTATTTGCGCAGGCATACGTTGAGTTCATGCTTCTGCGACATTGGGTGCGCAGTTTTATACCAAATCGCGTCAACTGACTGCGAGTTTCGACTCGTACACGAGTCATGCCCGCTTTACTCTTGCACAAAAGAGGAATAACGAGCTTTGTTCTAATTTTTGTAGTTAAAGAGTTTGAAAGGTACTGGAATTCATCGAAGACTTTTATAACAATGGGGGGGGGGACAGTACATTATTTCGTAAATGCGTTTTTTTTTGTGGATTGAGAAGTTCAAAAGTGGCCTGACAAACATAACATTAAAAGAGGCAGCCGTAAGGTTCCGTGCACTTGCTTGATTTCGCCCGATCAGTTGAATTCTAGGCAATCCTTTGTATAGAACCCTTCTGTGTTTTATTCACAATAGAAAAGGGGAGATCTACAATGGTTCAGGTGATAACCTACTTGACGGAAAGGTTCCTGTTTTGCAGGACGTCAGTCCCCTTCCTTTAAAAGTCATTAAAGATAAAAAACATCGAGTTGCCACAATAAGCGATGCCAGTACTGATAACAGTTTGTTTGTCCGTGCGTTTTTGCACCTTAAATCGCAGGACTGCCACAGGTGACTTGTTTTTAAGTCTAATTGGAGCCACTTTCCCAAAACAGAAATCCTTAACACACATTTTGACACCATTAGAAAAGGAAATATACTGGTGCAAGCAGACTGTAAAAATACTCGTCTGTTTCAGCACTGAAATTTTTACCACGCAAGACAACATTCATCAAGATAGAAAGATGGTTATGACGGAGAGGCAAGTCACCAAAAATTAGGTTGTTCCCATAAACGTCAGTCCTAGTTCTGGTTATCAAATTATCCATGACGAGATCGGATTGCATGAAGGAGATCGGTTTCTATGTACGTTGTGTACTGGGAATTCTTAATGCAGAACAAAAATATCAAACGTTTGAATATTTGCACTTGCTTTGGTGGTTCAAACACAGAAGGTCGGAATGCGGTGCAAAAGTAGCTTTAAATCAAACTGAAAGCCTTCTCCCTCGAAAGCATATGAATTGTGGCTCGCTGAAGAAAATGCATTGCTAAAGGAGACGGAACGGGTATGTAATTTTTGCCATATGCTCGTAGTTCATAAATTATGCACGTTTAAAGTTCGGAAATAGAAATGTTAAATTTATTCTCATCGTTGCAAAACCGATTTGACTTTCCGGTTAGTTTTTCAGTCATTAATAAAATTTACTTGGTGAAATGAGTTAAAATTTTAGATTAGCATATTTGCAGTTTTTAAATTAGATATCTGTTAAAAAAAGAATGGGTTGCAATCCAAGATTTTTTTCAAAAATTAATTTAAAAAAACCTACATTTTTTTTCTAAGAAAAAAACGCATTTTAACCATTGATTTATTTTTTTAAAACAAAGATTAATTTCTAAACGCTGAAGATATAGGAATCCGAAATCACATCTAATTTTGTCAAGTAGGTTTTGATTTATGTTTAAAATTCGACCGCATTGCAGTTTGATTTCCTAAGATTAGAAATGAATATAACTTTAGAGTTTTAAATTTTAAACTTGCGCAATTCTTAAATTGATCGACCGAATGATTCCTCTTTTAGATAGATAAAATGTTCCAAAGAATCCGAATAAGATATCAAAATTAAGTGTCAGCATTGAAAATTTTGAAGTTTTTTAAAATTTCTGTATGAGAATCACATTTAAACAAAATTTAATTGTGGTATTAATTAGTAGACATTATTAATAATCGATTAGTACTGTCATTCCATTTTCTCACGATGATTTGGAATAGAGATAGTAGAGGTTGATTTTTTTCTCTTTTTTCAGGACTGAACAGTATTATTGACTTAAACATGGCACAGCTACAGACGACATTTTTTTTTTATCTCGTTCGCACCACTGTGTTTAAAATACAAATTTTGTAGTGTATATCTCTTGCACATTTTTGGCAACGAGTTTTTGAAAGGTTTTTCTTTTGAAAAAGTGGTGCGAGATAGAATTAAGAAAATATCCGTCCGTGGTAGACCTGTAAAAATGAATCATAAGATAACTGCAGTTACTTACAAAAATAAGATATTTTAATTATTTATCGAATATATTTTATTTAGTATTGAATATTGTGCAATTTATTTTAACAACTAACAATCAGAATTTTTTTTATTTCATTTATTTTTTTAGAATTTAATTACTTTTTAAATTTTATCATTCTTAATAAACGCTATTTATATGAGCATCTGGCAAAAATTGCATTAACCCGTTGCGTTCAAAAGATGTTAGCGGGTGTATGTCACTTGCACCAGAGTTTCTGCATCTGACAGATTTCTTTTTTCTGCTTATTTTTTTCTTTTTCTTATTTTTTTTTTAATTTTGCATTGACGCCGCAAAACTATTGCGTCTAGAATATATAGTTTGGAAATCGGTTACCTCAGTAATACTTAAAAAAGTGCTAAAATATTTGTATCCTTAAATGTGCAACGATGCTGATGAAATTTAAAGATAGCAGTGACATCTGCAGGATATTTTCGAAACCCTCAAGATTATTGCTAGTCAAGACAATTTAATATAAAAATTCCGCAGCGATCGACATTTCGGATTTCACTAGCATCGTTGTACATTTAAAGGATACAAATTTTTAGCACCGTTTGGATAGCAGATTTTCACACTATATATTCTAGACGCTGTAGCAAAACCTTAATTAGAATTTTTTTTCACTTTATTTATGGTATATCAATGATCTTGTAATAAAAGAATGAAATTTTTAGACAGCTATATAGAAATAAAAAGCTGCTCACCGGGCCAGAATTTGGCCAAATAACAACAACAAAAACATCAACAACAACAATAAAACTTTTTGACCAGAATTCGGAATTTCTAACTTAAAAATTGCCAGACATCTGGACATATCCTGCGTACGTCTTTGTCGGAAATGAGCAAAATAACGTACGCTGCATACATTATAAAGCTCAATATGTTAAGGTTAAAAAAATTTAAATTCACATGGATCAAAAAGTTTAACATCATAAAAAACGATAAAAAAGTTTAATCTGTAAAAAAATACATATTATTTCTACTATCATTATCCCTTTTTCTATTCATTTACAAAAAGGAAAACGATGAATGAGATATTAAAAAAAATTGAATCGACCTTTTTCAAACTATGTTCACATTTCGTTAAAACATGATTTTTTTTTAATTAAAAATTTCTTTTATTTAAAAATAAATTGACCATAAAAATCTGTCGTTTTTTATAATATGAACTTTTTTGAATCCTGCTACTGATCAATATAATAGCACTACCTACATTATAACATATTTGGCTGATTCAAAAAAAAAAACATGTCATGTCTGTCACATACAACGATTTTTTGCTACCAGTATTTTAGAACGGAAAAATGTGGCTTATTTTATCAGAAATATCTCATCAGTTGAATAGAGTGAAAAAAACTTCGAAAAAAACGGTGGACAACAAGCATAGATATTTTTAGCTGTGTGACAGACATGACACATTTTCATGGAATTAACGTCTTCAAATTCATATAAATAAAATAATTTTTTCCCTCAAATCAGTGATGCAAAAACCCCATGCAATGCATATAAGCGCATTATACTGAGCAACTATAAAAATAAAAAAGTTAGACTAATAAAGTTAATTACAAAAGTAAATAGTCTAAAAAAATGGAAATTATCTGCATGTATTTGTTTTATATTTCACAAGTGATATTTCATAAGTAGAGGAGGATCACAATTTTTCTCAACAAATGGCATTAACAGCCAGACGAAGGGCAAATTAAATAAAAAAAAGAATCTACATAATTTTACTTTTTTTCTTTTAAGAAAGCTTAATGTTGAAGTGTTTGCAAATCAGTAAAAACTCCAATTTTCTTCCAGAAAGATCTCTAGGGGTTTTTTCATTAGTTATTCATGAAAAAGTGTGTAATAGTATTTTTTTGTAATAAACATTTCTGAAGAAAAAAATGCATATATGGGTATTTCCATGAACACTTGTCGTGTAAGTCACATATTTGGTAACTATTAAGTTGTTCACCGTTTTTTTCGAAACATTTGCATGGTCTTATTCAATTAATGAAATATTTCTGATAAAATAAGTCAAAATTTTCCGCTTTAAAATACTGGTATCCAAAATCGCAGTATGTGACACGACATGTGTTCATGGAAACCCATATATCAGTTCTTTTTAAATTTTATAAAAATGATTCAAGATATAGCATAAAAAATGTATGACACATAAATTGAATTGTTTACATTAAAAAAAATTATATAACAATATATCTAATCTTCTTTGTAAGTGTATCAATCATACCATGTAATGGGAAGATTTGATACTATATTAACCATTCAAAATTATTGGAATATATTTTTTTAACAGTTTTTTTAAATTTATTACATTACCATTACTTTCCATGTGAAATACCCAGCATTTTTTAAATAGAAAAATAAATCTAGTTAAACGCGCGAAATTTCGCCTTATTTGAATCAGAGGTTTGCCAGAAGAAAATACTGCTACGAAAGAATATCATGTTCATGAAATTCAAGACTCATACTAAACCTGAATAAAAAGTTGCTTTGTAAGAAAACAAGAGAAAAAAGTTTTAAAAAAGCTTTCTATGGGTTATAAAAAATTATTTTTTTAAAAAGTGCATCATATTTTCCCTATCACTCCTAACAGAAAAATTATGCTTTATTATATTGAATTTTAATTCAATATAATAAAGCATAATTTTACAATTAATACAATTTATTTAATATTTATTATTTATATACAATTTTTTTTTAGAATACAATTTATTGTATTTTATGTGCATTTAATTATTTATTTTTGCCCCATAATTTTTTCTGAAGCGATGACAACATCATTCTAATACGTAGTTAAAATATTAATGTTATTTTTTTCTCGCGCGCGCCTATTGCTATTTTGGGTCATTTTTACTGCAACTTTGATGGAAGACGATATTCTAGCTTGTCTAATGCTACTTGCTGATATTTTTATCCTTAGATTTTCATTAAAATTAAAAACCTACATCTAATAATTTTTATATAATTATAAAAATATATTATTGGCTGAAGAGCGAGCTCTGCATTGGGTACACTTATATATTTTATTTCCGATGTCAACTTATCTTTTTCTGTAAACATGCAACAGGCGCAATTATGAATGGGGTATCATACAACATATTTCTGAACATTTTTTTGACATAGTACAATCAGATATTGATAAAACACGTTCTTCAACACAAAACTGTTTTTAATTAAAAATGAAACTATCAGTACAATGTTTCACCGATAGCACTGCAAAAAACTTTCTTGGGTCCACTGCTTTTTACTTTAAATTTCATATATTTTACATAAAATAATGTACTCACCAATATCACTGAAATGTATACTTTTAATGTATGCAAAGATATTCAAATTGTTTCTTGAAAAGTATAATGTTATATATTTCATAAATTATAATAAAATCAAATTAAAAGAAATAATTTTAAGTTAATCCTGCAGTAGTTTAATATAACTGCATTTAAATGAGATGATAATGTTTTAGAGAGAAGTATATAAAACTGAAGAAAAGTGACATGAATTTACTGCTTTGAAAAACCTACCGGTTATAGAATTTAGCGGTCTTTCACAAACAATTTTTTTTTTAATCTAGAAACTTTAGCAAAATCCAGCACAAGAATTTTCTTCCAAAGATGGTGTTGTATATAAGTTAAAAAAGTGTACATAAGTTGTACTATAAAAAAGACAAATGATTCACAATCTAAAAGTAAAATATTATAAACACTATCGAAAATACACAGTGTTTCTTCCGAGTTACCCTTGATACCAAAAAGCGTTCTTCATCACAAAAACCTCAGAATCCAGTTTTCTAGATTTAAAGAAGCATTTTTAAAAATAAGGTTTTTTTTTTCTTTCACGTGGTTTTTTTTTTTTGGCCTTTTTGTAGTATATTAATCAGTTTCTTCAGGCTGGAATACTAGGTTTAGAATGCTGACAGTTCTTAATTTAACATTTTAGCTCCATAATTGAAATTATACATAACGAAATAATATTAATTTTCATGCCAATGATAAGGCTCTTATTTTATCATATTTTCTAAGAAATATATTTGTTGAACATGACAGTGTTTTCTTAAGAAATAATAAGATACGTAAAATGTATTTTCCGGATTTAATGAAAATAATTAATACAACATAAAAACTACTTGGAAACGTTTCAGAAATGAATGACATCTAATTTTTTTTAATAAATGCTATTTTATATCTATAATATATATTGATTTTTTAACTTTTTTTAATGATAAAATACTCGTTTGGGATTATTAGCAACCTCAAAGACGTTATTGTATGTTTCCGTTTTGTGTTAGATTACATATCTTTTAAATAAAAAATCTGCTGTTTTTTATAGTGTGAACACGTTTGAATCAGGCTTCTGGAATAAACAATAGTTGCAATATAAAAACTACTCGGAAACGTTTTCGAAAATCAATTACATCTAACACTTTTTTTTATACAAATTGTATTTTACATTTATTAAATATATTCCCTTCTGGTGTTTTTTTATGATAAAGTATTCTTTTTGAAATTATTATCAACTCACAGATGGTATTGTATACTTTCGTTCTGAATTACATTATATATTTTAAATAAAAAATCTGCAGTTTGTTATAGTATGAACCGTTTTGAATTAGGCTTCTGCAATAATCAATAGCACTAAATGTATAACATATTTTAGGGATTTATATCACTCATATATTGAGTTAAAAACAATAGATACTTTTGATATTCTTCGTATGTTACAAAATGTCTGTGTAGGGGATACAAACTGAGCGAAATATCCTATTTAAACAAATCGCAATAATTTTAAACGACTGTACAAATTAAATTACTAATTATTTCGATAAATCTAAATTTAATTTGACTAATCTACAAACGTGATAAAATTTTCTTGGCTGAAAATATTTACCTTTTTATGATAAGGAATTTATAGACTCAATTCACGTTTAATATATCTGTTTTTAACAAAATTATCAACAGAAGGGAAAATTATCAAAGTGTCAAGAAATCATCTCCGTTAATAAATACCCATTTCTTTGCATGCTTTACACTATTGCTTCATTTCCTTTACGATTATGATGTAAATATAATTTAGTCATTTTAACTCGTATTTTTATATGTTGAATAAAATTTTAAACATTAAATTTTATTAAAAGCATTTTGAAATTTTGAAATCATTTAAATTGCAGACGTGCATTGCTGAGTCCCGTTTCTGTCATTTCATCGTGACGAAATGCACAAATTAGAAGCATCTGAGAAATTTCACTTCAAAGCCTTGTTGCAGCTATCATATGTTTTAATACGAATATAAACTAGAGTCAATCTACAATAATTTTATCCGCATAAACAAAATTTAAAATTATAAATGCATGTGTATAGCATTATTGAAATTTTCTTATATTTGAATCAATGCGTAAAATTATTCTTTGCTATAAATAGGGGAGACTGGGGTACATGCAAACAGTTCACATAAATATAGCTTTTTCTCAAAACTGGGTTGATTTTTATAAACAAAAACTACTCAATATAGTAACAGAACATTCTTTTACACATATTATTTTTTTAAACATCGCCTGTATAGTTCATCTTATATATTTCAATTATTTTATGAATTCAAAAAACTGTTCACATGTACCCCATTCCCGGGGTAGTTGTGAACACACTTGGGCACATGTGAACAAAGAGAAAAATATCCTTTGACATGCTTTTTATTCTGTTATTTATTTTTCATCATAATCATTAATTATATTACTTGTTAAATTCACAATATATTTCTCAGATTTCTGGAGGATATGTTCAAGCAAAAGATTATAAAATGAAAATAATTAGATTTAGGAAGAGAGAGGTAGACAATTCATTAAATGTTTGTTTCACACTGGTGTTTTGTTTCGGAAAAAATCATATAGGGGCATTTAGATACTATTTAGCAGAAATCTGCCGAAATATGAAAGATTTTCACTCCAGTATTTGACTTATTTACTTTTAAATCCTAAATAAAGGAAGGGTTTATTATGATTAAAAGATATATCGACTATAAGCCACCCCCATCCTACAATTGACTTTTTTTACTTTAGTAAAAGGGGGGAGGGAGATTACAATCAGGATTTCTCGAAAAATATTATTTTAAAGCTTTTACTTTCTTAAAACATCACTTATATCTATCTCCATTCAAAGCTTCTTAAATATAACTCTTTTAGAGATGGTAGTAAGCCACTAGTGCAAGTTTGGAGCAAATGAAATAGAGCAATTTGCAAAGTTGTTTAAGGTACTTTTGTATTAACAATGCATGAAAAAGTTGTAAATAGTATAGTATAATAATACATAACACTTATCACATTTTAAAAAGTATTAAATTTATTTAAATGACAATTGAACGTAAACGAGTTTATTGCTCTCTATGTACTTGTAAAATTTGCAAAAGTTTGCGGAAGTTTCAAAACAAAATCAATTTTGTGTGAGGAAAATATTTTCTATTTCAAGAGATGCTGGAACTGACATTGTTACTCATGAAATTAACTTAAAGGAGCAGAATCTTGTCGCCTATGAACTGTTCATATCTACTCTAACTAGTTTATTCACAAGTGGCCGACATGAATTTTAGAGTTAAATTGATAAATCATTAACATTTTTCAATTTTAGAAGAAAAACCTTTATCTAAAACATTTATTAGTATTTATAGTATGGTACCTGTACCCAATATGGACACCCTAAGGAAAATTTACTTTTATCACCCCCGTGTACACGTTATAGGACTCCAAAAATATATGACCGTTATCTCTGGGCTGTTAACTATCATTATAAAAATTAACAACCTTGTAATTCTTCGGGCTTAATTTATATGATTAAAATAAAATATGTTTACAAGTGACCATATAAGGAACCACCTGTCCCTATTATGGACATGCATGTAGCATTAGGGACAGGTGGTTCCTTATTGATCTATTACAGAGGGTATATGGAAGAGCCACTATTCCAAGAGATTTTAAAGGAGAAGCCATAAAAAATATATCTTAAAGTATTGAGGCAGGAGAAAAAGTAAGAGGGGGAGGTATACACAGTAAATATCTTCAGAACATGCACTTTAAAAAGGGTGAGGTCATTTTTGATTGTGGCTCTTCGAAGACTCATACAAAGCACTTCAGTTACTACAAAATATTATGAAATAATATTTTTGGTTTTACTTAGCTTTATTGCATCTGTCTGCAGAATTTACAACTGTTATTACCGAGTCCTCACCGGATGGACAAATAAAAGGTTCTTCATCATGTGTGGTAAGTCCCACACTATCCTCATGGACTTATCTGCGGCATGTCTGCAACAACATCAGTACTGCATAAAAAGTTGTATTATCTCTCCTTTGTTGAGGAAGTCAATGGTACCTGCAATCGCCAACAGATGCCCTACTGAGGGGAGAGGCTTCTTTTGATTTTTCCGCAAGGTTTTTTTAGAGGATATTTTTCTTGGAGAATTGGTTTTGTTTATTGAACAACATACATCTGACTTGTGTGCTCGACATGAAGCCTGCTTATAAGACATCGTCAATATACAGGGACGAGATAGCACACAAGGAAATATTACAACACAAGAGAAGTACAACCTGCAGCTCCACACAAAGAGTGTGTGCAATGGAGCCAATGGGATTCGAATCCACAACCTCACGATCAGCGGCGTGATGTCTTAACCACTCAGCCACGGAGGCCCTGGAGAATTGGTCAGATGGCATCTTGTTGAACAAGGATTTTATAACTTTGAATTTATTGCCTGGTGACGTTGTGTCTTATTCCATCTTACAGTTGGAGTCGATGGGGACATAAGGTGTCCATATAGGGAATCGGACGTAGTTTTACTAAATTTTCTAATAAATAAACAAAGAAAACATTTTAAAGCAAATTATGCAATTGCAATCAAAAATACGTTTTATCAGCTTTCTAAAACACTCAACTTTTCAATGTTTAAAGTATTTTTACGATGTCTGATAAGAATTTAAACTTACATTTATTTACGATCAGCACATCACAAAACAACAAGTTTGTAACGGGCGAACAGCGGGCTTTTTTGCACTTTCCAGGCTTAATTATCTTTCCAACTGCTTTTCTTCATGGATTATGTAGCGCCATTTCTGGATCAAAATTGTTACATTTATAGATATTAGGCGTGTCAATATAGAGAGCATTATCCATATTGGGTACAAGTACCTTATATGTTAAAATACCCAAATTCAAATAAACGAGTAAAAAAAATATTCGATTATCAACTAGGAACTAAGATTTTTACTCTTCATTTAAAAGCAATTTATTTATTTATTCAAAATTTAAATTTAAAAAAATTGCCAATTTTAAATAATTAATGTAATTATACTGCTAAATTTGAAGTATAAGTTATTCTTTAACTTAAAATGAAAGCATTTACCGAGTTTGATGCAAATTGCCGTATGAGTTTTTGAGAAGTGTTGTGCACAGTTTAAAAAAAACTAATTTTTTTTTAATAAAAATTAAACAAAATATAGAATAAAATTTCACTGTAGAATATTAAAAAAAAATTAGTTTAAATAGAAGAAATATTAAGTGGTCTATATTAAAAAGTTTATGCATTTATATTACATAGGGATTGAAACAAAATGTGACATGTTGCTAAAATGCATCACTGGGTAAACAGTAAGACTCCTGTGACTCCTTAAATGTGAATAAAGCCTTTAATTTCATGTTTCCTTGTTACTACATAAAATTTCAAATATTTTTTAATTAAAGCATTTTGAAATAACTGGAAAAGTATTTCAATAATGTTACATAATATTTCGAATAATTATGTTAAAATTCAATCATGCATTGTAGTTCGCGGACTCCAAAATTTTATCCAAAACAAGACCTGCAAAATATTTTAGAATAATGTAAATCACAATCAAAAATTACGTTTTCGACGGGACCTGCGAAAAAAAAAGTGTAAACGATGACGGGCAACACTTATATTGAACTACATCGCTACTAACACTTACGCTTTTATGTATCATAAGAAATTAACAGTAAATTTTATTTATTTCGATAAATCTAAATTTAATTTATCTTCAAATGCTATAAAATTTTCATCGCCGAGAAAATGCATTTTTTATACTATGTGATCTACAGACTCAAATAATGTTTAACCCTCTCTTGCATACGAACCTCATATGAGGTCGTGTAATTATTGCATTATTAAGAAATAAACTTTTAAGCATTTATTTATAGAGATTTGATTAGTCGACAGATAATAGCTGGAATGCAGTACAATTACAAAATTATTTTATAAAGAGTTCGCATTTATCACAAAAAATGATTTTTAGTGAATAATACAGAATAATGCAAAATAATTTATGCTCGAGAGTGTTAACACATGTATTCTTAAAGTATTAACAGAAGTGGAAATTATTCAAATGTCATGAAATTTTCTCCGTTATAAATACACGTTTCTTCCTATGCTTTACACTATTGCTTCACTTCCTTTAAAATTTTCATGTAAATATAATTAAGTCATTTTGACTCGCATTTTTAGTTGCTGAATAAAATTTCAAACATTAAATGTTATTAAATGTATTCTGAAATTTTGAAATCTCTTAAAATGAAAGCATGCACAGCTGTGTCCTGCTTCCGACTTTTCATCATGATGAAATGTACAATTTAGATGCATGAGTGAAATTTCACTTGAAAGCCTTACTGCGGTTATCGTATATTTTAATATGAATATAAATTAGATTCAAACTCTCTTTTATAATTTTACCAGCGTAAACAAAATTAAAAATTGCAAACGCGTGTGTAGAGCCTTATTGATATGTTCTAATATTCCAAAACAACATCGATGCGTAAAATTACGCGTTTCTATAAATATCTGTTACTTTGTGAACCTTAAATGAATGCATTTCTATTGCAATACTATTGTATTTTATGATTTTAAATTAAATGTAACTTACGCCTATAACTTCACGGTTCTTTGTGGCTGAATGATATTTCTAACATTATATTTTAATTAAATCATTTAAAAATAACTTAAAAAAACATTACAATAACGTAAATTACAATTCAAGTAAATGGATAAACTTCAATCATCCATTGTTGTGAGCTGCTTCCAATATTTTATTTCAAGACAATATCTACAAATTCAAAAATAACGAACAGATTTTAGAAATAACATTTGAAACCCATTTTATGTCTGTCATACAAAGCAATATTATTATAAGTATGTAAACGAGAAAGTTTGTTATCAAAGGGAGCAGGAAAATAAATAAATAAATGAAAAAGAAAGAAAAGTTAAAAGGGCCGAGTTAAACTCATGGCATTGAGCAAGGCTATTCACACTAATTATATATTTTATACACTTATTTCAAAGAATAGTACTCTAAAAAAATAAATTATGGGGGATTAGCCCCTGTTTCCCCTCCTTATACTTAAACAAAGAACCTCAACATCTAGTCAAGGACGTGCCTTATCTGAATAAAACTGTATACGAAATTTGAAGCAAATAAGATGATTCTGCATGAAAATCCATTTCTGTCAATTAAGTGCTGTATTAGCTCCCCTATCTCCCCTTTTACACTTAACCAATGGACCTCGATCTTTAATCAGGAAAGCTCCTTATCACAATGAAGGTAGAAAAAACTTTGAAGCAAATTAGATAATTCTTTATGAAAAGCTATTTATCTAAATTAAAGGGGGGATCCCTCTTTCCTTCGTTTATACTTAACCAAAGAACCTCCAAATCTAATAAAGAAAGCTCTGCATTGGAATAAACCCGTATATCAAATAGATGCAAATAGAATGATTCGGCATGAAAAAGCCTTTTATGTAAATTAAGGGGGAGATTATTCCCGTCACTCCCCTTTATACTTAACCATTGAGTTTCCAAGAGTAATGAGGGAAGAGCGTTATCATGATGAACCTAGAAGCAAATCGGTTATTTCTATCAAGAGTTATCGCGTTACGTACTACATACATACAGAGTAGTTATAATTAAAGTTACCCTGTTTAGAACTATGTAGAGATTGCTCTAATGGACGGATAACGATGAAACTTTGAATATAAGATACACTATATTGCCATTGATTATTGGACACTTGCGATTTTAGACATTTTACTAAATATCTAGAAAAATACATGAGGAATCATCTCGAAACATCTTAGTGTATAAATATAATAGTATACGCCATACATCGCCGTGAATATTTTTTACCGAAACTCCATAGGGGACCGTCAACAAATTAAAAAAGAATGAATATCTTTTGAATAACCCTGTCAAAACTAATTTAGCAAAAGTGCTCAAATTCTAGATTATGATTGAATGCCTTATTGTAATACGTCTTGTTCATTTTTATGCAAATAGCATGCATACTCGCAGAGTAATTAAGGTTTTTATAAAAATGGTCCCAAATTTTTCCAAGTTTTTTCCTTATAATTTTCAGAGTTTTTAATATAAAATAATATTGTTTTCAGAAAATATGACAAACAACATTGCACACAGTACCTTGTAATCAGAATTAAAAAATAATGAAAATTTTGTACAAAATGAGTAGGTTTACTCAATAATTTTTTACTGCGCATGCGTCAACGATATCAAAATTTCATTTGCATATTATGTTAGTTAAATGTATAGAGCAACTTTTGTGAAAGTCACAAAATCATAACTTGAAAATTCTGAAAATAATCGTCAATCGAATTAGTTGAAAATCCGTTATTCTCAAAATGAAGCAAAAACAAGAGGGGTTGTATCCATATTTTCATTGATTAGTGTCAATTAGAATACACAATACGGGATGTACTGCTACATTTGGATAAAATCCCTCATATTTTTGCTTCATTTTGGAAACAACGGATTTTGTCCTTTTTCTGTAGATGATTACTTTCAGAATTTTCAAGCTATGATTTTGAGACTTTTACAAAAGTTGCTCTATACATTTAGCTAACATAATATGCAAATGAAATTTTGATATCTTTGACGCATGCGCAGTAAAAAATCATTTAGTAAACCTACTCATTTTTCATACAATTTTTATTATTTTTTAATTCTGATTACAGGGTACTGTCTGCAATGTTGTTTGTCCTATTTTCTGAAAAAAAATATTATTTTATATTACGAGCTCTGAAAATTATAAGGAAAAAACTTGGAAAAATTTGGGACCATTTTTATAAAAACCTTAATTACTCTGCGAGTATGCATGCTATTTGCATAAAAATGAACACAGTGTATTACAATAAGGCATTCAATCATAATCTAGAGTTTGAGCACTTTTGCTACATTAGTGTTGACAGGGTTATTCAAAAGATATTCATTCTGTTTTAATTTGTTGACGGTCCCCTATGGAGTTTCGGTAAAAAATCTTTACGGCGATGTATGGCGTATACAATTATATTTATACACTAAGAGTTTCGAGATGATTCCTCATGTATTTTTCTAGATATTTAGTAAAATTTCTAAAATCGCAAGTGTCCAATAATCAATGGCAATATAGTGTATTAAATGTAATTAAATGTAGAAAATAAATTTCAGTCAATTTTTTTAAACAGTACTTTAAAAAATCTTTCAGATCTAAAAAATAATCCAAATACATACACTTTATCTATTATGCAACTGTATGTATTTTTGAAACGCAAACATTTTTAAAAATCACTATTTACTGTCATTTTTAAAAAGTAATAAACAATATTATTTGTTTTGTAGAATAAAAATATATCGGATGCAAAAGGCATTCTTGAAACATTTGTGAATGCATCCGCCACGAGATGTCACAATAATGCAAAGGTATACTGAAATAAAATTCTGTATAATTGGTCTTGTTTATAAAGCAGATACTAACATCAAAAAGAGGATTTTTGAAAAGAAGTACAAAATGTGTAATTCCATAAAAGAACTAATATCTTGGAAACCTTGGAATGTTACTTTTTTTCAAATATGTATATTTAAAACTTCCAATACTAATGAAAAGTAAACACAATAGCTACAGATTTGGCTGTCTGCTGAGACTTTTATAAAAAAAAGTTCTCAAAATATCTTGCAAAAATGAAAAATATATATTTAATACATATGTACAGTAGAGATGGGTATGATTTAACATAACAGGATAAATATTCGTAATATCAACCAAAAACTTATTATTCAGTAACGGATTACCAAAAAGTCCCTGCTAATTTTGGAACGCCTCGTGTGATAAGCATTTTAAAAGAAGAAGCAAATAGCAAGGCTAAAAATTATTTTAGGAATGAATATTTATACATTAATAAAAGTTTAGTTATATAAAATCTATTTCCTAGCTTATCTATTTGAATTCTAAGACAAAGAATTTCTATTATTGCAAAAAATAAAATCCCCAATAGCATTAAAACGCTTTTGAAACACAGAGAGAGAAAAAAATGCCTACGCACAAAGAAAAACTACCAGACTTTCCTTTTGACGCAACACTATCCTTCTACGACTCTAAGACATTAAAAATCCTTTTGGTCTAATCAAGTGAGCCAATCACATGAATAATTGTCCGTTTGCTATCTCAAAAGTTCACGTGGTAAAATCTCTCAAAAGCTATTGCTTGTTCATTATTCTATGGATATTTTAAAACACCTGACTTCGTTTTTTTCCCAAAAATTATTTTATCGTTTGAATATTTTTATAACGCTCACAGTTACAAAGATTAAAGCAATAAATATGTTTTTAGAATATCGAAAACTATATTTATTGAAAAAAATGAGTGGAATAATAAAAACTGCATTTATCGAACAAGTAGATAGAATACTGAAAATGAAATGGGGGGGATGTGTTTTTATTCAAGCGTATGTATTTAGTGAGTGACGCTTGCAGATTATTAAAAAGCAAGGAGTTAATGTCGGCCATCTTTGGTCATAATTTTAATGGGAAGGAATATGCGTTTGAAAAATGGAATTAAAAGATATACGGATTTAATTGTTGATAGAAAGCTGTTTTATCGCACGGGAGAAAATCTTTGGTTGGTGTAGTTAGATGAGTAAAACGGTGGCAATCTTTGACTTTGAATATTTAAAAGAATTATTACTTTGTACTCATATGATTTGGGGAAGGGGGGGGGTAGTCTGGCGCTATGATTTTTTTTAATAAAGTGTTTATTACTGGGTTTTTTTATTATTATTATTTTGTCATTATTGCGTCATTAGAAAATAAGAACTCGAAAATATTATTTTCGTAATTTTATTTTACTGAAAAAAAAAGAAGAAAAATAGCCTGGTGAGGGCAGCGCCATGCGAAAAGGGGAAGTTGACACCCGTTGACATTGCATCAGCTTGGAACATTTTGTGGTCAGAAGAGACGCATTTTACTCTGTATGGAGCAGTTAATCTCTATAATTCTCAGAACTGTCACATATGGAATAGGGGAGAGGCACCTTTGAACACTCTAAATATTTTCCTTCAAATAAATCCTTTTTTAAAATTTAGATAACACCACATTGCCACTGCTTCAGTGCAATAAATAGACAAAGCTGCACCATTTTCTATGCACAATATTGTCTAAACAAGATATGTGCTTTTCTCCTTCTTGAATCTAAACTTAAGAAAATTAAGTTGTAAACTTTTTGTTAAAAGTTTTTTATGCCAAAAAATTTAATTTATTCTTCAATACTTAATGAAAGATATTAGCTTTAGTTTATAAGATTTGTTTTATTCAAATTCTTAAGCCGAATTCAGTAAATAGTTGCAATGCTAAACTCCATGTGATGGGGCACCATTGAACAGAAAATTTGGGTCACCATTAAACATTTAAAACTATGAAGTAAAGAGCTATGAAGGTATCTAAGATCTTTTTTTTTATGTAAAAAGGGGTTAATTAAGAATTCCGAAGAACATGGACTTATATTGTTAATAATCCTGCCCTGCTGCACACATATATTACAACCTCTGGATGTATCAGTAATGAGAATTTTCAATTGTAAATTATGTATTGATGAATCTGGCTTTGAAGATTTAATTACTGATACCGAAGATAAAGAAGAAAAGATTCTTGTTCTAGAAGATTTACTTGTAAATGACTTCATTTTAGTCAATTTCATACGAAAAGAACTACTCTTCATTACATTGGTCAGATTGAATTGCAGTTGTAGGATAAAACGGAATTTATTATCAAGTTTCTTCATAAAAGGGAAAATAAAAAAATATTTTACAGAGACATCCAATATCATTTAGTGGATTTCAAGCGTATTGTGAAAAAGTTGTCACAACCAAATATAACTGGAGAGACACCTTGTGCTGTTTCAACAATGACTTTTGACATCAACTTTGATGGGTATAAATTTGGTTGAATAACAAAAAGATAGTAATTTCAGTAAAATGTAGTTGTTTAATTTTATTAACATTACTTTATATTGCTGAAAGATTTGAATCCTTTTGTAAAAACTCTTAATATTTTCATATTTTGTTCATTGTTCAAAGGTACCCCTTACTTGTTCAAAGGTACAGCTACATGGGGCAAGTTTGAACAAAAATCTTTAAACTTTTTAAATCCTCACAAAATATTTAATTTATTTGGAAAACTTTTAATTTCTGGCTCATATGATGAAGAAATGCATTGTTTTTATTATGTAATATTTAAAATACAATAAATCTAACTCAAGTAAAAAAATATATTGGCTTTCTTAAAAAAATGTTCAAACGTGCCCCCCTTTCCCCTACTGCAAGTACTAATGTTATTCATGAAAAGACATTGCATACTGATTACGTTACTGTATGCTGTGGTTTTACGACTGATTTCATTCTTGGTCATTTTTTAGGGGAACAGTTCTCAGAGTCTTTAAAGGTTTTCCATTATAGGTACCCATTAATGCGACCTTCTTCAGAAGCAGGTCATGATATTTTTTGAAGAGCGATAGTGTTTATAGATTACCGTACTCATGAAAGATGGTGCGTCACCATACATAGCCCAATGAGTGACGGCAATGCTTCGTATTCATTTTGGAGATATAGGGTAATTTCGAGAAAATTACCGACAACATGGTCTCCTCGCTCTTCCGACATTAATTCCTGTGACTTCTGGTTATGCGAATTCTTGAAAGATCATTGTATGGAGAAAGCATGTGGGCTCTTCCTGATTTGAAAGCAAGCATAATTCATCATATTACTGTAATTGATCAAAAAATCCCTTCACGCTAATGTTTAACACGCTTTAATACGTTTTGAACATGTGCTTGACGCAAATGAAATGCGCATTGAACATAGGCCGTAAATAAAAAAATGTTTTGTGCATCCAGTTTGATATTTGTGGTCTTCATGCGCCATTTTCTCAGCTGGAGGAAAATTTGAATTTTTTTTATTGCAGATTTCTCCATAGTCTATATAAATTATATTCTAAGTTTCATCGATACCTGTCAACGAGAGCGAACTTTATGTTGGTCTAAACAAGGTAACTTTATTTATAACCACGCTGTACATACGTATGTTCATACAGAAACAACAGGTACATTAGCAACCAGACTTTCATTGCCTATGAGCTGAAAAGCTATAAAAATGACGGGTACTTTATTGATAGGGCTTTTATTGAATTATATCACCGCCAAAATTTACTCTTTTTTATAACAGAAAATTAAAAGGTAATTACTTGCTTTTTAATCGTTTTAATAGATTGATTAAATAGGGAAAAAATATTATTTTTTTTATTTTTCAAAAAAGCATAAGATTGACAGCAATACAAATAAAAATTATTCATTTTATATAAATAAGATTTTTCTCTGCAATCATCCATTGCTTTATTTGTTTTAGATTTTTAGGAAATTGTTATTGCATTACTTTAATTAGTATTTTTAATTATTGAATAAAAGTTAAGTCACTGAATATTAATAAAAGCATTTGAATTATAAGCAATTTGAAAATATTTTAAATGATCTTCCAGACTAATCTTTTAAATTTTTAGCGAAAACCATAGTCTACAACTTTCGACATTTCCTTCTGATGAAAATCACAAATTATCAAGGAACAAATATAGGAAGCACTTTATTAAAAGGCCGTCTGTAGTGTGATGCGATGTTTCGATATTAATCTAAGTCATTGATTCGGTTTTGTTTCTCGGGGTACATTTTCTTTTTCGATTATTAATTTCATATTTTATACATTGTGAAATAAAGATAAAAAAAAATAGTGTAGTTGCTGGAAAGAAAAAGGACACATTCATAAAACTAACTAAATATATACTTAGTGATTCAAAATAACTTGGTCAAAAAGAAAAATCAAAACAAGGATTCAAACTTAGCGCTTGCACCCCTACTTGAAAACTGACAAAATATACGGTTCATTTCCGCAAAAATGTTATCGATTCAAAACAATATACTCCCGCAAAAAATAAACAAACTCTCCCACTAAAATACATTTATAAATGAATATGTAGGTACTCTGCCATAACCTGTGCAATCTTATTTATGTTTATTTATTTTTGTGTTCTAACATCTTATGATGAAGTTTTTTTATATATAAATAAATACATATTTAAAGTTAGAAAGATATTATAAATATATTATTCATTAACATTCAATAGGAATTTTTTATATAACAGAAGCCAGTTTATGTAATTTTAAAGAAATGTATTCGGTAATTTTTATTAAAGGAAATTTCATTAAAAGCTAATAAAATAGATCATTTAAGATTTGCCTGGTTTTGGATCAATTAAATTACGTTTCTTCTGAAACTTTCTTTCGCCTTTTGCTTAAAATTAAAAAAAATTCAAAGTGTTAAGGTTTTTTTTTTTTAATTTAAATATTTGAGAGACACACTTTATATATGTATTATAAATATAAAAAACTATTTAAAAAAATAAAGTATTGAAAAAAATGATATGAACAGGAGTTAAAAAATTAATAAAACTAATTTTAATGACATGACTGCCGTCTCTGTCGCATTCTTCAGTTTTCATTAATATTTTAGTTATGTTATGAAAAAGAAAATATAACTAATATAAAAAATCGGAAATGATTTTTTTTCAATTTATTATTTATATAATGTAATTTGCATTTATTTAAATTAATAATATTGATTGCTTAAAATTTTTCTGGTAATGAAATTAAGATTTAAAAGCTGACGATGATAAATTTAATTTGTTATTATTATTAAATCAATGCAAACACCAAAATGCATTTAACTGTATATGATTTTTATTTTATTTTTATTTCTATAGTATTTCATTGTTGTTCTAATCCAAATTTGAAAGCTGTTATATTTAATTATTTTTACAACTGAATATTTCAGGCAAAATTTTCAAGGTGGTTTTGTTTCGCTGGTACAGTACACGACATGTATTTTGTATATCTGACCAATTCTACTTAAAATATTTCTATCACGATTCTATTTGGCAAATGATTTTTGCATTTTAACCCTCTAGTGCATGCATTTTTTTATCCCCCCAACCCCCCCTAAAATTATTATGTAATTGCTGGATATTGAACAAAAAAAATATTTAAAATGTAATATATAATTAGTATGCGTAGCTTGTGAGCTCAATGCCATCAATTAAACTGGGCAATATTCTTTTTATTTCTTAAACTGTTTCTTTCTATCTGTACGGTAAATAAAACTGCCACCAGAATATTTTATTCTATGAAGTTCTGATCATAATAATTATTTTTAGTAACTTCTTCATATTTTTACTTTCTAAAGCTATTTTTAAAAATATTTTAAAAAGCGGTTTCAATCGCAGTCTCAGCATTATTATAGCTAGCTTTCATTACAAAAAGTACAAAGTTAACTATTGCAGCAATCCGGAGCAAAGCAGTTCCAGAATTTTTTTGTGTATTTTTACAGATCACGACCCTCAGATCTTACCTCCCCCAACTTAGCAAAATGTTAAAATATTTTTTTCGCTCAATTTGAACATTATTTTATTTTAAATTAATACTGGAAGAAAAAATTATTGTTTTAGAGATAAAAAAATTATGTAAGATCAGGTTGATTATGAAAATATCTGAATATTTAAAAATTGTAGTTTTGAAGGCATGTACAATTATATTTGTACATAGTTCTACTCCACCTCCTTGGCAACAAATTTATCTTCTTTGTTAAATAGTTCTTTAATTCATTCAAAATTTTTAAGAGCGGTTTCATTCACTTAGTGCACATTAAAATACACTACTAAACACAATTAGTATTGCACATTTTAACGTGAAATTAATATGTTATATGTAATTTGTTTTGACAAAGTGAAACAAAATCATACAAAGTGAAATAATCGGGATAAAATTCAAAATATTTTACCTCTAGATGCTAAAATGGTAAAAGCTCATGATATTTTTTTTTTTGCTAATTTGTCACAGTGATATTTCAACAAATCGCTTTCACACCAGTGGACATTACCTTTGCACCTTCAAAAATTTTTAAGGCAACAAGAACGCAAAGATAGATTTAAAAGAAAAACATTATTACTATTTATAATTTATTCATAATTCAAGAATGAGGAAGTTGTTAATGTCATTTACGATAGACTGTTGTATGAGAAAAGTTGGAAAATTGCTTCGTTTTTTCCATATCAGATCATTGCTGTCCTGCTAAGAAAAAATATTAAAAGACATTCAACAAAAATAAGGATTTTTGAGGTCCATTAATTTCAACCTCACCATCTTTCAAAAATAATATTTATTTTTCTGATATAGCTATCATAACAATCACCAAGATCGCACCACATCCAATTTTCTCTTATTTTTAGCTGCGCCAACTTACTAATACATATTAATAGCTGTGCCGTTTATCTTACTATAGATTCTATATTATGTCTAAACACGTGTTTTGCGCTATTCTCATTGATAGAGAAAATATGTAAAGAAATTTTGGTTTAAAACTGCATTTATTAGTTGCTTCTTGATGTGGGAATTCGCAGTAGAATTTAAAATGATGTTGCATACATACTTTACACTTATCCTTGTATTATAATATCATGCTAAATATATGAATAAATAATCGCAATTGTATGATGCAATTTGATTGATGTTGCAATCATTATTTATTTTTTAAAAAAAGTCAAATCATCTGGACTCCCTAACGAATGGATTAAAAACACTTGTTATAATAATCTTAGGAAAATAAAAAAGTTTACACTTAAAAAAAAGTAAAAATGTATTTTATTTTACAACTTTAAGTATATAACTAAACATCTAATATTTTAATTATAAGTCTAATGATTTATCATGTAGAAAGACTAAAGTGTAATTTATTTTCATTACAATTTCAGGAATTGCGGAAATATAGTTTACTTTATCTACTTCATAAAAAGTAAAATCACTGTTGTCGACGTAATTTTGACTGCCCTTTCTTCAAACACTGATTACTGGCCTTTGAATCATTTTTTTCTTTGTTACTTTATATCACTCTTAGGACATACTCTTTTACCCTTAGTGAGTTTCGATAGGAAAGAAAACGCAAAAATCAATTTTAAATGTCAGAAGCATGTATATTGTGGGAAAGAAATCCTGCTTATAACCTACTCGTAACAATATCAAATGTTTCAATAACTTCAAATGTGTTCATATTTTAGAAATTTGAGTTTAACAAGTCTGAAATTGTACGCCAAACATGGCAAATGAGATACGTTTGTATTATAACTAGTTTTATAAATATTCAAATCTTGGTGCCGTAGCTATTGCACCAAGGCAAAAAATGCATAAATGCAAAATTTATCACAATTCTGTGTAATACAGAATCACGAATATATACTCAATTCAGCAATATAAAAATAATATTACTCCGTCTTAAATGGGAGGTAATCACTATGGCAACCTAGAATCATTGCTTATCATAGCACATACCTAAATTAATTACGTATCATTGAATTTAATGTAATGATAAAACGGTTTTATTAATATCTTTTTCAATTTTGATTCAATTTTCATGAAATTTAAAATGACTCGTCAGAATTCTTCAAAGGTTCTATATATTGAATTTCAAACCATTAGATTGTGTAGTTTTTGCGATGTTAAATGCGGACAGATGGACTGACCATACGACGAATATAAATGCTACGTTTTTATATAATTATCTTACTCCCCATAGTTTGTAATGGAAATGGAATACCTTTGAGTGTATCTTTAAATAAACTATGATCTCTGCATACTTATTTTTTTATACATGGCATAGTAAATCCGAATATCATTTATCAGTTTCAGAGAAATTAAACTATATTAACGCAAGTTATACTTCGGAAAGGCAGACAGGCAGACGGACAGACAAAACCAAATTCTTAAACACTTTTCAGCTATGGTGGAAACCGTTAAAAACACATATGTTCCAATTTCATTCTGCGTAATTTATACCAATATACTGAAGCCCACTTGAGTACTTGTACACCCTCTACACTCTCAAAAAACTTCCGCCTTTTCACAGAAAAAGTACTGGCAGCACTGCTGCCAGAATTTGTCTGTATATTGACGAATAACCGTTTATTTTTTTCTTCGTCAAAAGAGATAAAATATCCGTCTTTTGAAAAAAGTCTGGAAAAGAGGAATACGCCGGCGGCGGGGATTGAACCCATGTTACCAGCATTGGAAAGCCAGCGCCTTGCCTCAGCGCCACCATTGCTCAGGAAAAAAAGTGCTTTGAAGTACAACCCTTTATTTCTTATGAGTGTGGTTTGGTTTATTTCGTTAAAGAGCTTTTAATTTTGAAGTTAATTTCGGGAAGATTTCATCTGTAATGAAACTGTGGCTGGGGTTTTTTACATATTTCACATTTTTATATTAATATAGTATAAAAATGTGAATTTTAATTATATTTACGTAGATTGCTAGAAGAAAAATATGGATGTTCTATGACAAGATTTTTTTGAATAATATCATTTTTTTTTCCTTTTGCATTTTATTTTTTAATTAAAATATCTTTCAAATGTGTTCACTTAAAGTATATTTTAAATGGGAATATTTATTATATAAATAACTTAGTAAATTCAACTTTATTCAACTTATCCAACTTTGAATATGAATAACAAATTGTGAGAATTTTTGAATGAATGAAGAAAGTAATTGTTATTTATTTTTAAATTCGAAAACATTTGTGTCTTTTTAAACAAAATTAGACATTTTTATCTATAGAATATTTTTACGTTTTCTGGGAATACGGTAATTATTTGTGAAAAAATAACGATAACTTAGTGTATATTGACGAGTTTTTCTGACAGTGTATTTTACCTACTAACTTTATATACACGCTACTATTTAGGTAAAATTTAATTAAGACTGAAAACCACTGAACCACAAAAAACGCGCTTCCCGAAATTATTATGCATATGTGGCCATGAATCCAATTCTTTGCGTGGCACTGTATATCATTTTATCTATTGTCTAGAAACATATATTAGTACACTAAATGTAGTTCAGCGTAAAAATGCTTAACTCAGTTATAAACCAACTTTAAGCCTCTTTCATCCATACTCACAAACCTCATAAATTCTTTTGTTTATCCCCGTATACAAAGCATGTGTATACACAACTGAATATGTAAAAATATAGTTACATTTAAAAACTCATATAAATTCAAAATTTCTGGTAATCGCATTTCTGGCAATCATCGGTAATATATAGTACTTCGGATACAGTTTATTATAAGAAATCTTTTGTATGTCCCTGTAAATGCTAAGCATTTTCTATTATATGGGAAATAACGTATAGTAAAACCTTAGCAACTTATTGAAATTTCCATATATGCGATATAGTTTAATATAATTAAAATACACCACAAAAAATATTTCCTCGTATACCATTATTCACGTAATTATTTTGTGTGACTCTGTAAATGAGTAATAAGTATTCTTTCCACCATATATTTTACAAAATTTATATTTTAGTGCATTTCATAAATACATATCGATTTCCTTATTGTCGAAAGAATGCAACACTTTTAAAATGCATTTGAAACTATTTTTTCTTATTGGTCGTAATGTAACGGAATATGTATGACTGTTCCTGTAATTGAACTATATATCCGATTATCAAAAAAATTTATATGAATTCGATAAAATTCTGCAACAAATATGTATATTAAATTTCAAAACCGTTCGGTTGGACGGTTTTTGTTCTGTTATATGATAGAGAGATCGAATGAGAGATGGTCGGACAAACCGCATGACAACTGCAGATGCTACGTATTTATAAATACGAACGCTCCCTAAAAATGAAGCAAAAGGTTAAAATAAACATTTAAACACAGAAATAAATAATATTAGTATGGAAATTCCTTAATGACCGCTTAACCTTCTGATCTAAAACTCAGTTTTTCAACCATTATGGGCAACAGCTCTGTTCAAATTGCTACAAAGTTGAGGTATCGTATTTCAACTGATTATATAATTTTGCAAAATTTACTCCAAAGAATGATTAAAAATTTTGTAAATTTTAAATAATTGCTGACTATTCTATAGTGTATCAATTATATTATTTTTATTTCTAGATTCTTAAAATACTTATATAGCCAGCGGGTTGCGTTATTTGTAAAGCTGCATAGTTTCTAAAATCGTACTAGTTTGTAGTAAAATAGATCCCGAAGGAGAAATATTAAATATTGCTTCAATAAAATAATTTTCGGATATTATTGTATGAACAAAGATTACATAGTTTTCTATTTTTTTAACCCCTTAACTGGTTTGCCCGAACGGCGTTCGGGCAAGACGAATTTGTTTATTGCATCATTTAAAGCTTTTATTCACCACTATTATTTTTAAGAAAATTTTCATACTGCTGAAAGACGAAAATGTTTAGACTAAATTTTACGAATATTTTATTTAAATAATAGTGGTGTGAATACGCTATTTTCAATTTATTGAACGGAAAAGAATTAACCAATTAAGGGGTTAATTACTACTTTACCAATGGTAATCTTCTCCTTCTTTAATAGCAGAATCTCCAAATAGCGGCACATCTACGCGGCCTTCAACAAATGAGAGAAACAGGTGTGTATTTTACGTTTAAGAATTTGTCTAGAAAACACAATTTAAAATTTGTATACATAAGGCTTGCGTATGATTATCAAAATATCTGAATATTATCATTACTCTATCCGGCCTTGATTTTTCTATAATATTCTATTACTTTAGAAAT
Source organism: Maratus speculifer (assembly GCA_964019185.1). Classification (NCBI taxonomy): domain Eukaryota; kingdom Metazoa; phylum Arthropoda; class Arachnida; order Araneae; family Salticidae; genus Maratus; species Maratus speculifer. Next base: position 47,321,771 of record OZ025293.1, read on the forward strand.
AGATATTACAAAAACCTGGTTTAATATTTGTAGCCAAACTATCCGATTTAAGATATTTCTTGCTAAAATCATGGATATTGGAAAGTTTAAGAGAAAATGGTTACAAATATCTTTTTTTTCAATTTTAAATGGGTTAATTAAATTGTTATTCTGTACCAATGTAAAATTAATTTTTAAAATGTACCACTTTTCCAAATTATTGAGAATTTCTGGACAAATACAATTTCGACAGCTATTTTCTACGTATTTTTTATTTCTGGTTTGTACTAGGAATTTTTAATATCATTTTAATTCAAATATTTCACATATTTTTTTTTTTCAAAAAGTAACATTTTTTTAAAAGTTACTTTAGTTGAAAAATGCAAGCTAACCAAATTTCAAATAATAGTTCTAGTAAATCAAACTTAATATATATATATATATATATATATATATATATATATATATATATATATATATATGTAATAAATATATGTTGAACTCGACGAAAATAAACTATGTTGCATAAATTCTAGGAATTCTTAGCAGCACGGGCAGAGTAGTCGCTCCGACAGTTGGCGAGCAGTAGAAGAATTTCATTGGGGTATTTCCCCATTATAAAAACAGACGCCATCAGTCTTCAAGTTCTTTATTGATGAACTCATAAAATAGATAAAATCTTCCCCGCAATCACCTTAACACACATCGACACTACAACTTCTGTTATCTAGTCCACATCATCTGATATTCTAATTCAGCGGAGAAATGAAATGTGCGTCTTGATAGTTTGAAGGGCAATCGCATTCTAACCTCCTAAAAAACCAAATGAATATGAGACATTTCAAAGATAAACTAGCTCCCTCCTACTCCGCGTCAATCATTTTAAAAATCCAATTAGGATGAACTCGAGCCTCAACGGACAAAAATGATCAATTCTGATTGGTCTTAGCAGGCGGTCCTTGGCAAGAACTATATTTTTTCCTCGGAAGTAACAAGGCCTTTAGCAACGCGTATTAACACCTGTCACGCGATGTTAAAATAAAAAATAAAATTAAAATCCCAGAATATTCCAGTAAGTAAAAAGGTTACGAAATACCTCCCGCCATTTTGAGAAGCAAGCAATAATTTATTAATAACTAAAGTAAGAAAAAGAATTTTAGCTGTTACAAGTTACGAAACTAAGATTGAAATATGTTCCACAAATTTAGAATTGAAGCTAAGAGAGAACAAAAATGGTGCAATTTTTTTTTATTTTATTATAAATCCCCCCTCCCAGAAAGACGGGTTAAAAAGTAGGTCTGAGAAATGCAATTTCACAGAAAGGGAGATGATGCAGACTTAGCTCACGAAGTTGTTGATATAAGTAATAATAATTAGATACTAAATAAAAGAAAAATTAAATTAAATTATTTTTTTTTATAAATATAGAATTCAAATTTAGGAACACTAAGGTGATGCGTGGAATGACTTTATATTTATATACAATAATGTAGGCATCAATAAAAATACAAGATATGATCTTGATTAGCAGTACATAACAGGAAGTAAGTTGAAAATATAGACAACTAATCTTAATATGCTAACATGAAAAATAAAAATAAAATAACGTTGAATGCATTCATGATAATGACAAATCTAAATATGAAGAAATTCACTGGAAAGTTCTAGACATAAATTTCGAGAGTTCATTTCAAAAAATCCTCTAAGGCTCAGAATTAGAGTGGTATAGTTCATACCTCTTTTTTGATGGAGTCTAATTATATCTTTATTAATTGTCTAATTTTCATTAGTTAATATTATAACAACAGTTCAGTTTTCATGTGACTGAGTCCTTGCACCTTTATAACAGTTCCATATTTGGGTATCTTTGTGAAAATACTTTATACTTGTAATTCAATATAGTAACACATTTTATAGTATATTAATATAATAATAATAAATTTTAACAATGTAATAAACAAACAATATAATAAAGAAACATAATAAAGAAACATAATAAAGAAAAAAATATCACTAATAATAAATATCATAATAAGTATAAGTTACTCTCATAATGGGTAATAATAAATCTTTCAGTAAGTAATAGTAAATATTTCAAAAGACATTCTTTAAATTCTAAATTATATACTAAATCTCGTTTATCTCATCTCAGGTATTTTTGGGATGAAATATAGAGGAAAGTGGAATAGAATAAAGAATATAATAAATTATTTAATCATTTACTTAATCTTGTAAATCGAGTACAGGATTAAGTAGGAATATGTAAAAAAAAAAAAATTAAAATATAATATGATAAAATAATATAAAATAAAAATAAATAAAAATTCATTTCATTTTTGAGAATGCACGTGACCTTCAAACTACTAAGATTCTTTAAAAGAAATATTAATAAATAATAAAAATAAAAGACAAGATTATTAATGTCAATTCATGTCAAATAATTACGCAATAAATATTCTCTCGGTGTGATAAAACATTGCAAGATGCAAGTAGGAAAGAGAAAAAGAAACAAAATTAAATTCTAATTGACATGTACTTGGACTGGAATGTAGCAGCAAAGAAAAATTAAAATAAAGTGATAAAAATTTTGTTACTTGGCAAATAATTAATTTATTAATTGATAGCTTAAATTTAATATTACAAATAGGTTCAGTTGAAAAAAAAATATATATTTTTATTATTTACTTGTTATTATATTATTCTAAGTAGAGTAACTCAGTACAGAATAAGAAATTTCCACTTTGTTCGTCTACGCCGGCATAAACAAACAAATATAAAAATTTTCCAGTCAAGTGACACTCTCGCTGCAGTCAAGAGATATCATTGCCATTCTGTAAGAATTACAGGATATTATCTGAATTAAAATATGGAAAGAAATTTACTGTTTAAGAGAAAAAAAAGAAAAATTATAAAATGATAAACTAGAGATATAGTCTAAGCTACAGTTTTTACTTGAGTTTGTTGTTGTTGATTAGGGGGTTGTTGCTCATGACTTAATTTAAATTTATCAGGGGAATAATAAGGCCTTAATTTAGATACATGTACTATTTCTGAACTTTTGAACTGGTTTTGCCTATCAATTTCAAAATTTACTTCGGATAATTTGTTAAGAATTTTATAAGGGCCACTAAATACTTGTGATAACTTTGTAGTATTAGGGTACTGAAATTCTCCATAGATAACTAGATCTCCTATTTTAAATTTTGGTTCGATATAATCTTTATCATAATATCTTTTATTTTTTAAATGAAATTCATCAGTTCTTGCTTTAGCAATTTTAAGTGCTTCATGAACAAGGGGATAATAATTTTGTTGTAAGGGGGAGTCATAGGGTAATTGGCCAAAAAGCAAGTAAGCAGGTGGAAATTTAGTAATAGAATGGGGTGTATTATTATACTCATTAATTACCTCAGTTAAAAGCTTAGTCCAGGGAATTTTAGAGGTAGTGGAGTTTACTTTACATTTTAATCTAGTTACTATTGTCTGATTTACTCTTTCACATTTCCCATTCGTTTGTGGATGATGGGAAGTGGTCAAACGTTGTTTAATATTATGATTTCGCAGGAACCCTTTGAATCTTGAAGAAGTAAAAGCAGCATTCCTGTCACTTAGTATTTTTTGAGGGGACTGTACACTTGAAATCTTACTAAAACAGAATAATTGTTGAGGGATTTTGATATTGAAGATTTGTTTCAGACAATTTGTATAAGTTTCTGTAGTGACACTTTTGGAAGGAAATGCCCAAACATATCTTGTGGCATGGTCTATTATAATATGGAGATATTTTTTTTGTAGAATTATAATAATTGAACCCTCCTACAGTATCAACAGACAGACAGTCAAAAGGTTGATCTGTAGTGGGCATAGCTTGTAATAAGCCAATTTTTTTCTGTCTAGGTTTTTATTTTTCTGGCAAATATCACAGTATTTAACAAAGTTAGTAATGTCTTGGGTCATATCTGGCCAATAATAGTTAGGAGAAATTAAATTTTGCATTTTTTGAACACCAGGGTGACCAAACTGTTCATGAGCAACACTAAGCAATTTTTGTCTTAGGGACATGGGAACTACCACTTTACGAAAACCTTTTCTTTTAACTATAATCAGTCCATTGTCATTAATATAATTTGATCCACACACATTTTCTTTTTCTTGCATCTCAATAATCTCTTTAACGTCAAGAAGAAAAGTAAGGGGTTTACAAAAATGAGAAATAGGGTTTCGGGACAACATGTCGGCTTGGACATTTGTAGATCCCTTTAAGTACTCTATTTTGTAATCGAACATACTTAACTTCAATGACCACCTAAATAATCGACCTCTTAAATGTTTGACATTTTTTAACCAAACAAGAGATGCATGATCAGTATGGATGGTAAATTGTACACCGTGAAAGTACTGATAAAATTTATCTAAAGTATCAATGATAGCAAGACACTCTAATTCGGTAATGAAATAATTTTTCTCATAACTTCTCAATCCTCTAGAAAAATAAGCAATTGGATGTAAAAAGTTATTATGGTCGGGTTGTTTAAGAACTGCACCTACCGCCACCTGAGAAGCGTCAACAAACATGTGTAGGGGTAATTTTGGGTCATAAATCTTTAAAATTGGTTTAGCAATGAGGGCATCTTTTAATTTTTGAAAAGAGTTTTGACATTCAGTATTCCATTCCCAAATAGTATCTTTCTTAAGTAATTTATTTAGGGGGTGTCTAATTTCAGCATATTTGTCAATAAATTTATGATACACATTTATAGAACCAAGAAATCTTTGTAATTCTTTAGTATTAGTAGGAGGTTTTAATTTTTTAATTGTTTCTATATTAGTATTAGCTGGAGTTAAAGTTCCATTTTGGATTTCATACCCTAGAAAATTGATTTGTTTTTGAGCAAAAGTATATTTAGATAATTTTAATTTAATATTTTCTATTCGACATAAATCAAAAATTTGGATGAGATGCTGTATATGTTCATCTATTGATTTAGAAAAAATAATTATATCATCAAAATAATAACAAGCAAAGTCTATTTTATATTTTATAAGAATTCTTCTAATTGTCCTGTTGAAAATTGGGGGGCCTACCTTTACACCAAAGGGGAGAACATTCCATTCCCAGAGCCCACAATTAGTAGTAAAGGCTAACTTTTCGGAATCAGCTGGGTGAATAGGTATGTGCCAATAGCCTGAGGCTAAATCTAGTGTAGAGAAATATTGGGCACCACTTAATTTGTCTAAAATTTCATCTATTCGGGGCAAAGGTTCAGCGTCATTTTTCATAATAGAATTTAATTTTCGGTAATCAACACACATTCGGGTTTTTCTGCCTTCATCTCGTTTATTTACTAACGTCACTGGAAAAGAATATGGGCTATAACTTTCTTTAATTAACCCAACAGCTAATAAGGATTGGATTTGCTGAGATATTTCTTTTTCATCAGCAGTGGATGTACGATAAGGCCTCAAAGATATTGGTAGGTCAGGTTTAAGATAAATACGCTGAGGTTCAATATTAATTCTCCCTACATCATATTTATTTTTTGCAAAAATATCTAAATAATCCCTTAAAAGTTCCCTTACATTTTTATTTTGAATAGCATTCAGATCCCCCAATAGATTATAATCATCATTATTAGTTCGCGGCAAGGATTGAGGAGTTATGGTATTTCCATAATCGGGTTGCACAGTAGTATTATTTTTTATAATATCAAAATGAAGCAATTTTAAGTTATCACTGGATATGTTGACATATTGGTTTAACGAAATATTGTCTTGTAGCACCTCGCTTTTTGCACAATCAATTTTCAATTTAAATTCGGCACAATCAGGTAAACCTAAAATAGCATAGTCCAAATCTAGCTTACTTACTAAAAAATTAACATATGTCTTTATATTACCAAATTTAATACATAATCGACAAGATTTATTAATTGTAAGAGTTCCTTGTGCCTGTCTAATAGTAATAGGGGTAACATTATGTAAATTACCATTTAAATATCGACCAAATTTGAGGGGTAAAATTGAGACAGTTGATCCACTGTCAACCACACAATACACTTTGTTATTGTCCACATATCCAGGGATAAATAATTGTCAGACATTATTAGTAGGGGGTGGTTGAATATGAGCAGGAGTTTAAGAATGAAAGGAATTTGTGTTAAATATACAACTCCTCTCCCAATGATGTGCATTTTCTATGTCTCTGTTTAAACATATTCTGCACGGACGACTTGGGTAGTTGTTTTGATAATGAGTCGTAGGCATTCTAGGAGTGAAAAACCTAGGATTAAAATTTTGGGATGGATTGTTTGGAGTAGGTCGAGTCCAATGTCTGGGCTGAGGATTGGGATTGTGCATAGGTCTAGTTTGTTGAAAATTTCTATTGCTGTTATTAGAGGTATGAGTTGGAATCGCTGCTAATTGTTTAGCAATGCGAAACCATTCACGAGTATTGGAAGGAGGGTTAACCATCAAACAATTTTGATACTCCGGCTGAAATCCATCAGTTAATCCCTCTATAATTAAATTTTCCCCAAGCTGAAGTTGCCTTCCAATCTCAACTTTCTTTCTAAAATAAGAATCTAAATCACTTAGATCATTCAACTTTAAGGAGGTAAACTCAAAAAATTTTGGAACTCTAACCTCAATGAATTTTTCTGTTAAAATCTCGACAATTTCCTCATAAGTAGCACAATCCAAACAATCATTTATATAAGCTTTTAGCGCTTCCCCCTTTAAATATTTTGAAATTTTTTGTTTTTTCCACTGATTATCTTTTTTTTCTCCAAAACACTCATTATCAAAGTGTTTAAACCACTTAAAAATATCAAAAGTCAAAAGGTACAATATCAAGTTTATTTTCTGACATTTTTTCTTCCTTTAATAATCCGGATCTTAATAACATGAAAGAATGATAATTCATATGGAAAATATTTAAATGCTATACTTCAATTACTATACTTCAAATACTTCAATAAATAACAATAAAAATAATAAATAATAAATAAATCAATTCTGTGTTTGAATTCATGTGAAATAAATAAATAATAAATAAATAAGTAATAAATAAATAAAATAATAAATATCGGTTTTCCATACATGGGAAATAACGAATAACTTTAAGAACAAAAATACTTTTCTTTACGTATTGATAATAAATTTAGCAACAGAGAATTTTTTAAGAACAAAAGAATCCCTCTTTCGTACTAAAAACACCTTTAAAACTACATAAAATTTCTATGAGCAGAAAATTTCAATTAATTATAAATTAAGAACAAATTTATTTTTTAATATCTGTAATAAAAGAAAAAAAATCAAGAATTTAAGCAAAGAAATTATTATTAAAATTTCTTAAACAATCAACAAATAAAATAATAAATAATAACTTACAGACACCTCGATGAACTGGATCTCATTCCTAGATTTTATTTTAAAAACAAAAACAAAATAATAATAACTCGCGAAAGTTAAAGGAAAGTTGTTGCAGGACTGTTATAAAAAAATAAATAAATAAAACCAGATGATTTTGAAATTTAAATAATCAGCAGTTGAATATTAAATAATCAGCACACGTTTTCGTCGCTGTCAAGAAAAAAAAATACTGCAGGCATATCTCACACTTAAAAATTTGTAAATGCAGATGATAGACAGGATCACACAAAACTTCATAAGACGATCCGTTTCCCAGCTGAAGGGTTTATCATTTATGCACATGAAGAATCAGCGTATTCAGCGAAAATGGCAGTCTTGAAAAAGCTCTTGATGCAGTTGGAACGGGAAGTGTAAGACAAACACATTTCTTCCTAGAACATGGCGAGCACACACTCATCGCTGTAGGTTTCTCTGACAGGAACAGTCTGCAGTTGGCAAACCATACTAGTTTAATATTTCCCCAGAGATGCACGCCGGCTCATTAATCCTGCCGGCTAAAATGTAATAAATATATGTTGAACTCGGCGAAAATAAACTATGTTGCATAAATTCTAGGAAATCTTAGCAGCACGGGCAGAGTAGTCGCTTCGACAGTTGGCGAGCAGTAGAAGAATTTCATTGGGGTATTTCCCCATTATAAAAACAGACACCATCAGTCTTCAAGTTCTTTATTGATGAACTCATAAAATAGATAAAATCTTCCCCGCAATCACCTTAACACACATCGACACTACAGCTTCTGTTATCTAGTCCACATCATCTGATATTCTAATTCAGCGGAGAAATTAAATGTGCGTCTTGATAGTTTGAAGGGCAATCGCATTCTAACCTCCAAAAAAACCAAATGAATATGGGACATTTCCACGACAAACTAGCTCCCTCCTACTCCGCGTCAATCATTTTAAAAATCCAATTAAGATGAACTCGAGCCTCAACGTACAAAAATGATCAATTCTGATTGGTCTTAGCAGGCGGTCCTTGGCAAGAACTATATTTTTTCCTCGGAAGTAACAAGCCCTTTTGCAACGCGTATTAACACCTGTCACGCGATGTTAAAATAAAAAATAAAATTAAAATCCCAGGAATATTCCAGAAAGTAAAAAGGTTACGAAATACCTCCCGCCGTTTTGAGAAGCAAGCAATAATTTATTAATAACTAAAGTAAGAAAAAGAATTTTAGCTGTTACAAGTTACGAAACTAAGATTGAAATATGTTCCACAAATTTAGAATTGAAGCTAAGAGAGAACAAAAATGGCGCAATTTTTTTTATTTTATTACATATATATATATATATATATATATATATGTATATAATGTTTAAAATTACAAAAAATATCATACGAATCAACATAATTTTTTTAAAATGCTGAATCTTTATAGGTTAGAAATCGGATAGCTGAAAAAAAACTTTAATATGCTTTTCTTCTTCCCTGAAAATCATACTTTTAGATTATTTGTCAGATATATATATAATTTTTGCTTTCTTTAAGAATATCTTGTTCTGTTTTGGAAATAGTGCTTTAGGATTATACTTCATTTTCTGCGTTAAAGATTTTATTATGCAGCTAACAAAAATTTGGGAATAAAGAGTTTTATTGCTATCTGTTGAGAAATGAACATATAAATAATCACATTTATTAAGAAAAGCATACTGAATTGTTAAATTTTCTAAGAAATTTAAAGGAATTTCATTAGCTTTATTAGTTTAAGGAAATCAAGTTGGAAATTGCACGTCAAGCTAGCAAATGAGGTGCATATAAGGAAGTTATAAATATATTCAAACCTTTGTGTAATACTATACAGTAATTCGAATACAGTAGAGTAAACGAAATCTTTTGTGTATCCCTGTAAATACTATCTACTATCTAATATACAGGAAGTAACTTGTAATAAAATCCAACACCATATATTAATTTCGTGAAATGTGAAATAGTTTAATACTATTAAAACGCGCCCCAAACAATGTTTCCCCCTTTACCATTATATAATAGAATACTTTTGTGTGGCCCTGTAAATGATTATCAAATATTCTTTGCACCACAGATTGTACAGAATGAATTCTATTATGTTCAAAAGAGTGTAACACCATTAAAATGCACTTCAAACTATTTTTTCTCATTGACCATAATGTAACGAAATACTTTTGGTTGTTCCTGTAATAAAACTATGCGCCCGATTGTCATAAAATTTGAAATGACTCGACAAAATTATGCAACTTGTGTATTTTAAATTTCAAATGATTAGGTTGTTTAGTTTTCGCTTTTTTATGTGCGGTCAGACGGACGGACTGAACGACGATTATAGGCACGACGTATTTACATAATTACGAACGCACCTGAAAATTATATAAAAAATGAATCCTGAAGATATCGCTGCTAGCATGTTAAACTATCCAACATGAAATAGTTTTACCAGTGGGCTACTTTCTAAAAATTCATATTTCTGGACTAGCAAAAACTTTTTGAAATAGTAAAATCCGTCTTGTTTAACCTTATGTTATGACAATACTAATTAAAATGTAAACAAGTGACATTTTATCATTTCAGAAAAGTGGTGTCAATTCCGAAATCTGAATTTTTTTTAAAAAAGGAGAATATTCACAACATTCTTTTTCACTTTAGATGTTTTGACATGGTACCGACGACATGACTTTTCCAGTTCCGTGAAAAGCTAAAATTTCGAAATACACAACAGAAGTATTTTTTTATTTATTAGAATATTTTGTTTTGTTATGCTGGTGATACTTCAGGAGCACACTTCATTTTCTTTGCTGAGCGTTTCTTTGATGCAGCCAATAGAAACTACCCTCCTTCATTCATATAAAACGCCCTCTAGGAGACCCACGTGCGTTCGATAACTGATTTTCTCCTCGCATTTATCCCTGAGCTTCAAAAGGTGTTCCAGGGATATTTTGTTGTCTCTTGATAAATAGCCATCTAATAAAACACCCTTTTACGATGTATTTTATAACATTATTTTGCCGAACGTGCACATTATATTTGCACTAGTAAGTTGTGATTTTCTAAAGCTTCGAAGATAGCTCTTAACACATTTAATTGTGTCATTTCTCCCAAATAGTTATCGTAAACATCTAACAGAGTTTTGTTTAGGTAGATTTCACGCATACCTATGGTAAAAGTTTGCTTTTTTGAAAGATTTCCTTTTTTAAGTATTTTTTTTTTATTTATTCGTATTAGAACGTGGAGGACAGTGTGGTTTGGGGCATCTTTCAAGAGATACTATTTAAAAACAAACTGGAACTAACACCTTTGTAAAACTTATAGCATGCCTGAAATAGTTAGTTTACAGATAACTTACAGTGTTCATTTGAGTATTTGAAGAAGTATTGAGAAATTTATTTTTATGCGCAGTGTTTTTTCACGGACTGGAAGAGTTGATAAATATCTTGTATAAACACTAAGAAATCTTTGCTTTATTGAAACAATTAAAATAAAATTTAAAAAATCATTAAAATTTTTCATGTCATTCAAATAAAAAATAAGCGTGAATTTTTAAATATTTTTCCGAGATGTAAACACATATATTCTTATTCATAGAATTAGTAGAAATATTTTAAATTTCATTAATATATGATCTTATGTTATGTTACAAAATTTGCTTGTATTTTATCAAACAAAGTATTTACAAATATTTTAATGATTTAAGAAAATAATTAAAATTTTTCATGTCATGCTAACACAAAAAACGCATGAATTTTTTTATATTTTTTCAAGATGTAAACGCATGTACTCTTATTTATAGAATCAGTAGAAATATTTTTAATTTTATTAATATGTGATGTTACGTTATGTTACAAAATGTGATTGTATTTTTTATAGCACGTAAAAAAGATAAAGTAAAAAAAATAAAAATTAGAAATTTAAGCATTACGTTAATACATTTTAATTTTTCTCATTTTTAGATATTCCTTTCAAAAGAGCAAAATGGTTTTGTTGAAATCTTGTTGCTGCTGGCAGTCTGTTAGGAACGGGAGTTTGGCAAGTGGAATATATACAATGGTAAGTCACAAATATTTATGCTCATAAATAGGTTATGATTTTTTTTAACAATTTATATAACCCTTTCGGGTCCAATTTTTTTTTCAGTTTTTAGAAAAAATTGCTTTTACGTTGATAACATTAACACTAGTTATCCAAGTAGACGAATTAGTGTTTAATGAATATTTCATTGTCTGGAAGATAAGGAATGTTGTTGTTTTGAGTAATATTTAAGCAATATTTATATGACAATAGGTAAAGGAAAAAATTTTGGAGATGTTTAGAAAATATTCTATTACTATAAGATTTAACTTACACTGCAAATTTCTAATATTTTTTTGCGCTTTATTACACAGGATTCTTTTAGGAAAGTAACTTTTATTTTAAATTTATAGAGTGAAATATATGTTTAAAATTATAGAATCGCCAATGCGCAAAGAGAATAAAGCAAATAATAATAACAATTATTATTACTAAATGCCTAAACATAAATGAAGTGATATAGTAAATACATAGATATACTAACATTAGTACATGTAAATAGTAATAAAAGTATTTCTTAAAACAAAATAATTCCCCATTAAAAGACATGTAATATTAATAGTACACCAGACCCGAAAGGGTTAAGATAGTTTCATTCATAGAGACTTGCGGCTGAGTTTCATCATACCATTTGAACTGTTGTACATGGGAGGGGGGGGGTATCGTAAAGTTTTAATTACAATCTACTACAGGCTAGTGTAGTTTAATTCTATTTCGCACCACTTTTTCAAAATAAAAATATTTTACATAAGCTCTGAGAGCATTTGCAGGAGAAATATACTATGAAGTTTATTAATTTTAAATGTTGGTGCGAATGGAATATAAAAATAGTTGCCTGTGGTAGCCTTGTAATTAAGACTTTACGATGCCACTACGTATATTCCATTAACTTTATCCGCAAATAAACTATTTAAGGGTGTTTCAAAAGTAAAATGTAGAAGAATTTGTACAGAGTGTATCAGAAATTATGGTAAGAACGCTAAGTGTTGATAATAAATATCAAGGCAAAGAAAAATTGTATTGTAAACAAAAGTCGTAATCAACTTGCAAGATGCATTGCGGCTAAGTGCTCCGCTTTTTCCTTTTCAAATTGACATATTTTGAACCAGAATTACTACTAAATAAATTAAATAAAATAGGTATCATATAGAAACAACACAATTTTTTTTTCAAATAAATTCGCTGATTCAGAACATATTTATTTCACTTGAAAAACGGCGAAAAATTGAAAGTTATGTACTCTGTATTTTTCACAAATAATTAGATTATGATCGTAGTTTCATATTCCGAAATTCTCTACTTTAACGTGTATTATCTCCATTAAAATTACTTACATCAATTCAGATACACATTGTATATAGTGATATAATACTTCTAGAATACATCATAGGAAGAAGTAATTTGGATGTGATTGCTAGTCGAAAATTAAAGGAGTTTAGAATTTTATTTAACCTGGCATTAATTCAGGTCTGATGCATCTGAACTAATGTATATATATATATATATATATATATATATATATAAGTAAAATGGAAATAATTAATTTGACAAAAGATGTTCTTCTCGGTATGAATTTGCTTTTATTCATTAGTTGTTGTTTTTTTCTATGACAGCCGATTATCTACGCAAGGGATAAACGCCCGAGGGGGAATGCCCTCCGTCGAAAGTTTTTTCATTGAACCAAACACATATTTTATGCAAGGATATCCAAGGTTCTAAGAAAACACCGAACGATTAGTTGGACGGGTGGTATTGGGTTTGAACCTAGCACCTCTCTTCTACCAGCTTTGAGAGCAGAATTTCTCAGCCAATGATGAGGATCTTATTAATCACATATGTTGTTTAAAATTAATGACTTTGATATATTTGAATTGCAAATATCTCTTGGACTTTTAATGTTTTTCCAATTGTTTTTTCTTAAATTAGTATTATAAGGAAAAAACAATTTTTCATGGAATTTTCAAGATAATTTTAATCCTGTTTTTAAGATAGAGGTATTAGGAGGTATATAGATTAGGTATATAGAGGTCAAAATACTTAAGAACAGGAGCAATCTTTTTAAGATATATGCGCACTCTTTTTAAAATTTAAATTAGAATAGACAAATACATACTTTGAAATTAAAACACATTCTTTTAATGTTACATTTTAAGTAAAAATTTAAAAAAAACATTGTGACGAAATTTACATTTAATAATTAAATATTCTAAATAATTGTATACAAAAAAATTGTTGTTTAGATAAACTTTCTTGGCCTATTTTCATAAAATTTGAATGAAAATTTTAAAACAAAATCAATATTTTAAAATAAAATTGAAGTACACAAATTATTAAGTACATAAAAATATACTAATGTGAAAACTTGGATATATTGCTTCTAATTCGAGACATGTGATGAACGATCGCACACTAACATTACATTACTTTTTTAAGAAAATACTTTTTGCAATATAGTTAATTAGTACTTTTATAGTTTTATAGGACCTATATTAAAAATAATTGCATGGTTTAGTTTATTTTTGTCGTCCGAGTATCTACGCTAGGGATATAGGACCAGGGGGGTACTCTTCGTGGGGGTCTTTCTAAGGGAACCTAACCCGTATTTACGCAAGGTTCGAAGAAAACCACGAAAACTCCGAACAGTTAGGCCGACAGCCGCGATTGGGTTCGAACCCAGCACCTGCCGTCTATCAGTTGAGAGGTCATAACCTCTCGGCAACTGGTGGGGCCAAATAATTATATAATTATATGGAGTCATCAGTATTTTAATTAATAAGAACCTATTTATTAAAGTACTAAAACCATCTTGGGTACAGTTTTGCTACAATTAAAGAATATATTTTTTGGATTTAAATAATCTCAGGAAAATATTTGAAATTCTGAATTTAATCGCGAAAAAGTTTTGATTAATATTAAAAAAGGACAATTCTTTTTAATTTAAATGAGGGCAAGTAAAACAGACAAGATTATATTGCTCATGATGTTGTAGAAATGTAGTGTTTTTTCTAAAGCTGCATCATAATAAAAAAATAATAAGTATTATTACTTTCTTCAATCATTACCAGGAGAAAATTATTGAATCCGTGAAAATTTCGAGGTTTGGTTTTCGATGGATTTACATGTTTAAGAGTCAGAGATCCGCTAAAACAAAACATCTATCTGTGAGTAGGTGAGTCTGTGACTATTTGTGATACAAATTTTGTAGGCACTCTATCTCAAGAACTAATGCACGGAATTCAATAAAAAATTATACTCAGTTAGTCCGTAATATAAATTGGTTATGGCTAGATTTTGAGGAAAATCAACCAAAAGTGGTACTGCTATGCTGTGTTTTTTTTACGATTTCTGCAATAGCTCTATCTCAAGAACGATCACACAGATTTTCATCAAACTTCAGATTCAATTAGGCCTTGATATATGTTGGTGACCATTACGTTTTGGTGTAAATCGCTCAACGAGTGTCACTGCGAAGCTGTTTTTATCGGGATCCGAAATAGATTTTCCTCACGGACGAATGGACATATTTTCATCTTACTTTAGATTCCATAAGAAATTGACTCAAGTTGTTGCTGAATTAAGTTTACTTTTAATCGGCCTCTGTTATGTTGCAAAATGCAGCATTTACACGATTTTAGCGGTAGTCAAAACTCAAGTACTAATTTATGGACTTTCATATCTTTTGAATCCTCATGATGGGCAAAGATTGTCACTTAATTTTGGCACTATGTTAGCGAATTTTGAAGTACTATTAACATGCACGATATTCCAGAAATATTTGGGACTGATACATACGAAAACTTTTTACGAGCGGCAGGAAAAAAATATTACTGCCAGTTATACAGAACGTTCTGTTAAAATTCAAAGGAGTGATAAAACACACCACCATAACAAAGAAGTTTCACATTATATTAAATATTTAACAAAATAAACTTTGTTTAAAGTTAAAATTTATAACTTCTATACGTTTGCTAGATGTTTCCATGCTTGCGTTCAAATAGCACGAACTCGTCATACCACGTTTCTGAATAAGATTTCTTGCTTATAAGGCAGTGGTTTCTATGCTTTTTTGCACTTTTCGTGGTACTGTCATTTTTCCATTTTTCGCACATAACAAATTGTCTTTGCAAATTTTTATAAAATATTTTTATTGCTATCAAAGTTATAAACGGAAGACAAAACTCAAAAAAGAATACCCTTTATTTTTGATTTATAAAGTTGATTGCGACTCTAGGTTCTATTGCGCATTTCCTTAAGTCTTTATATCCTGAATAATCAATTCATGAAAATTTCCCCTTCTAAAACAGTTTTTCGTGATTTTTTGAAACTACATTAAAAGGTTTATATTATCATTTAATAAAATTTAGAAATATTTTAGAAGATGTTTGTGCAACATTTATAACTCCACTCAAGTCTCTTATTTAAAATTTTTTAGCATTTTAAAGACTTAAGAAATGTACAAATATAATGTTCTTACAATAGAAATATATAACTATTTTCGAACTAAAATCACCCCCCTCAAAGTAGGGGGGGTAACCCCCTCTCTATCCTTCGACATCAATGAAGCGGAAAAAATGCAAAGGCAAAAGAATATCAACCGTTTAAAAATTGTTTTGTGTAACCAATAATGCTTTTTGAACAAGATAGTATAATGTACCTATAGTTCATTCTATCTGTCTATCTAGCTAGCTATGTCTGTATATATATATATATGTATATACTGAAAGTGTTTTAGAGACACGCAAAACTGGAATAATTAAATAAAAAATATTTTATGATTTTTAGTTATTTGAAATTTTTATAACTAAAATCGGCGAGAAAAAATCAGGATATATCTTCTTGGAAACTATAAATATAACTATTTAGAAAAGACTAAGGTGATGTTTAATTCATTTACATCAAAAAAGAAAATTGTCTACAAGAACACTGAGATTAAAGAAGTGCAAAGTTATGTGTACCTAGGACAGGAAATATCATCGGTATATAATAGCATCTTGAATGAAATCAATAGAAGAATAAGAAATGGGTGGAGTGCTTTCGGGAAGAACAGTATTATTCTGAAGAGTAATATGCCTCTTTGTTTGAAAAGAAAAGTTTTTAATCAATGTATTTTACCTGCATTAACCTACGGAGCAGAAACATGGACACTAACGAAACGGATGATACAAAGATTACAAACAACACAGAGAAACATGGAAAGATGCATGCTAGGCATAACTAGAAGAGACAGAAAGAGGATAACCTGGTTAAGAAATCAAACAAAAGTTTTTGACATCCTTGAAAGAATCAAGCAGCTAAAATGGAAATGGGCTGGGCACATTGCAAGAAGACAAGACAATAGATAGAGCACAAATATACTACAGTGGTATCCCAGAGATGTAAAACGACCAAGAAGACGACCACAAGTAAGATGGAGTGACGAAATTAGAAAAGTGGCTGGTGTAAATTGGATGACGAAAGCACTAGACTGAAAACATTGGAAAAATCTGAGGGAGACCTACATCCAGCAGTGGATCGAAAACGGTTGTTGTTGTTGCTGATGATGATGATGATGTTGCAAATAATTAAATGAAATTTGTGCATTAGTAAAGTAATGAAGGAAATCAATACAGTTTCGAATAATTAAGTTCTCATAAATTACAATATTCAAATGTCTCCTCAAAGTAAATAAAAAAGAAAAAAATGTGTTACCCGACGACGCTGAATCGTAAATATAGCATCGAAATGGAGATTGTTTATTCATAGTGTTTTGCATTATTTATTGCGGTTTTATATTTTATCAGACACAAATATGGTTTTGTTTATAAAAGATGAGAATTATTAATTAATTAATGTAAACAAAAAACGTATATGGCTAGAATAAACAATTACATTTTTAAATTAGATAAGTTTTAAAAAATTTAAATCAATTCCTTCTAATAATACATGGTATATATTATTGTAAAATTATCATTTTAGCGAAAATGTAATTAATTAAAATATATGCCTGCACTTTATTATTTAGAGAATACTTTAGATTTTTTAAAAACTTGCAGGAAAAACCCCCGAGAACTCGAAGCCGATATTCATAGCTTGATTCTTCTGTTATTTTGTAAATATTTAATCCTTTCAAGGACAGTGGTGCGTTTATGAAATCACTTAATTTCAATTCTGAAATACAAAAATGGCACTAGAACTTTGATAAAAAAATCAGTTTGTTATGTATGTGAAATGCAGCCTCGTCCAATTTTCAAATAAATTTGTTCCTAAAATCCATGTCATTCATTCATTTCAACATTTTAGCAATAAACATAATTGCCAATAAAAGCATTATGAATAGAACGAACAGCTAAAGCCTTATCAGACGCGCACCATTTATTCTTTAAATTATATCGAACACTTTGTGAGATGGTTTCGGGTAATAACACCCTGTTAAGGTTCTACCTGTTTTCATGGCTTAGTTATATATATTTTTTAGGTAGATTTCGTATAAAATACTACCTATTGCGGTCGCTCCTATGTTGGAATTTCTGAAATTTGTTTTCCAGATCTACGCTGATCATGACTTCTAGACCCCAAAACTACCATAAGTAAAAAAGTATATATATATATCTATATCTACATATCTATATCTATCTATCTATCTATCTATCTATCTATCTATCTATATATATATATATATATATATATATATATATATATATATACTTATATCACTTTCTTCTGGACACGAGACCTTCTGTAATTATGCTCCAATCTCCTTCAAACTGATACATAAATTCAAGGGGTATAAAATCTCGGTTGAATTCATTAATGGGAAAAATAGGACCAAGGGAGTGGAAACAGGGAGGATTTTTGTGAAAACCGAAAAAACGCCATAACGTCTTAATTAAAATAGATATCGAATCATTTTAAAGTTTATATTACTTCTAGAAAAAGGACCAAAAATTTATGCATGCAAAAATCGAAAAAAAAATTAGTTAAAATTTTTGTCAATGGGTGGCGCTGCGCCAATATTTAAGACGATGTTTGCAGATTCATTATATCAATTTTAGTCAATCGAGACAAAGCACACAAATTTAAAAATTTCGACAAACTTCGATGAACTGCGAATTGTTATAATTAAAGTTCACCTAAACAGACAGCTCTAGTGCCTGACCTATGACTATAAACAATACAGAAAAATGAATATCATTTCATGTGGTGTAATCTGCATCAGCAAAAATAAAACATGTCGCTCCGCGGTGAGGAAATTAAGAATGCTCAATGAATCCTTCACCATTATCAATAAGGCATTCCATTCTCAGAATTGTGTTTTTTACAGCATTGCGTAAATTGTCCTGTGAGATTGAGCGAATGTGAAGTCTAATACTGTCTTTCAGATCACAGATTGTCTGACATCTGTATTTAGATACAGAATCTTTCAAAATTCCCCAAAACCAAAAATCGCATGGTGTTAGATCAGGCAATCGTGGTGGCCAAACTGTTTGAAAATAACGACTTATGATGAGATCGTCTGTAAAATGGCACATTAAGTAAGTCCGAACTGCTCTAGTAATGTGCGGTGGTGCACCGTCTTGCATAAACACGATATTTTGAAGGCATCCTCGTTGTTGCAGCTCGGAAATCAGAAAATTTGACAGCATATTGAGATACATTCTTCCATTTAGGGAATATGTAATGGGTCCTGTGGATGTTAGTTCCCCCAAAAAATATGGCCCTATCATAAACGTAACAGTAAAACCGCACCACACCGCCAATTTGGCTGCATGCAATGGAACTTCTTGGACAACATTAGGATTCTCTTTCACCCAAATTCGACAGTTGTATGTATTCACTTGTCCGTTTAAATAAAAATGCGCTTGATCACTCCATAGAATATTCCAGGGCCAAGAATTGTCCACATTCATTCGTGCAAGAAACTGTAGTGAAAATGACAGCCGATTTTCGGTATCACCCTGTATTAGTTGTTGCACCCTCTGAACCTTCTATAGATAGTGGCGCAAAATTTGACGCATCACTTTTCTCACAGTGGAAATCAGCATATCGACTTCATTCGCAATAGCGGGCACACTTGCATTACCAAATGATGACTGGCTTGCTAAGTCAATGGCAGCAGTAGCAATATCTTCAATGTTAGAAATGTCTACCTTGTATCGTCCTCTGCCAGGAAGAATATCGAGTTTTCCTGTTTCCTCGAAGTTTTAAACCATTTTGTGAACTCCACGATCCGACATTGGTCCACGTCTAATATCTTTTAATTTCCGGAATTCTCGAAGAGCTACACCTGCGTTGCTGTTATTTTGATAAAATAACTTTATAAGAAGTGCATTTTGTGATTTTGTGTGTTTCATCTGGATTGACGAAATTGATATAACGAATCTCAAAAAGTTTACTTTTATAAACTGTTAAATAAAATTTCCTGTATTTTGTTTTTTGCAAAATAAAGAAATCTGCAAATATCGGCTTAAATATTGGCGCAGCGCCATATATTGACAAAAATTATAACTATTTTTTTTCGATTTTCGCAGAGCGCATCTCTTCAACTATGCACTAATGAAATTTTGCTTTGTTTGGAGCCATAGAACCGGCTCTAGAGCCTTCTGAATATGTGAACTTTAATTATAACAACCCTGTATGTGGGTAATAAAGCCATGGAAACAAATCTATAAAATAAAATGGAATAATGTTATGTAAATTGTCCATTTCTAAAGATACAAGCTATACAGCCCCAGAAATTAACAAATTTCTGTTACTTACAATTTATTGTGATATCAGGATGCAGCAATAATCATTTGATATTTTATACTTCTGACATGAAAAATTAGCAGCACTTAGGAGATAAAAAATTTTCTTTATCTTTTTTCGTTTTTGACAATAATACTCTCTTTTCCATAAGCTAATAAATAAATCCTCTTCGAATATAGTTCCATCAATGAAAAGAATCAACTTGAGTAATAACGCCAGTGGATGACGTTATTATCCCGGTATACTTATTAGTCAGTATCTTTTAAAATATAAAATAAAAAGCGAACGCATTTACAATCTTCCACAACGTTTTTAAAGTATGTAAAATACACTACAAATTTATGTAATAAACAAAATATTTACTAATAAACATATAGTTTTCAGATAACAGAACTTACCTCGCAAATTTTAGATCTCGCGTTGACTCTATCGTGCTTCTCCAAGAGATAAGGTTTACAAATGAAAGAAATTAACTTTGAGAGATTGTATGTAATTAAAAGTGTGAGAGCCTTTCTGTGCAGCACTTATAGGTGCCATCTTTCTGAATCTTCCATAATTACACGCAATCTTGGCATTTGGCATTATTATTCACCCTGACATTATTACTTCTATATATTTTACATAAATTTTGGAGATGGTTTAATGATTTAAAAATTTTTAAATTAATATACGAGCTTTTAATTTTTTTACCCAACAGTAAACGGAAATTCACAAATTTTGTTGTTTCTGTTCGATGAACACCACATATAACTTTGTACCACTCCAAAAAATATGGGAAACTGTTTATTTCACGTTGACAAATAAAGTAACCAAGAATTAAATTCACCCAGAAATATTTTTTCGTTCAGTTTTTGTATTTTCTATGACTTTATTAATTAACAATTCTATTGACTAATTTTATGAACTTTATAAATTATTGACTTTTTATTATTTATTTATTTAACGATTTAATATGTTTTGCTTAATTCGACAATCATCAAAAAATATATACCCTGGGTTGAAATTCTTCCAAGAAACATGGAGATATAAATATCGCGGTATGTTTTCATAGCTATAAAATATTAAGTATGATTCTATGTAATATAATGTATTCTTCATATTAATACACCAAAAATGGCATTGCAAACGAACAGTTACTAACAACTATTTGATTTCCTTAGAAATTACTATTGCTTGGTTCTGCGAAAAATTTATGGAACATTCTTAAGTGAATGTATATCTCAATTGCATAGAGAAGTGGGTAAATTCAGATATTCTAAATAAAACAATCATTTTACGCCGGCTATGTAATGAAACATTATTTTTCTTGTAAAGGGTATTTTGATTGAATATTGTACTTGATAAAATAGCTATTCTTTTCATTGCAATATACATATAATTAATTGGCTTACCATCTTTAGTCAGCTTTCGAATGTTCTTCTTCTAATATATTTTTTATGTCTTTTTTAACCCTTTGAGCTCTGATGGGTAAATTTCTTCGATATTCCAAATGTCAGATTGGCACCAAAATTTTGCAAAGAAAAAATTCGTTTTACTATATATACGAAAAAATGCATTAAACCTTTTTAAAATAAATTTGGTCGAATATTTGGATGCCGTTGTGATATTTCGGAATAAAATTAAATGGTAGGAAATTCAACCATCAGAACTCATAGGGTTAACTTTGTCGTTAACAGTTTGGGCTTGGCGTAAAATGGTGTTTAAAAAAGTACCACATATTTTCCAAAAGAGGTTCTGATAAGTATTTTTTAATTATTATGCACATAAATATTAAATATATAAATTGTTAATTTTTTAAATTAGTATATATGCAATAAAGATGTTGAGATCTGTTTATAAAATTAAATATCAACTACTAGTGAAAACATTTTTCATACAAAAATTTGCAGAAAACTTAGTATATTAAACTATAACATACAAATATAATTATTAAAATATACAATTTTTACAATTCACCAACTAGAATTCATGTAATAATAAAATTCCTGAACATGCTTTGCAAAATTAACAAAAGAATACTGTCCATAGTTTCTATAGAATAACTTAAAAAACAAATGGGTAAGTATGATCGCAGATCGCACGAAAGAATTCGTTTCATGTTTCTTTCAAAATAACTTATCCTTTTATTAATAAATCAATTTTTTTTAATTTTTAACTAATAAATTCTTACATAGATGGTAGCACCAACAAATTTAATTAAAAAATATATAAATGGAAATTATTTATTTTAATCAAATTAAAAATATTAACATCAAATTATTAAAATAAAATCCAAAATTCCCAATTTTTGAAAATCCGAATGAAAAAAAAAACATTGCAAAGATATAAATAAAATTTCAAATTTATAAAAGCAAAAAAAAAAAAAAAAAAAAAAAAAAAAAAAAAAAGTTTAAACGAAATTTAAAAATTTCAATCATTAATTAATCATAATAATTTTTAAAACAGGAAAACATTTGAATTTAAAAAAAATATTTTCAATGTCTA
Organism: Maratus speculifer; assembly: GCA_964019185.1. Lineage (NCBI taxonomy): Eukaryota > Metazoa > Arthropoda > Arachnida > Araneae > Salticidae > Maratus > Maratus speculifer. The sequence goes on from OZ025293.1 coordinate 47,344,430, forward strand.
ATGAACTAAACCCTAATGATATGAACCTTTAAATTGGCAAAATATACGAAAATTCTTTCAATTAAATCAATCCTAATATGAAAATTTCAACTTGCAGCAGCGGGAATCGAATTAATAATCTCCTGTTTACTAGCGAGACGCTTTGCCTCGAAGGTATGGTGTATACATTCAAAACGTTCAAATTAAAGTTCTTTTCTAAAATGTAAATCGCGAAAATGAACAGATGACATTCATAAAATTAATTTAAATAAAATAATAGACTTTTTCAAAATTTTATGATTTGTCATGTGACGCAAAATATTCAGCTTTAAGTACACAAAATTTGAAGTGTCTGACTTATACAGTTTATGTGTACGCAGTGGCCCAGGATGAGTGCCCAAAATTAGGAATATTGTAAGGTTTTCTACTCCTTGATTAACAGCTGAAAATTTTTTGATTAGATAAGGCGAATAGAACTTTCAAAAATTACCTGTATTCAGAGTACTTGGGCACGCACCCACCTTGGATACTACTGGTACCGACTCTATGACGGGCAGACAGACAGAAGACTGAGACTAATAAGGTTTCGTAAGATGAATTAAACCCTAATAATTTATGTGAAAATATAACATTGTAGTATCTTTTGATCCAATCTGTATAAACTGATATTGTAATGTTTTAATATTTTAAGTTGATAAATTTTTAGGTAAATTTCCCAAATTTCAACAAATTTTAAATCTTTACATTTATGCGAATGGTTTGACTTAATTTTATCTATTATATTTTATTATGTAATTATTTGTGCATGCCCGCATAAAGCATAAATTTTCTGAAACGTTTTTTCATACTTTACATCCGGGCTACCCGCACATGTTTCGTTTCAATGTAGAGAAATTATTACTTTCCACATAAAATGGCATGTTGTTTCTATTATAGTAATTGCATAAATGAAAACTGCTGTTGCATAATCATTCTTAATGTTTACATTACTATAGCATTTTTTTAGATTGCAGTGCGGGGATTCTGAGATAAATTTTGCAAATGTCGGAAATATTTATTGGATAAGATGAACCATTTTTAATTTTATCAGCTTAAGGGGTCTCAGAACTCTTAAAGCTTCAAAAATTTGAATCTTTTTAAATGTTAAACTTCTATCTTTTCTTAACTTTTTGATATAATTGTTCCTTGAAACTCCCATTAGAATGAAAGTACGGCTTTTATAATTACAAGGTAGAACTGTCGAATTTCTATGATAGAAAATGTTTAAAAAGGAATTATTTCCATGATTTGTAATAAACGTACAAAAGCTAGTTTCAATTAAAAAAAATGCAATTATAGTGGTAAGTGGTAACTCTTAAACAAAGATATTTAGCCTAAAGTTAACAAAATACTATTTCTGTAAAACTCACTTGCAGAAAAAATTATTAAAATTAAATTTTAACGTAAGGGAGACTGCAGTACATGTGAACAGTTCACATAAACATAGCTTTTTCTTATAACTGGGTTAATTTCATAATTATTTCATAATGAGTGAATTTCATAATTTTATAAACAAAAACTACTGAATATAACAAACAGAACTTCTTTTTTACCTATGGTATTTATTTGAAATCGTCTTTATATTTTTTCTTGCTTTTTAATAACTTTATAAATTCAAAAAGTTGCACACATGTGCCCCATCAGTGTTGCAGTTATGAACACAGGCGAGGCACGTTAGATTAAAGGGTAAAATATCCATGATATGCTTTTTAATAAGTTATTTGAATGTCGTCATAATCATTAGTTATATTATGTGTTAAATTCACTGTAAAGGAAAATATGTATATAAATTTCTCTAGTTTCTGCGTGAATATGTTTAAGCACAAGATTTTAAAATGCAAATAAGTAGATAATGAGGGCGAGGGAAGATTAAATAATTAATGATTGTTGCAATAATATAAAATAAAAAGAATATTGCAAAATTAAACTGATGGCATTGACCTCACAGGCTACGCATAGTAATTGTACATTACAGCCTTATATTTTCAAGGGTTAATTCCGTTCGAAAAACAAATTAAGGAGGTGAAGCAGCTCCTCCCATTTCCCCTTTTTATACTTAATTATTGAATCCTTAAACTAGTTAGGGACATGCTTTATCATTTAAAATATCTATATCCAAAATTCAGAGCAAATTGGAAAATTCTTAATAAAAGCCAATTTATAAAATTTAAGAGGAATTATTCCCCTCTTTTATACTTAACCATTAAACTTCCAAAACACTCCAGAGATTCGCCTTATCAGAAAGAACCTACATCCAAAATTAAAAGTAACTCGGACAATTCTGCATAAAAACCCATTATATAATTTAAGGGGGGGAGTTATCGCAAGTACCCCTGAAAAAAGAACTTAACAAAAGAACCCCACAGCTAATTAAGGAAGCATCTTATCACTATGAACCTGCATCGAAAAATTGAAGAAAATCGATTAATTTTGCAAGAAAAAACATTTAACTAAATTAAGAGAGTAATCCCACCGATCCCCCATTTATACTTATCCAATGAATTCCCAAAACCAATCAGGAAAGTGCCTTATCAGAATGAACCTATATCCAAAATTTGAAGCAAATCGGTAAATTCTGCGGAAAAAACCCCATAAACCTTAATTAAAGAGGGGTTACTTCCAATTTCCCCTTTTTAGAATTATCCAATGAACTCGCAAAACAAATCATGAAGAATGATCCTCATCAGTATGATCCTATGTCTAAAATTTCAATAAAATCTGATAAATTTTGCATGAAAATCACATTTATATAAATCAAGGGGAGGGGCATTAGCCCCCCGTTCCGCCTATTTATACTTATCCAATGAACACTTAATACCGATTACGGAGCTGCCTCATCAGAATGATCCTATATCTAAATCTTGAACGAAAATTATAATTCTGCATGAAAAACTCATTTATATAAATTAAGGGGAGGGACATGAACCCCCCGTTCCTCCTCTAATACATATCGAACGAACTAAACAAAAACTAATCAGGGTAGCGCCTTATCAGAATATACCTATATACAAAATTTCGAGTAGATCGGATATTTATATCATGAGTTATCGCGTTATGCACGTACGCACGCACGAACATACGTACATACATATAGAACGGGCGGGCACATAAGCTCTCAGGCTTAGCCTATGAGCTAAAAAAAGAAGTAAATTTGAAAAAATAAAAGATAAAGCTTTTAAATTTTGCTTAGGATTTTTTTTTCGGAGAGATTTTAGGGAGGGGCATTTGTCAAATGTTATCGGAAACCTGCCGAAATACCTAAGATTCTCCCCCCTGTATTGTCTTATTTCTAAATTCAGAAAAAAGAAGGATCTTTTAGCGATTTAAAAATATTTCGATTATAAGCCGCCCCAAAGATTTAACTTCTTTTGTTTTTGAAAGAGGAGGAATGCTTGCAATCGGAATTTTACGGCAATTACCAGTTTAAAAATTTATTTTAAGATTGTACTCACATTTAATCCCATTCAAAGCATCATATACATAATTATTTTAAAGATGAAAGTAAGCCATAGTTGCAAGTTTTAAGAAATGAAATAGAACAATTTGTAAAGTTGTTTAACATACTTTTTTAACTTTTTGTTTAACTTTTAACTTTTTGTATTAACAGTGCATAAAAAATATTGTTATAGTAAAATATTGCATCAAATTGTTGCATTTTAGAAATTAATAAATTGTTTTAAATTATATTTTAATGTAAATGAATTTCTTGCTCTTTACTTGTTGAAAGATGCTATTTGTGGAATTTTCAATACAAAATCAAACACTGAATTAAGAAAAGTCTTCAATTTCAAGAAATTTACAAATATTGGAGGTGACATTATTTCTCATGAAGTTAACTCAATGGAACAGAATCACATAATGATTATTCGGGCACTGTTCATATCTGCCCTAACTAGTCCGTTCACATGTGCGCCACATAACCACTGGAGTAAAATTGACAAATTATTAAGATTTCTTAAATTTAGAAGAATAATTTTTATCAAAAATATTTATTAATATTCATAGTACATGTAAAAACATTAAAATTTAAATAAATGATTAAATAAAGTTATTTGCTTAGGAATTTGGAACTGAGATTTTACTTTTGAGATCTATAAACAGTGTCTTGGCTATTAAGACAAACAAAATGTCGAAGAGCTCCAAAAATTGCTTACCGTATGTCTACAGGTGCTGCCATTATTGGTATTTTTTTTAAATAATAAAACAGTTAATAACTACTGAAAAATTGCGAAGTTCGCATCTGCCCAATGTTCACATGTGCCCTAGTTTTCCATGCATATAAACAGTAAAATATAATAAAGATCTGTTATTATGATAAAGTTATAATTAAGGGTATTAAGCTTGGTATTCCTAAATGAAGAGTAGCCAAATTAATTCCACTGTGATTCAATCATAGAATTTTCTCCCAGCGAAATCTGAATCCGACATAATTTCCAGTACATCAAAATTTACATATGCAGTTCTCATATCTGTATTCATCTTTTTTCTCTTATAGTCCAGTCAAAATAGACATTTAACCTAGGAAAAATTAGCGAAGAGCTGAAAATTTGCAAAAACGTTTAGAATATCATTCTAAACGAAATCCCAAAAATCTTAATCAATCTGGCTGGAGCAAAAAATTTTATTCAAGGTCAAAGGTCAATGATACAAAAAATTCGTTTTTACAGATATCTGTTAAATAGTAAGTTTTATCGTAAACATAGCTGTTATGTAAATTTCAGGTTATTATAAAAAATGAAATTGTCTACAAAACAGTTTTGACACTTTTAAGAGGCTACTTCATTTAAACGTTCATTAATACTAATCTTATAAAAAAAAATTATAAAGATGTCTTGGTTGCATTTTAATATTTTTAAAGGATTTTTTTTCAATGGATAGCTGAAATCGATTTGTATGCAAGCCGTTTTGTACTTTTTGGATTTTGTTTACAGGTATTTTTTTACGAATACGCTTTCATTTTCGGAACCGGTTTGGAAAGCGAAAGCACTCTCCTAAAAAATATCTGCAACCAAAATCGGAAAAATAAAAAACGAAATGCATTCAGATCCATCTCAGGAATCCAAGGAAAAAATCATTTAAAAACACTGAAATGCAACCGGTATATCTTTATAAATTTCTTTTATAGGATTAGCATTAGCGAACTTTTTAATTTGACTGCAGTAGCCTCTTAATAAATTTATCTTACTTGTTAATTATTCATCTGCGAATTATGTTTCTTGTTTTATTTCCATCTTCTTCTTCCTCTGGCTGCTAGGTTCCTGTCCATTGCTCTGAGAAATCCGATGGATCTGGTATTTCTTCACTGATGTCAGAAGCATCATCATCTGTTGTATTTGTGGCAACATTTGAACAAAATTGGCCGTGACAATTGTTATATATTGGTGAACAAAACAAACCAAGCTTTTTTCACCCATAATTTAAATTGCAACTCTGTGTAGTTACAAAAAATTGTATGGAACGATATTTACGGTGCAAGTGAGAGTAGAGTTTTAATTGGCTCCAAATCATTATTGTTCAATACCCACCCCCAGTTTTCAGGGTCAGATTTATTACCTAACCATATTTGGACTTTAAAATAAACTCGGTACAAATTTTGGAGAGCAGCACTAGATGTTTGTATAAAAAATGATACCTGAACAACTTTATTGTGCAGTGTACTCTTCGCAAAACTTAGAAATCTATAGCTATCTTTAGAATCAATGTTTTTAGGAGCTCTGTACATCGCAAGAAGTAAACAAATTCCATTAGCAATAATAATATCCGGAGAAGAGTCGATTTTCTTAAATGTTTCAGCATAGCAAATTAAGTCTTTACTTTTTTCAAATAACTTGAATATTTGAATTTTACCTTTTCTGAAGAGAGCTGACGATGCGTCACAACCAGTTATGGCACATAAAAATAATCTATGATCTCTACACTTTGGATATAATTCCAAACTTTGTGATGAATACATTTTTGTTTCTATCTGAACTTTTCCCGGTTTCAAGAAATAAACTGTTTGATCAGTAGGCGTTCGTGTAGTTTATATGATTAACAAATAACATCTTCCACAACAACAATAGTTGTAACTGTACTTGACTGTTCTATAGTTGTTTTAACTATAAGGAAGACACTCTCGTTATCAGCCTGTTTAACAGAAATACCAACAGCATTTAATTTTTCGCATAACATTGAAATAAACCGAATCTTTTTATGAGTATTAGAAAGGAATTGTTTTTGGTTTGTCGGAAGAGCCATAAATCGATCAAAAAGTACATCAGCAGAAGAAGATATTTAGTAGCGATGTTGTTCTGCCGCTTTTATATTTTTTTATAATCAGCATAACCAGCAAATACTATAATAACGTTGTGACCATAATGATTATGTACATATCAAATGTACATAATATCAAATCAATCAGTATTTTCTGAAACTGAGGAGATGGATTATATAAGAAAACCGGATATCCACTTTTATCTCCAGCTGCAGGCTACAAGAAAGAACGAAAGCAATCAAGATTATACTTAGCTTCAACAGCAACTAAATCGTATTAATATCCTATATCTACAAGAAAAGTCTTTTCAAAATGTTTTGAATGTTTTTTTTACTACCTCAACGATAGTATCTTTAAATGAAATTGTTACAACTCGATATATTACGCGCCGACGATCCTTCGGTTTTTCCTTTTCATTTTCTTCATTCACTTTATTTCCACAAAATAAACAAAAATTTCTTGGCTCATCTAATCGCGCCCTCGTCCAAGGTGGGATGGACATAGAAATGCATGATTCTGCTACATCGCGTTCTCCTTCAGTTACTGCAATATTACTCTTTAGAGGGTACACTTTACGACACTGAACATGGACTGTAATAGATTGCTTATTTTCAAAATACTCAGCATTCTCATCATTTCTCTCTATACTACTATCAATTAATGTCTTCATACCACATTCAATGACAACAATTGGACTTTAAGCTAGTAGTTTATTACAAGTGAAGCAAATTTCCGAAATTTTAATGAGCGTATACAAACTAATGTTTCGATATTTTTATTTAAACAAAACAGAATAATCTCCGCACAAACGAACTAGAAGGTAAAAATATGCAATTAATCCCGAAAGAAAATTACATTTCCAAAAAGGAGCCATTTGACTACTAAACGGCGAGCGGTTCTATTGCTCAGTGGGAGGAGAGGGGGGGGGGGGAGGTTGATCAAAGCTTACTTCGAGTGTAGTGGATAAAGTACGCCCGTATCTCACATTATTCTATTTAATTTTAGTGTATCTACTTATACCAATCCCATTCAATAGTTAACAACATGAATTACTTTCAAGAAAATGTAGATATGCAAAATCTGATAATTTTTGAAATTTTTAATTTTTAGAATTTTTGAAATTGCAATATCTTACGAAGGTGTGTGTAAAGATCATTTTTGTAGAAAATCCTAAAATATTCAATTTTTATGACAATTATTCTTACTATAAAACTCACCGTTTACCAGATAACTGAAAAAAGCTAATTATTTTATCTTTGACCTTTGACCTTGAATAAAATTTTTTGCTCCGGTCAGATTGACTAGGATTTTTGGAATTTCATTTGGAATGATGTTCTAAACGTCTAAACAAATTTCCAGCTCTTCGCTAATTTTTCCTAGGTTTCCATTATTTTTTGTCTATTTTGACTGGACTATTAATGGTGTTCTAATTTGATCATTTTCAAAACTTGAAGTCTTAATTGCTATTAGCTAGAAACATATACTACACCATTTATATTATTTTAAGTGTAAATGAAAACTTCTGAAATATTCTGCTTGCAATAATTACGATAGAAAATATTCCTGTAACAACACATAAGGTAAAATGTCAATTTTTCTGTATCGAATTACTGCCAAGATCTTCTAAGTTTGCTTGTCTAATTCATCCATTTGAGAATCATCAAGTTCTGTAATATAAACTGTTATTCTTTGGGCAAAGATTTCCGAGCACACCATTCACATAGTATGTTCAAGCTCTTTTTAAAAGACACTCTAAATTTTTATAAAGCATTGCGATTACATTATTTTCAAAAGTGGAGTATTTTCACTTGGGAACTATTCCAAAGGAGTTAGGGTTAAAATGACACACTTGTATAAAACATATTTCAGTTTTAAGAATTAAAATATACACTTTTTCTTAATAAAATGACGTCATTTGCATCCTCTAAAACATTACTCTTTTGCAATTTATTCTTAAACAAAGTGTATAGAACAACATACACATGATGTTATTAAAGCGAAATGATATATAAACCCGGCAAAACGCCATGTCGTTATTCAAGAGGCAAATTGGGTGTGTAATAATTTTGTTGCTTGTTTATAAGAGCTTCATCTTTTATCCGAAATTATTCCTTTATATTTCAAAAAAAAAATGGAAAATGATTTTATATTCAGATTACTAAATTGCATTCGTTTAGCTATTTGATAGAATTGCATAAAAGAAGAGAAAATAAGTCATACAACTATACTTTTAAATACATTTTTGTAAAGAGAAAGTGTTGTACTGAGTGTAAAATAAGTTTGAAATAAACTAACAATCATATAATTGATGAATAAAAACGAAATAAAAACACAATTCACCGGGCTTTATAGCAGACGATATTCTTCACTTCGCGCATATTTTATTTTCATTTTTTTTCCTTTTTATGTTAAAAGGACAACAAAAAGATACAGTAATCCGTATTTTTTTTTTCATGGAGGAAATGGATGGAGGTACAGTAAGCCGTAAAAGGGAGTTGCAATATGATGCACGTTGTCGTTCAGATTTAAATACCTTCATTCTGTCCAATTAAAATAATCACGTGGAATAGGGACCGAATTCTTTGGCATCAGCCGTGCATTTTTTCTCTACATGAAAATGATCTACTTATATTTAAGCATTCTAAAGTAACCTTTTTATTGTATTATGAATTAAAAACTGTATCGTTAAAAGTTTTCTTCGTTTTTTGCGAAAGCACGAGATTGTGTTATTGCTTAATGTAGTGAATTGTAGTGCAACATTTTTGGCGTCACCCTCAGCCACTTTATTTCATCTGTATTCTTTCTTTTTACTCTGTGTTTTCCCCACTTTATTTTTAATAGAAATGGAGTACTTCTGTTGCGACAATTACAAAACCGGTATTAAAAACTACAAAAACATTAATATCTCTAAAATAAATTAAGATGCTGTTTTCAAACAAATTGCATTAAAAATACATTTTTTCCCCTACACGACGTTATGTAAAGTAAAAATGTGCGATGTTTAGAAGTTTGAAAATTTGCAATAGCAAAAATTGCAAACCGAAATTTCATTTCGAATTTCAAAGTGTTTCCATTCCCAAAATGACGTATGCGTTATGCACCAATAAGTTTGATCTTTATAAATATAGATATCAGCTAAATAGTGGAAACGGCGCTTCCCAAACTTTGAAGCCATTTTTCTCCAAATGACGTTCGTAGGCATAATGCGCAGGATGTTTCAAAACTTATTTATATTAGTGGTATATTAAAGTAAAAATGTAAAGTAAAGAAAAATTTAGTGAAATATATAATATTTTTTCTTGAAATTTTCCAAAATATATACGTTTCATGCTATTCTGAATAAACTGAACATAAATTTCCTTTTTAAAGCTAAAAAAAGGGATTATACAGTTGGAATTTTTTGAAAGTTTCATTAGCTAAATGCATAAAAATACTTTAAGTACAAATTTATTTAGGTTGCGAGCAATTACTAAAATTGATAATATAAAGTGGCACCAAGATATTCTAATTGCAATATTTATTTTTTATTCCTGCCATACGTTATACCAATTTCCTGCTCAACAAAAGGCTAACAGTTTGAAGTCCTCTGTAAAGTAAATGCACAGTAGTGGGCCACTTAAGGAAATTTATTTAATTATTATCAAAGTATTTGTGAATTTCAAAAAAAAAAATTTTTTAGCCTAGTCCTTACCTTTATGTATCAGAATAAACATTCAAATTTTTAAAATATATTCTCTAGAAAAAATGAAAAATAAAAAATGTTACCTTCCTCTATGCTCCAATAGTGGGCCAAGTAAATTTCTGATGCTCCTTTAGGGGCCCCCTAGAAGTGGGCCTCTCCATTCTTGAGTTTAATGCATACTGTACAGAAGTTATAATTTGTTTTACATTTCTACAGTTAAATATATACAATAATTAAATCAGAAAATGAATGAAATCATTGATCAAATCATTGAATAATGAAATCATTTAGAAGTTTCGATGATTACGTAAAATAATTTTAGCTTCTATTTAGTTTTTTCGTATAGTCTGTAAAAACACCCTTGCAGCTCAAAGACTATGAGAATAATGAGGTTCTCCCTTTGCCTGATAACAGATAAGGGTTCCAGCCAATCAGCAATTAATTTTAGGTAGATTTCGTAAGAAATACTACCTATTACAATCGCACCAGTTATATATCTATCTATCTATCTATCTATCCATCTATCTATCTATATATCTCACTTTTTTATGGACACGATAACTTCTATAATTCTTCACCAATCTCCACCAAACTGGTGCATAAAATAAATGCGGATAAAATCTTGGCTGAGTTCGTTAATGGGCAAAATCGGACCAAGGGGGTCGGAATAGGGGGCGATTTTGTGAAAACCGAAGAAACGCCATAACTTCTTAATTAAAGTAAATATCGAATCGGTTTAAAGTTTATATTACTTCTTAAAAATGGGCCAAAAGTATATACATGACAGATTTTTGATAAATTTAGAAGTGGTCTCAAGGGGCGAAAAAAACAGTGATTTTGAAAGAAAAAAATTCAAAACTTCGTCAATTTTCAAGATATCAAGTCCAACTAAATTTTTTATAAATGTTCTTAAAATATCTAAAACTTTTGTATTTACAAGTTTTTGATAGGACCAACTTTTACCGATGAAAAAAATTAAAAACAAAAAGAAAAACGGCGCTGAAAAAAGAGAAAAATCCATAACTCCGTCAATTTTTAAGATATCAAATCTGATTAAATTTATTTTACATCTTCTCAAAAATATCTACAACTTTTATACTGACAAGTTTTTCATAGGACCAATTCGTATAGTAAAAAGAAATTAAACAAAAATAGGAGTTGGAGAAAAAAACCTCAAATCCAAACGGCTTATATTATGACTCTTTTTTAAATTCATTTTTGATTTTAAACGCATCCAAATGGTAGATCCTCTTATTTAGAAACTGTATAAAGTGACGCATTGGTCAATTTTCTGATAAAGACAGAATATATTTCAAAAAAGGCTACCAAAAAGGGTATTTTGAACAGAATTTCCGAAAGTCATAGGGACTGAAAATTGAAGGAAGTATTCAAATAAGAAATTGCGTTTTTTTCTGACTCGTTTTTAAATCCATGTTTGTTCTCAAACGCATCCAATTTGCAGATTCTCTTATTTAGGAACTATATAATGTGATGCACTGGTCAGTGTTTTGATAAAGACGGAATATATTTCAAAAAAGGCTACCAAAAAGGGTATTTTGAACAGAATTTTCAGAAATCATCGTTACTGAAAATTTAAGGAAGTGTTGAAATAAGAAATTGCGTTTTTTTCTGACTCGTTTTTAAATCCATTTTTGCTCTCAAATGCATCCAATTTACAGATCCTCTTATTTAGGAACTATATAATGTGATGCATTGATCAGTTTTTTGATAAAGACAGAATATATTTTGAAAAAGACTACCAAAAAGGGTATTTTGAACAGAATTTCCCGAAGTCTTCGAGATTTGAAATTTTCACATAGCAAATTGCGTTTTTTATGACTCGTTTTAAAATCCATTTTCGCTCTCAAATGCATCCAATTTACAGATTCTCTTATTTAGGAACTATATACTGTGACGCATTGGCCAGTTTTTTGATAAAGATAGAATGTATTTTTTAAAATGTTGTCAAAGTGAGTATTTCGCACAAAATTTTCCGAAGCAACCATGATTAAAGAATTAAGGATGTATTCAAACAACAAATCGGTTATTTTATGACTCATTTTTAAATTCAATTTTTTTCTCAAATGCTTTCAACCGACAGTTTTTTGTTATTTAGGAACTGTATAATGTACTGTTTTGGTCGATTTTTTAATAAATTTAGAATCTATTTCAAAATATGTTGTCATAATGGGCATTTGAGCTGAATTTTTCTTAAGATGATTCTGATAAAACCAGTTTTTGCAAAAAAATGAAATTAAAAGTTTTTCATAAACGGCCAAATGAAGTTATTAAACTGGGTTTATCTCTAATCATATATATATATATTTGTTGAAATGAGCACTCTTCGAAATCTACCTCCGCCTATAGGCTCAGCCGACAGGGATTTTTTTAATATCTGACAGGGATGACTAGAAAACTTGTGTTTCAACTTTGAAAACTGGTGGTCCATTATTGGTACATGGCCCACAACTGGTACACTTACCCTAAACACTAATTATGCATCTTGCAATTTTTTAATAGCACTTTCCAACAAAGTTGAAAAGTGCTTATGCATTCGGTTTGTCTGTCCGTCTGTCCGCGCTCTAACTCCTGTAAATGCACTCGGAATTCCCTGAAATTTTTGCACGTTATTGACATTTATCCTAGCACGAACCCTTTTGAAAATGAAGTTTCTACCATGAACATTTTATTTACAGGGCCAGTCGAAAGCTTTCCATTACATTACGGCCTATCGGGGAAAATCGTTTAAAACGCGTTTTAAAGGTGTTACATCCTTTCAAACACATTAAAATTTAAATTTATGTACGAGGTGCACTAAAATATGCATTCTATAAAATATGCGGGGAAAATATAGCTATTATTCATTTACAGGCCCACACAAAAGAATTCCATTGGATAATGGTAAAGGAGGGAATTGTATGCGACATATTTTAAATATATTAAACTGTTTCATGTATAATAAAATTGATATATGTCGCTGAGGCTTAATATGAATTATACGATACTGTCTTGCATAATATGAAGCATATTGGATTTACAGGGACGCGCAAAAGCTTTCAAATAGTACATTCTTTCTGACGTACTGTTATATGTTTCCGACGATGGCTGATGGATGGATCTAATGCATTTTAATTATGATATGCGCGTTCAAGTTTCACTAAATCTTTGTACATTATATGGTGTGTATAAATGCTATAGTTGATATACAGGGCTACCCAAAAGAGCCCGCCAACGTTACTGAATATGAGCTTAAATTACTTAAAGGTGGTTTTTACATAAGATATGCATTTTTACGCTGAGCTGCATTCAATTTACAAAGAAATGTTTGCAGAATATAGATAAAATGATATACAGGATCACGTAAAGAATTGGGTGCATGGACGCCTATGAATGGTAATTTATAACAATGTGATTTCAGTTGTTTTAGAAGTGTTTTAGTTTAAAATAAATATTAGGTTCTTACTGACGTATAATAAGGTACAAGGTAAACTACAGGGCTGAACAAAAATTTTCAAATATGTTTCCATCTATTAGTACAAATTGCTGAAAAGGAAATTTTAAGCTTTTTTCTTGCTAAACTAATATTTTCCATTATACAGTATGTATATCAACTGACAGATCAAATACAAGGCTGTTCAAAAGTATTGCAATACATATTTGGCTGTATTTAGCTATATACCTTTATTACCCTAAATAACGATGTTTTGTTAAAGATTGCATGAAGTGTTGGAAAGTGTTTCATAATTTATGCTTAAAGCATGATTTTTTTTTTGCTTGTTAAATACATGGAATGAAAGAATATACTTATATATTTCATCCCAGTAAAATTTGTGTTTAAAATCATATACATTTTTAGATATTAAATGTTGAAAATGGACTTTTTTACATTTTTAAGAGTCCTGAGACCCGATAAGGAACTTCGAGCACACAAATATGACACTTTTATATTTTGGATTTACAATAAACTGTATATAAGCGGTTCTTAAATTGTAGATGAGCGAATCATAAGGGCTTCGCAAAGCAGATGCAGGGTTCTCCCATTCAGTGAAAAAAATTTCACTTATCTAAAATTTGATCTTACAAACATGGAAGAGAGGACGAAGAATGCTGTTTAACCCTTTCCGGCGCACTACTCTATAAAGTTGGAATCTAAAGAAATAAAAAATTAGGCAATATTTAGGCCTGGAGGAGTACACAGGTATTGTTTTGTAAAGATTGCACTAACCATTTTAATTATATAGCTGTTGCCGAAGTGGTAATCTCCCATAAGAAAAGCATTGATAAGCGCAGTGAGAAGAGCATTGCTGTGAAGCGCGTATTACAGTAAAACATTTTACCTATTATTTAAAAACAGTAGAGTATGATCTCTGTGGTGCTGCCATCTAGAACTCATGAGAAAGATTTAAAGTAGCCATTAGAGTAGTTTTTGAAATATTCACGGAGTTTTTGTGTCTCTAAACAAGGGGAACTTTAGGTGTTGCCGACCTGGCAACACTGCGCGTTAAGGGATTAAAAGTTTTGCACATATTTTCCAATTCGTACTTTACGCTTAGTAGTCTTTTGTAATTTAAATATCTGTATTAGTTCCTGTATTGTATATGCGGTCTTCTATAAAATATCTATAATCTTAGCCTTAAGGAGAAGATATACTTTTTGAACATTTTTTTCTTTTTTGTAATATTTGCATTCCTTGAGCTTGTATATTGTTTCTCTAAAGCGGTTTTCTGGTATACAAATTCCTTACAAGCTATTCTGTTTTTATCATTTTATTATTATATCATTTTAAGAGCTTAAATTTGTTATTCTCGAAACTCTTTTTCTTGCTTTCTTTCTAACCGTTAGCTAGTCCCCTAGCTGCCGGACATTAACCTAGTCTTACGGGTTTGAGTACCTGGATGCTCGGCGAAATTGCCTGTTCACAGTTACGTGGCGGTCTGATATAGAAGCACTTAAGTCATTTTGATTAATTAAAAAAATAAATAAAAATTGTAAGCATTTTTTTTTATTTTCTTCTATTTTTACAAGAAGAAAGTATTGTATTCGCGAAAAAAATGAATTCCAGTTTTCGACGGATTTGCACATTTTATGGGTTAGAGAACACAAAAGACATGCTTTTACAAAAGCGCCTCTATACTGCATTTTTAATATTTCCGCAACAGCTCTATCTCAAGAACGAATGCACGGATTTTCATCATACGTGAGATTCGATTATTCCTTGACATTAATTGATGCTGTTTATATTTTGTTGTAAATAGCTCCACAAATGGCGCTGATATCTGCATTTGGGTGAAACCAATTTTCTTTGTGCTTTTCAAAAAAAAAAAAAAAAAATGTCCTTTTTTAGGATTTAGATTTTACTAAATAACAATAATATTATTTAAATATGTGTTTAAGCTGTACAAAATTAGCATCCACACAGAAAAAAAACAATTTTACACTTAAAATATAACTTTTTAAATTCATATCTAGCATAAAAAATGGAATCTCTGTTACCAGACAATTTTTGCTTAATTTATGATAGAAATACTTTAACAAAAGATATAACTTTTATATTTTACTTTAGCAAAAATGTCCTTTAGTTAAAAACAATACTAATAGAAAGATGAATAATAAATAATAAAATTTTATCATCATTACATGCGTAATTTTATCTCGTTCAGAAAAAAAAAAACTAAGTTAAAGTTCATAATTATCACTTTTCTTAGTTTTAAAGAGAAGATTTTTTAAATTGAATTTAAAGTACATAAAATATTCTTTGTTTTAGGTAAATTTGGTTTATTATCGGTTTACAATTATTAAATAAAATAGAAAAATTCATGTAACAGAGGTTACAAAAATTTATAAGATGTAAACAAACAGAATAAATAATACTTACTCATGCAAAAATAAGTGTAAAAAGTCCTTCCGGCACTGCCGGGAGGAAGAGGTAGCTTTCATATACTTATATATTTATTTATTTATTTTAAGGTAAGTTGTATTGTTCAAAAATACTAAGCTCAAATTAGTGGAAATAATCTTATAAAATTATTGATTTTATAAGATTGAAACTAGTTTTTGTCAAGACTGAATATTAATAGGAGTTTTTAGAAATTAGTCATCTTTTATTTAACCTGTTTTTATTTTAAGCGATTTAGAGAGTCACCAAATTCCACGATATCATAAAGTGTATGCCATTTTAAAGCAACATTGTGGATCGTTCAGATCAGACCGTTTCAAAATGTCAATCATAAGCAAAATTCAAAGTGCTATAACTCAGTCATTTTTTAAGATATAGACAAAATAAGAAGTGTTTTGGAATTGTTGTTTAAGTTCTAACACGTAAAAGAAAAATATTTTTCAATTTTTATTTTTTTCGCATTTAATTTTAAATTTTAAATTTTTAAAAAAATTTAAAATGGCCACCATTTTGAAACAAAATGGCGGATGATACTGGCCAACGAATTCGGTCGAGACATTTGTATGTACTATGTACATACCAAGTTTCATCGAAATCGGTTCATAAATACGCGTGTTATCACGTGACAAAATCAGATCGTTTCAAAATGTCAGCCATAAGAAAAATTCAAAGTGCTATAACTCAATCATTTTCTAAGATATAGACAAAATAAGAAGTGTTCTGGAATCTTTTTTTTAAGTTCTAACACGTAAAAGGAAAATATTTTTCAACTTTTAATTTTTTCGTATTTAATTTTAAATTTTAAATTTTTTAAAAAAATTAAAATTGCCGCCATTTTGAAACAAAATGGCGGATGATGCTGACCAACGAACTCGGTCGAGACATTTGTATTTACTATGTACATACCAAGTTTCATTCAAATCGGTTCATAAATACGTTAGTTATCGCATGACAAAAATCAGATATATATACAGCATCTGTTTAAGCAAATCAATAAATTACAACAACACTTTGTAATAACTTATGTTGATAAATCTCCTAATAATTATGCAATTATTTGTAAATCTTATTATCATCAACTGCTTGCATCCAGTATATCTAATAATAACACATTCCAAAAAATTAACGATAACTTACTTGCCAATAATCGTAAAATTAAAGGATTCTATAAATTATTAGACATTAACCCTACAAACTTTAAATATCCTTATCTAGTCCTTATACCCAAATTTCATAAGCATCCTGTTAAATTCAGAACTGTTACAATTGGTTGCAATACATATAATAATGCTGCTAACAAACTTCTATTAGTAATTCTTAATCAAATATATAACACGTTCTTCCCATTTAATTAATACTAATATTAAAAAGCTTGTTTATGATGCTATAAATAATGGTTATCCTAAAAAATTCATATATTCTTTAATCTATAATTACTGATTACATGATCTTATAATTAGCTATTACATGATCTTATAATTAATTCTTTGCGTAAAAAATGTATAAAAAATTATAAAACATAAAAATAATATAAAAAAATTAAAAATGTTATAAAAGTAATAAAAATATATATATATAGGTCGGTTGGGCGGGTAGATGTTAGAGTAAGGAGGAGGGTGGTGTTGTCTGGATAAAAACGCAAAGGTTAATTTAAAAAAAAAGAGAGAGAGAGAGAGTGGGTTATATATTTTTACATTATTTTTACATTATTTTAACATAATTTTAAATAGTTTAAATGACACCAATATATGGATATTTGTCTATTTTAATTATAGTTAAATAGTTATATTTTAATTGTCAAATTAATTTTAATGTTATTGATATAATTTTTGGTATTATTATTATTAATATTATTACTATTATTTTTATTTATTTATTTATTTATTTTTATTTCATTAATAATTATTTATTTTTTATATTTTATTTTTTTATATATATTTTTTTAATTTTTTTAATTTTTATTAATTAATTAATTTATTTATTTTTTATTTTTATTTTATTTTATTATTTTTTTAATTTTTATTATCCTATATTAAGATAATGAGTTTATACTATGTAAAGTCACAATAAATGTTACTGATTAAAGTAACAAAATGGTATTTTAAGTTATAAGTTAATATGAATGTTATAACCTAATTCTAATTTAATTATTTTATTAATTTAATTTTATGTAAATATCGTTCATTAATTATTTTCTCCGGTTCAATTATATTTCCATTCAGCTTTATCTTTTTTGTTCGTTATGGATAAATCATAGCAATTTTTTTTCTTCTTTTTCAAATTATTTTTGCGCCATTTGGCGCGCATGACATTCTATTTAAAAAAAGAGCAACCCTGCTGTTCCTGCTACGATCCGATGCTTGAATTTCTAACAAACTGGTTTTTCTACGTGATACTGTTTTAGCTCGTATAGTAAAGTATTGCTTCTTGCTTTTATAATTTATTAATAATTCTATTGCGCTGTCCTCTACATTCATGGTGATAACCAGATAAGTTCCTTTTTTTTTCTCTCAATATCTTGTTTTCATACTTTTTATCGAAATTATATATGCAAGTAATGCTTATCATTTCCATGTGCATAAATAGGGTTAATTTGTACTCTTGTTACTGACACTATTTGCTGCACGCTATTGTTTCAATATATGTATATTTTCATTTTTTCAACTATTTATTTCTATGTTCCTTGTTTAATAATATGGTTTTTGTGTGCTGGTAGCCCCAATTACGTATTATTTTGCGATTTCATGGCTAATACGTGGATGAAACCGCACACTTCATTTGTAGTTCCAGAGCATTTGGGGCCTGACGATTCTGTTCTGTGGACTACAAATTTCCTTTGCATTCATTTTATTTTATTTATTTATTTATTCAGATATTCTCGTTTCACTATTTTTTTTTTTAATAATTCAATTCTATTCAAATCCTTCGTTTTGTTATATGTATATTTTCATTTTTTCAACTATTTATTTCTATGTTCCTTGTTTAATAATATGGTTTTTGTGTGCTGGTAGCCCCAATTACGTATTATTTTGCGATTTCATGGCTAATACGTGGATGAAACCGCACACTTCATTTGTAGTTCCAGAGCATTTGGGGCCTGACGATTCTGTTCTGTGGACTACAAATTTCCTTTGCATTCATTTTATTTTATTTATTTATTTATTCAGATATTCTCGTTTCACTATTTTTTTTTTTAATAATTCAATTCTATTCAAATCCTTCGTTTTGTTATATGTATATTTTCATTTTTTCAACTATTTATTTCTATGTTCCTTGTTTAATAATATGGTTTTTGTGTGCTGGTAGCCCCAATTACGTATTATTTTGCGATTTCATGGCTAATACGTGGATGAAACCGCACACTTCATTTGTAGTTCCAGAGCATTTGGGGCCTGACGATTCTGTTCTGTGGACTACAAATTTCCTTTGCATTCATTTTATTTTATTTATTTATTTATTCAGATATTCTCGTTTCACTATTTTTTTTTTTTTATAATTCAATTCTATTCAAATCCTTCGTTTTGTTATATGTATATTTTCATTTTTTCAACTATTTATTTCTATGTTCCTTGTTTAATAATATGGTTTTTGTGTGCTGGTAGCCCCAATTACGTATTATTTTGCGATTTCATGGCTAATACGTGGATGAAACCGCACACTTCATTTGTAGTTCCAGAGCATTTGGGGCCTGACGATTCTGTTCTGTGGACTACAAATTTCCTTTGCATTCATTTTATTTTATTTATTTATTTATTCAGATATTCTCGTTTCACTATTTTTTTTTTTTTTTTTTTTTTTTTTTTAATAATTCAATTCTATTCAAATCCTTCGTTTTGGTTTATTGTTTTATTGATAAAATCTATTGGTGAATTTTGTCTACTTTTAATGGTATTATATATGTATATGGTTTTTTTAAAAATAGGTTAATTTATGCCAAAATGGGCCTAAAGTGAAATAATCCACTAAAAGCTGCAAGAATCCATGTTATCTTATGATAACATAAATGACATAAAAGACTAAACTATCCTTTAATGATTGTGCTTATGCATCTTATCATTATGGAACTTTTTATCCTTTTATCTTTCATTATTTTGGTAATCTGCCTTCTATTTCACTTCAAACTTCAACTGTTTTCAATAAGATGATTGTAAAAATACTGGTTTCATTGGTTTATTGTATGTAATATATGAATTACTCTGGTTATATAATGTCCATTTATCCACATATTTCTTAGTAATTTGGTAATCTGCCTTCTATTTCTCTTCAAACTTCAACTTTTTTTAACAATATGATTGTAACAATACTGGTTTCATTGGTTCTTTTATTGGTATTGTCTGAATAACTTTGGATGTATTTATAAAAGTATTTATATATATATGGTTATATATATATATATATGTCAACATTTGAACGGAGGGTGGTTTTAGGGTCTGGGGGTCATGATCGGTGAAAATACACCAAAATTTTCTGGAAGTGCTTTCCTCCGGACGGCTGCAATAGGTAGCTTTTTACTTTTTGTAATGAAAGCTACCTAACAAATGATAAAAATGATAAGTAAATTTGGTACTATGAATAAATATATACATATTATTACCATAAAAAATCTATATTATCTATATTCAGTTATAAAATATAAATTCTGTTTATATAAGATCTGTTACCAAAATATGGTAACAGAGGTTACATTTAAGGAAAAACAATTTTCTTTCTTAAATAATAATATTCTAAAAAATAGTTATATTGCTTAAATAAACTTATTTTACTTAGAGTTTTGTGATTTCAAGAGAAATTTTATTTTTAAAACATTATTTAAATCTAAAATTGGAGTAACAGAAGTTACAAAGAGAAAACACACTCACCTTAAAAACTGATAATACTGCTCTATACTTTAAACATGTGGCAGACAAAGTGAAAATGGCACTTGTATTCTCTTCTAAAAAGTTCTTTGAGCAATATAGATTAGTAGCGATCTCTGATAGACAAAATTTTTATTATTTATTCTGCTAAATGTAAATAAAGTAAGAGAAGTTACATTTTCATGGACACATGTTAAATTTAACTTATACAGTTAAAAAATACATATCTTAATTGATTATTACACATTTTTATAACTACTATATATGTTAATTAAATAAAAATAGATAAATATTGTTTTGTTCATAATATTTAGAATTGTAATCTGTTTGAAGTTGTCTCTCCAATCATTTGGACAGCTAAATTTCATAGATAAGAATGGATAAATTGCATAAATAATGCATTAAGTATATTAAATTTGGCTAGGTCAAATTTTAGACTATTTAAAAATAGTTTTTTCTGAAAGATGGCATAAAATTTTTTTGGAATTTCTTTGTATATTTATTGAAAAAAAATTAAAGTTTTGGACACGAAAAGCACCTGCATTTTTGGTTTCACCCATTTGTCATCTTTGGAGTCCTTTTGATGGGCATATATTGCCATTTAATTTTGGCACTGCGTTAGCAAATTTCGAAACGTTAACATGGATAAGATAGATGAAAGTTTTAGGATTGCTTCATCTGACAAGTTAATACTTGGTGCGATAAAATATATGCGATTAAACATAGATATCATCACCAGAACATTTTAACCTGTAGCAGACTGCACTGAAAAAAAAATTCTTGTTGACTCCTTTCTTGATTTTTTGCACGTTATGTTGTGATTCTACAAGCACTGGTATTGTGAAGCCGAATTCCAGGACCGATGCCTTAAAACCGAATAGGAGACATAAAAAAAAAAAAAAATTCAGTCACGTGAATCACACAGTCAATAGCAACACGGATTTCCACAGATTCGAGAAGTTTTACAACACTAATAAAGACAGCACATTCTAAATTTTACAGATATTGTGTCGGCAGCCCCTTTTGAATTTGACATATAATAGCAACTGTGGTAACAATGGGGGCGCAAGCACTTTTTGTTTTAAAATAAAAATTTATTTTTATTATTACAACATAGTTTCGGTAACTTTCAGCTTATCTTGATCAGTGCATTATTTCCCATCATTCTTTGCACTGATGGTGATACTCTAAATGCTGCCGAAATTAGTCTGCTATAAATTAAAATTTTCTGATGCTAATAATGGTATTTTATGTGTTTGTAAAAGTCTCTTTTTTACAATTACGGCTTTAGAGGAACATTTTTATTTTATAAATTACATATCTTAAATGGAAAAATCAAAAAACTAATAAATTATGCGTTCTCTTTTTATAACATCACATCCAAATAAATGCGAAAAAAATCTTCTTTGTTCAAAATATTAATTTGGAGAGTTTTGAAAAAGTGGCTCTTGAACTTTGTTTATGAAATTCTACAAAAAAATATTTTATTTAGTTTAAGTAAAAATGATAGTTTGAAATTTCTTTAAAAATCTAATTAATATATCACTAACATAACATTTATAACATTGTTAAACTGCGCAGTTTTATTAAAAATTTCAAATATTTTTGGATAAATTTTTGAGCATTGAATATAAAAATTAATATTAAAATCCCCTAAAAAAATAAGTTACATTCACAGATTTATTATGCATATGTATGGCATTCATTTATAAAGAATGTTGAAATAACTGAATGACTTACGGAAACTTCTTGCATAACATCTCACAAAATGTACGTGAAACATAGAAAGCCACTTTATTGAAAAAATATTAGGCGAATGTTGAAAGTAAGGTTTTTATGGTTTAGCGGAAAATATTCCAGATATAACGTCTTACTTTGTTTTATTAACAAAGGAAATGTTAAAAATTAATGAACAACATACTATACGAATAATATATCATTAGCATGTAGGCAAATTATCTATACAGGGTGTCCCTAAACTCATAGTATATACGCTAGGGGGTGATTGAACACATCAAGACGAGTAATAGTAAATAGGAAACCAATGGTCCCAAACATTTTCCAAAGGAGATAGCCGCCATTAAAGTTTGGGGTCCAAAATTTCAAATACACATAAAAAACGGAAAAATTGGTCGATTGATTTGCGGTTTTCACTAAAACTATTCTTTATGTTGCTATTTTCTTGAAAATAAATTATAAAGGTAAATTTCGAAAAATGCCGATAGTGGGCGCTTTAGACTTTGAAGTAATGAAAAACTATTTTTTGCATCTCATTAAATGGTTTCGTAAGCTTAGACTTAAACTTAAATTTTGAGCTCAAAATCTGAATAGCTGGGAGTGGTTAAGTAGCACAAACTTAACAGTGTTCAGAGGGTTTAAATTTTAAATGATTATAAAAAACGGAGAAATTGGTCGATTGATTTGCGGTTTTCACTAAAACTATTCTTTAAGTCAGTATCTTCTTGAAAATAAATTTTAAAGATAAATTTAAAAAAATTCTGTTAGAGGGCGCCTTAAACTTCAGAGTAACCAACAACTAATTTTAACTGTTATATTTTGTATCTAAATAAATGCTTTCGAAATTTTATTAAATGTTTTCGAAATCTTAGATTTAAACTTAAATTTTGAACTCAAATTCTGAATCCTTGGGAGGGGTTAAGAAGCGCAAACTGAAGTGTGTTCAGGAGTTGAAATTTAACCCCCTCCCTCTCGAACACAGTTCACTTTTGCTTTACCTAAACACTCGCAAAGAGTCAGAACTTCGTCTCAAAATTTAAATCTAAGCAATGCGTAATCCATGCATTTGAAAGCATTTAATGAGATTTCAAAAAATAAAGGTTAAAAATAGTTGTACGCAACTACAATGTCTAAGGCGCTGTCTATCGGCGTTTTGTGAAATTTATCTTTAAAATTTATTTTCAAGAAAACACTGATTTAGAGAGTAGTTTTAGCAAAAACCGCAAACAAATCGACTAATTTTTATGTTTTTTATAATCGTTTGAAATTTAAATCCTCTGAACACAGTTCAGTTTGTGCTACTTAACCACTCCCAACTATTCAGATTTTGAGCTCAAAATTTAAGTTTATATCTAAGCCTACGAAACCATTTAATGAGATGCAAAAAATAACGGCAAAAAATAGTTGTTCGTTACTCCAAAGTCTCAAGCGGCCTCTATCGGCATTTTTTGAAACTTATCTTTATAATTTATTTTCAATAAACTACCCACATAAAAAATAGTTTTAGTGAAAACCGCTAATCAATCGACCAATTTTTCCATTTTTTATAATCATTTGAAATTTGAACCCTCTGAACACAGTTCAGTTTGTGCTACTTAACCATTCCTAACTATTCATATTTAAAGCTTAAAATTTAAGTATAAGTCTAAGCTTACCAAACCATTAATGAGATGCAGAAAATAACTGCAAAAAATAATTGTTCGTTAATCCAAAGTTTAAAGCGCCCTCTATCGGCATTTTTCGAAATTTATCTTTATAATTTATTTTTAAGAAAATACCGTCATAAAGAATAGTTTTAGTGAAAACCGCAAATCAATCGAAAATTTTTTCCGTTTTTTATGTTTATTTGAAATTTTTGGCCCCAAACTTTAATAGTGGATATCTTCTTCTTTGGAAAACGTTTAGAACCTTGGTTTCCTATTTACTTTTACTCGTCTTGATGTGTTCTATCACCCCCTAGCGTATGTACCATGAGTTTAGGGACACCCTGTATATACATAAACATAATAGAAGATACGAGATGATTAAAGTAATATTTAAATGAAGCAACATTTTTTTAAGTTTGAGGAGTGTATAATAACATTTGCTTAGAATTTTAATTGGCCAGTAGTAGAGAAAGACAAAAAAAGGCTCAAGAGAGAGCCATAGTGAAAAAAAAGGCCCAAAAGAGAGCCATAGAAAAAAAAGGCTCAAAAGAAAGCCATAGTGAAAAAAAAAGGCTCAAAAGAGAGCCATAGTGAAGAAAAATAAAAGTGAAGATTTTCAGTATTTGTTTTAAGTGTGAGAACCAATATTGAATTCGGAAATATTTTAGTGAGGATAATTGTAGAAATTTATATATGCATGTTTTACAATTTTTCTTTATGTTAATTTTTTGATTGACATCAATACTTCTATTCAATTTCAACGTATCAGTATTATTATATAAATTGTATGTTGTTATCTAAGTGTATAAATTGAAATCTGTATTGCATAGTAATCAAATCGAATTACTGTTTTACCTTTTGTTTTATTGGAAGTGTATTGTGTGATAGCAATGGTTGAGGAAAATAAGAGTATTCAGTAGGTTAATTAGAAATGAAATGTATTGTTTATCTGAAGGGTATTATTTAGTATAATATGTGGGATATAACTGTACTAAGATAAAAATTTAGGAAATATTAATTTGGTAGGTTTAAATATTATTGTAGGGTAGTAATAACAATCGGTGAAGGTATGGCTTTCTTATTGAAACTAAAAAAGTTTGATCTTCAGGTGATAGCTGAAGAATTGGGCGTTGAATTCGCGGAAGATGATACCAGAATCCAGCTTAAGAAAAAGATAATGGACAGTGATGAGTATGACGAGGGGGTTATTAAGGAATTATCTGACGCTATTGTTGCAGAACGATTAGAACAGGAAAAATTAGAGCGCGACAAGTTAGAAAAACAGGAGAGATTAGAGCGCGAAGAAAAACAGGCAAAATTGGAGCGCGAAGAAAAACGCGAAAAATTAGAAAGAGAAGAAAGGGTTGAAAAATTAAGGATGGAACATGAATTAGAAATGGAGAGATTAAGGGTTCAAGGATCGGCAAATAATTCTAATGTCTCTAGGGAATCTAATAATGAAAGTAATATAGAAAAATTGATCAAAAGTGTGAAAACTCTATCTATCAAAGTACCGGAAGGGACTGAGGGATGGAATTTATTTTTTAACAGCTTAGAAAGGGCATTCAAAACTAAAAATGTACCGGAAGACCAGCAGGCCGAAATTCTACTAAATATGTTAGGAGATAAGGCGGATAATTTGTTAATTTATACGACTACGGAACAAATGGAGAATTATGAGTAATTAAAGGAGTTAGTTCTAAGGGAACATGAGCCGACACCAAAGGCATGTTTGGAAAATTTTAAGAAGGCTAGGAGAAACCAGAACGAAACTCATGTATTATTTGTATCGCGTTTAATAGCGACATGGGAAAATTATTGTAAGATTAGAGGTGCTGACTCTTGTGAAAAGGTCAACCAGTTAATAGTTATGGATAAGTTAGTAAGTACGTTAGATGAGGATACCGCGTCATATATTGGATTAACTCATCAAGGTAAATGGTTAGAAACTTCTAAAATTGCTAAAGAATGTGACAATTATTTTGACGCTAAACATAAGTCTTACGCCGTTACGTATAAAAGTTTTAAAGGCAAAGATAAGTATGTAAACAATGAAAAAATGAGACCGAGAGAGGATAGCAAAGTTAGTGGTAATTTGAGGCAAAACGGGAGTAATGAGACTAATTCTCCTTCAGATAGGAAAATAGATTTTAAGAAACCTAGTGATGCTTCAGCGCCTAAATGCTTTAAATGTGGTTTGAGAGGTCATTACCAACGTTTTTGTGATAAAGTGGGTAATGAGGGAAATAATGGTAATAAAGGACGAGATCCGAAAGCGAGTGTACATAAGGTTGTGGTAAAAGAAAGCAAAGAGTTACCTAATGGAGCTATTGTGGCGAGAATATCGACAAAGGCCGAACAGAGAACTAACGTTATTGGTGAGAAATTAAATAAACTCGAGAAAATTGAAGTTAGTGTAAATGGGCAAAGAGCAAAGGGATTGGTTGATTCTGGATGTGAAATTAGTGTTGTTCATAAAGATTTGGTACCGAAAGAAAAATTAAAAGAAGCGGGTAGTATTTATTTACAAGGGTTATTCGGTGAAGCAGTTAAATCGCCGTTGGTTAAACTACCGTTAGCTATTCCGCAATTCGGACAAACTAATATAATTCATCAGGAAGTACTTTGCGCAGTGACTGATAATATTAATGAGCAAGTGATTTTACATCCCGAAGTGATTAATGAGTGTTCAGGGGTCAACCGCGAGGAGCCATTGCTAGTGGCCCAAGAATTAGAAAGTTCAGAAATTATGGTTGATAACTTGAATGAAAAGGAAGGTATGAATAACGATAGTTGTAATGTTTACGCAATAGAAGCGAGTTCGCAAAATGTACAAACTCAGAATACGGAAAAAACGGAAGTGGAGAAGGGTAATAAAGCTATTGTTAGCAATTCAGAGATGTTTAAGGAATCCCAATTAGAATGCAAAGAATTAGAGAAAGCTTGGGAATTAGCTAAAATGGATAAGGGGGATTATTATATTGTAAATGGTTTATTATATCATAAAGAGAAATTGTTAGGCGAAATTATAGCGCAATTAGTAGTACCCAAAGTAAGAAGGAATGAAATCCTAAAATTAGCGCATAGTTCGGTATTTGGAGGGCATCATGCAGCTAAGAAAACTTTACAGAGAATCAGGTATTCATTTTATTGGGAGGGGATGGTGAAAGAAACTAAACAATTTTGTGAGTCATGTTTAGAGTGCCAATTGACTAGAGGGGTTAAAGTAAATGATAGAGCTCCTATTTCCCCAGTGTCGCGGCCGGAACTCCCATTTCAGGTAGTTAATGTTGACTTAATTGGGCCTATTGATCCGAAAAGTTCACAAGGGCATCAGTATATACTAACTTTAATTGATCAGCATACCAGGTGGGCGGATGCGATCCCTCTAAAACGTTTAACTGCTAAAACCACGTGTGATGCGTTACTTCAAATATTTATGAGGACAGGAATTCCGAATATAATTGCTTGTGATAATGGAACCAATTTCACCGCCGACTTAACGAAAGAATTTGAGAAAAGGTTAGGTGCTAGTCCAAGATTTTCGACCCCTCAGTATCCACAGTCTAACGGGCTTGTGGAACGATTTAATCAGACCCTTAAACGTATGTTACATCATACTATTAGAGACGAAGGAAAAAAGTGGCATGAACAAATACCATTTGTATTATGGGCGTATAGGGAAGTCCCAAATTCTACGACGGGAATCGCACCTTTTCAGTTATTATATGGTAGAGCGCCGGAGGGTCCTTTGTCGATTCTCAAGTCATCCTGGGCAGGAGAAAATAAGGGGGCGCAGTTAGATACTACGCCGATTCATGAGTATCTGAATAAACTTAGAGGACGTTTAGAAAGAGCCGCAAATGAGGCAAAATTATCGTCTGAGGTGCAACAAAATAGAATGGCGTATCATTATAATTTAAGGTCAAAGGAAAAAACGTTTGAAGTAGGTGATAAAGTAATACTGTTAATCCCCGATTCGACTAATAAATTATATTCTAGGTGGCAAGGGCCGGCAACTATAGTCGAAAAACGAAATCAGCATTCGTTTATAGTTGAGTTAGCCGACGGGAGTAGAAAGCATGTGCACCAAAATAAAATAAGAGAGTTTATTGCTAAATGTAATATAGTTAATATTGTTTTTGAGGGTGATGAGGAATTTGGAGAAGTTGGGGAAATTCCTATTTTGAACCGGGATCAGGAAGTAGAACGAGATATAGAGAGGTTCGAAATAAAAGGGTTATCTAACAATCAAGTTAAAGATATAAAGTCTATTTTGAGGGAGAATAAAGAGGTATTTATGGGTCCTGTACGACCAGCAGATGTAGGGGAGCATCGTATTGATCTGAAACCGGGGGTGGAAAGGAAAAAGCCAAAGTTATATAGTGTGCCGGTAGCTTATAAAGAGGAAGTAGATAGACAGATTCAGGAGTTATTAGAATTAAATTTAATCGAAGTGTCAAATGCTGAAATTACTCATCCAATCGTTTGTGTGGCAAAAAAGACGCAACTGTTAGGCTTTGTATAGACTATAGAGCATTAAATTTGGTAACTCAGGTGCCAACCTTTCCGATGAAAGATTCTCAAGAAATCATGTATACCGCAGGGGCGGCTAATTATTTATCATCGATTGATTTATTGAGAGGTTATTGGCAGATTAAAATGGCTGAGGAATGTAAACATTTGACAGCTTTTACAACGCATAATGGAACTTATCAGTGGCGTACAATGCCTTTTGGATTATCAGGGGCGGCTGACACGTTTCAGAAAGATATGAATGAGGTTCTTCAAGGTCATCGGAGGTATGCGGAAGCATATATTGATGATGTCATCATTTTCTCCGACACCTGGGAAGAACATTTTAAGCATGTTAGGGCTGTCATTGAAGAACTTAAAAATAGAAATTTTACGATTAGGCTAGACAAATGTAAATTTGGAGAGAAATTGACTAAGTTTCTAGGTCATGTAATTGGGGGTGGAACGCATGCACCTGATGAGGAAAAAATAGGAGCAATAAGGGATTTAAAAAGACTAAAAACTAAAAAGGAAGTCAGATCTGTTTTGGGATTAATGGGATTTTACCGATCTTATATTCCAAATTATGCCGAAATTGCTATACCTTTAACCGAATTGACTAAAGGGAAGGTTAAAAATACTGTACCATGGGAAGAAAGGGCAGAAAAAGCATTTAATACTCTTAAAGATGAGTTGTGTAAAGTGACGAGTTTGGCTACACCTATCGTAGGCCGGGAATACCAGCTCCACGCAGATGCTTCCGATCTGGCAGTAGATGTTGCCTTACTCAAAAAGATGAAAAGGGTCAGTTTAAACCGATAGCTTTTGCCAGTCAGAAATTGTCAGGGGCTCAGCGTGCTTGGCCGAGTATAGAGAAAGAGGCTTGGAGTGTGCTCTTTGGGTTGCGAAAGTTTGAAAAATGGACCTATGGATCTCAAATTGAGATCATTACGGATCATAATCCATTAAAATTTCTCACCGAAACAATCCCAAGATCACCCAGACTCACTAGATGGGCTCTTGCCTTGCAACGCTGGAACCTGAGTATTTCTCATCGTCCGGGGGCTCAACATTTAAATGCTGACGCAATTTCTAGGCTACATAGAAAGAGCTGGGAAGAACAACCAGTTGTTAGCCCATCAACATCAACGACCCAATAGTGGACAACCTTAAAGGGATGTCGTCACACATTTAATTTTTTTTCTGTGTCTGTGTAAATATTTTTTTGATTTTTTTGTTTATAATATTGTATTAACATGTGTATTGTTTATGTAATAATAATTTTAGCAAAGGTTCAGTAGAGATGTCAGTAGATAGTGTTCAGACACCTGGAAATACCCATGTAATAAGCATAATGAAGAAATGTGTAAAGAGACTATTGAACTCTTCTGCGATATTACTATATGTTTGGGGAAAATTAGCCCCTAAGAGGCATATTTTCCGCTAAGGTTGGGGGTGTCAGGATCTGATAGCACCTGTGCTAAAGAATGTAATGTCTACTCTTTCTCTATTTGAATATTTTGTATTGTATGGTTGTGTACAGAATTTCCAAGGTGACATTCCTTCTTTGTGGAAAGGGGAATTGCCAGATAATCCTTTGCAGGTGGGGTGTTAGAGAAAAGAGATAGCTGAGAGGCATGTCCATCTGTCAGTGAAGTATGCGGATGATGAGCAGATTAGCAGCATGTCACTAAGCAAGAAAAGAATGGAGTATGTGTCCAATGAGGAGGCTCCAAAGGGGTTTATGTTGGGGAAAGCAGTGATTTGGAGGGGGCAAGTTTGTCTCAGAGATTCATTCGGTACCTAGGTTTCGGACCTAGAGGTTGCTCTGTGTGGAAGAGCATAAGCATTGCGTTTTCTGGTGAGCAAAGGACACTGACGTCCTAGTGTTTAGTGTTCTGGGCTAAGAAGTGCAGGCCCAGTATACTTGTGTTGGGAGACTCAAGGTTGAGTTCCAAAAAAGTGAATTTAACGTGTATTGAGTGTGAGGTGGAAAGTGTAATTGGAATAGTACACAACCAATCTTTACGGTATCTAATTTAATGTTGAACCGGATCACCTATATCCGAGTTGTAGTTGTATATATTTGTAAATAGCGTATTTTGTGTGTACATATATTCTTAATAAACTGATAATTCGGTTACTAGCGTAAGTCTTCATTTACACCAATCTCACAGTGGGTGACCGATATCACCTAGTAATATCGGTGGTGGCAGCTATATCTATCACGGACATTCTTCAAAGTTGTGTGGACTGAGGGGAACGTCCGACAATGATAATGGGGCATCTAGTCCATGATTTTACATTGTGAATCTAGAGATTCCAGCAATTCCCATTCCAAAGGCTAATGTTCACTTAATTAAAGTATAAACCTTTGTAAATACAGTTAGATTCACTCTAGCAGACAGTAATCAAATGTATTTTTAAGTCGAAAAAAATGTATATATTTAATCTTTCTTTTTTCCTGAGTCCAAGTGCCTCATAAAAATGGGGTAAGTGGAACTGACAGGTGTACGTTCCACACATTTTTAATATGTATTGTGTGTCAGACCCTGTTTGAAAAAGTATAAATAACTTAAATTTTTTTAAATCAGACAGATAATGCAAATTATTTATTATCTAAAGAGCGTTGTAAAGGATACTTTTGCTGTCAAAGTGTCCATGAAAAATACCAAACATGAAATTATTAGATTTATTTATATAAAAAAACACAAGAATTAAGTAAGTATATGTGTACTTTAGATATGTTGTATGGGTATTTTAGAAAAAAAAAACTAGGGAAATCTATGAAAGTGAGTATGGTACGTAAGTACTTAACAATCTCATTCTCTCTTTTTATTTAAGTCAATGAAAGCTCGATAAGTCCTATATATAAATCTGGATATTGTAGTCATTTTTGTTTGTCAAACACAACTATTTTTCTATAAGTTTCGATAATTTTTAATAATATCATTTTGTCTTAGGTCCCCTCTTCATCTGTATTGTAAAATTCATAAAAATCATTTATAGTGAGTTTTAGCTATTTTACTTAAAAAATTTGGTTTGATACCCACGGGCTTGCTTTTTAAATTTTGTAACAGGTAATTTTAATAGTACAAAATTTCCTTTGATTCAAGCAAAAAAAAAAAAAAAAAAAAAAAAAAAAAGGTGGATTTATTTTTTTAGTAATATATATATATACGAATAACTCTTGGTGTAACTGGATCCCACATATTCCAATTACCCTGATACATTTCCCAGGTAACCCATTCTTGAAAAACTTATGAGATAATTAGAACACCAGCTTTATTTTTGAAACATGAAGTAACTATTTATAGATTCCTAATATTATTAATGTATTTATTTACCTAATCTTAGAAAAAATATATTGTTTAAAAAAGCAATTACAGTATTTTATTTAAAAAATCGATGATGTTCAAACAAACTGACGTTGTTTGCAAAAAAAAAAAAAAAAAAAAAAAAAAAAAAGGCCTGAATTTTCGGTAACCTATCACAGTAAAGATCGAATTATGATTGAGTTGACACGCCTTGTTTTAGGAAGTAGAAATGGGGATCCAATTTTGACAAAACCTAAAACTTAAAGGTCGTCAAAGGTGTTTTTATAAAGTAGCCTATTGCTCAGTTTCAACATGGGTCCAGTTACCCCAGCATAATCCTTGCAGAAGTTTGCCGAATCACATCAAATTTTATAAAAATCGAATCAAACTAAAAAAAGGGAATTAATAAAAGTTTTCTCTGTTCTATTAAATCCTATCATGTGTTTTTAATTCAGTGAAATCTCACGTCCAATTTAAGAGGGAGTTATATCATTTCCTTATTACTGAATTTAGTATATATAATCGGAATAAATTATGTATTCATGCATTTTTGCTTTTGGAAACAACTATTGCACCAAGATCTTAATGTTTATTAAACTAGTTTTAGTATGAACGCATATCATTTGCCCTATTTGACGTACAACTTCGAACTTGTTTCAGTGTCCTTCCTGGAAATCGAATAAAATTCGCTATAAATACGACATAAATTTAAAAAAATTATGCAAATCTTGGTCTGTTACATTATATTAAAAAAAAATTTCGGTTAAAAAATAACTATAAATTTTAAATCTTTCTATAAATTCAAATTAGCATAAAAATGGCATAAAAACCACGATTAGAACGCCTGCTCCTTGGTGGAATGTCCCCAATTCCAAATTGTACCTGACGTCCTTGATTCAATTCTATACATAACTTCCTACAATCATCGATAATACAAAGAAAACATATTGAGAAACAGACACTCTGTAAAAACGTATTTTTGGGGATCTCTGACTCCTGGAATGTATAAATCTGTCAAAAATCGGAAGCTGAAAATTTTTATTACAATATTTTCTTTTATTATAGAATAGAAGAAGCAAAATTATAGGGAATAACCCAATTACTCAATGTAATTTTGAATATTTGGAAAAAGCAAAAATTTTCAGTTTTTATTTACACATACATTGCCCATTGATTAGAAATCACTGTGAAATTTCCCCCTCTCTCTCATGGTTTTTGAGTTGTCATTGACACATTTAAGTATTTAAAAGTAACACCTGATATAAAAAAATATAAATAACACCTGATTTTTGATTGCTACAATGCAAAATTAAAACACTTACGTGTTTCGTAATATTAATATGTATGAGATAGAAGAAAATTTTGTGATTGGTATACCCGAATCCTTTCTATCGAGACTAGCATTCAAATTAAATTTAACTCTCAAGGTTAAAAACCTCCAAATATTGTAAAAAAACAGCACTAATTGAGAATACATATTCGCACTGCTTGCAAATTAATTAAAAGATCTTGTAATAACCAGAACAAATGAAAAAATATCTCCTATAATCTGCAGGATAAATAGCGACTAAAGTCATATCTGCCATTTCAATATCTTTTTCAATGACACACATTTTATTAATTTTTTATTTGTAAAAAAATAGTGAAATTATTTAAAATTATTTTCGATTTTCTAAAACACTTTATTCCCCTTTAATATCCCTATGTTAAGCTATAAAAAGTTACACAAATAAAGAATAACATGGTTCTTTCATGACAGAAACCTGTTACTCTCAGCAAGACACGACATTTGAGAATAATATGGTTCTATGAGATTTTTCAAATTAAAAAAAAATCCATGAAAATTTTATTCGCGAACTCCAATATTATAGAATTGCTGTCTGTAGTTACATGCGAACTTATTAATGCAAAAACATTTTTGCAAACTTTAATAGCTGCACGTATATGGCATGCTGATTTTCAAAGTGTTATAACTCAAAAAATAGTTTTGACCACATAGAACCATCTTATTCGCAGGTGACGCAATATTATTGTAAGGAATAATCAATGTGAAATTTAATTGTTCGCCCCCTGAGGATCGTTATATATCCAACGCTTTATTTACTTTTTTAAAATAAAACTTCAAAAATTAATATTTAAGAAAGATTACAATCGATGACATTTAAGTTTTAAAAATATAGCATGGAATATCCATTATAGTTACGTAACAATCTACTATCTTGAAGCATAATCTTGAAGATGGGATAAAAATTAAACACAGGAGGTCACTTCTTGAATGGAACACGGTAATTTACAGACTTTATTAATTATGTCAGTTTTAAAAGCAACAGAATTCTGCACTGTAAAAAAATCTGAAAAGTTGGTAAATTTTTTCTAGTAAGACTTGTAATCTAAGAACTTTTCATGTAACGGTAACAGCAAAAACTCATGTAACCTTCCTCGGTTACATGAAATTTTGCTCTTATCGTTATATGAAAAACTCTTGGAATACAAGTTTACTAGAAATTTTTTTTTAACTTTACAGATTTTTTTTACAGTGTGTTCTAATGTATCTTTAAATTATTCTATTTTATTTTATATCCATACAGTATTTGTGACAAATCTGTATAACTTAGAAAATATTACGTCTAATTACTCACATTTCACATTTATGCCATTAATGCAGTATGACATTGCCCCATGGATACTTTATTTGTGTTTTATATAGTATGTTATGGGTGCTAAAAGTGATTTTATTAATTTTAGATTGTAGTTCTATCTTAGCGAAATTTTAAATTAATAATTATACACGGCATAAAGTGTCACCTACCTGTTTATATGAGAAACAAAATGTAATTTCAAATTTAAAAAGTGTAACACGGGTCAAGTTATTTTCCTTGTAAAACATCAGTACTTTCTTATAAAAAAAATAAATCTAGATCATGCACGTAATTTTTTTTTTATTCAGTAATACTAGTATCGAAAAATTTCCTTATGTGAAACCCAGGACCCTTACGAACCATGTTGACCTAAAATAAAGAGTTTTTAAATCTTTAAAACATTTTAAAATATATGAAAAACAACAAAATTAATTTTATTTTTTTAACTTACATAGTTCATGCGTACACTGTAAAAAAAAATCAAGAGGTTACTAAATTTTTTTAGTAAATTTGTATTCCACAGAATTTTTTAGTAATCATTCCAAACTTTTTTTTTGCAAGTGAAACAAACATTTCTTTTGTAAACTGAACAAAAGAATTTTTTGTATAACTAACTTAAAACTTTTTAGTATGAGCCACCAAGCTAATTTTAGTAACAGCTCCAAAACTATTTTTAGTAACCATTACGTTTGCCCGAAGGGCAGCAGCTTCCTTTGAGCTGCATCCAGTGGGTAAGAAGACAGACATCTACAGAAAAAGATTTTCGGCAAACCCGCAACTGATGGCAGCACCAAACTTTGCCACCTGCTCTATTTTGATATGTTTCTAAAGGGGAGGGAAAGTTCAGAGACCGTTGCCGACAGAATTTTGCCGACAGAATAAAACTGTTTTATTTTTTAAAACATTTTTTTTAAATAGAATGTCTAAATATTTTGATGTTGGGTATATTCATGTTTAATATTTATTGCAACAAATTATAAACATGCAATCGGATTTGTGAATTAATATTATTTTTCCGTTAACTTTTTTAAAGAAGTTACAAAGAAGAACGTCTCATATTGAATGATTGCATGCTATGATGGTGTTTTTTCCCTTCTCATATCCAGCCTAAATAATAACAAACGTATTATGCATTTATCTCACTCCTTTTAATGCTAAAATGTAGCTATTGTTAAAAAATGACCAAAAATATTCTGAGGTTGGGTATATTCAAATTTAATATTTATAGCAACGAATTACGAAGAGCAACTGAATTAAAAATTTATTTTAATTTACAGAAACCATTGCAAAAAGTAGATAGTGAATCATGATAAAAAATATTTATACTATCCTTTTATATTAAATAATTATTTTTCATGATGTTATATGAATAAAATATTTCCATTTCTCTATACAGTTTGTTAATTTTTGCTATTTTGTGTTTAAAATAAATTTTGCAATGAGAAATTAAAATTTTTATCGAGATGTAAAAGCTGACATTTTAAATCGATATGTCACTGCAAACATTTTTTAAATTACTTACAAAAAATTTCAAAATATCTTTCCGAAATTAATATTTATTTGAAAAAGAGAGAATTTGACATCAAAGTAATAATACGTCTACATTGTATAAAATAGCAATAAAAAGATACTAAATATAATATACACAGTTGAGTTATATCATTTTAAAATATTACATTATTTCGAATTTCAAATGAAGCAATAAAAATGAAGTGAATAGGAGGATTTGCTTTTGATTCATTAAAACTACAAGCATTAATCAAATACGCACCAAATGATTTTTTAGTGAATTTTTAAAGTTGAATTACATTATGTAAAGGGAGCAAAGAGAAATAATTGCCAAATAATTTAAACAGAAGAATAATTAAACACTCGTGAACAAATTACATAAAAAGTACTTTATTATTTTTACATAGTTGGTTGAATTAAACCATTAACTTAATTTTAATTAAACACTAAAATAAGAGTAATTAAAATTTCGTTTAGGTGAAATTTTCTGCTTAAAAAATTGCCTATTAAAAAAAATATATATATACATTAAATTCAACTGTTAATAATTGTTTAAAAAGACACAATTGTGTAGTTTGTTTATTAACCACTTCAGGGACCATCATTCTACATGCGAATTTTATTTGATTGGAATCATACAGAGTAGTATACGATCAGTAAAAGAACACTTAAGAATATTTAAAGAGAAGATGATTCATTATATTTTAATAAACAGTGCCTATTGGTGTTTGACAGTGCACATATTTGTAAACTTACGAATGTTTAAAAAATAACAAATGAAACTTTATATTTTATTTTTCTGGGATGCTAGGAGGTTCTTTAAAAAATCGATAGAAAAACAAAGTAAATGAACAGATTTTACTAATAAATGAACCTAAACGTTTCCAGTGAATGAACTGGCAGATATTTAAAAATGCTTTAATTTCATACTTTATTTATTTTACAACTTGTGCAAATAACTTATAACATATTTTTAGTGATTATTACGGGTTTTTTAAACACAGAACGATAATTAATTGGTTTGAAAAATTCTTACTTTTAACTAATGGAATTAATCATAAATTACAGATTTTTTTTTTAAAGAAAAGAAAAAGCTGATTATATTTCCTGAAGTCTTTGACCCTGTCCCTCTCTATTATAGTAACAAGGTAAACATCCCATGAACAGGAGGATGTTGTAGAAGTAAGTTCAAGTGTATCTATTATGCCTTGCATATAGTCCTTAAAATACCAGTCATTATTCTGTACTGTAGGTCGCTTCCAATCCCCACACATATGGACTTGTGGGTCCATTAACTGTCTCGGTGCTTCCTCCATGTTTACAACCAAGGATACAATTTGAAAAAAGAGTTACCCATTTCTTTCCTTGATGTTTTGTCTAGAAATGGAATTTTTTCTCCCGGTCGTTTCGTGACATTGTAAACATTACTTTTTAATTCACTCTTATGCTTTGCAAATCCAGTTCTCTCTTTTTCAAATATCCAATATTCAAGTAGTTTTCTTCTTCAAAGGAAATAACAGCTATTGTCCGTTATGCTTACTTTCAATTGTGTTTTCTCTCAATTTCACAAATAACGTTGATTTTGGAGAATTAAAATTCAGTAATGCCTTCTTCAAGCTGTGTTGACATAACCTGATAACTTATAAAGCATTTTGAAGATCCTCTGTCATGAATTAAAACCTTCACTATTCGCTATTTGAGGAATCTTCCCGCATCAATTAGTCATTTTCTATCAGTCATCAAAACGCTTCAGAATCATAGAAAAAACTAGTCGGATGTGGCAATCCCAAAACTTTCTTCTACCTCATACATGTTAATGCTTCCAGAAAAATGAAACATCACCGGCGTGTCAGTGTCATAATAGCGTCACCGGTTAGGTAATTTAATTATCACAGAAATAGTAAAAAAACTGGATAGAAGCGTCGATTGTTGAGCCACTTAGTCTAAAAACTAAAGAATACTAATTTATATCAGGAACTGAATCTGAAGTTTGATGAAAATTCGTGCATTAGATCCTGAGATAGAGCGTCGCCTGTTGAGCCACTTAGTCTAAAAACTAAAGAATACTAATTTATATCAGGAACTGAATCTGAAGTTTGATGAAAATTCGTGCATTAGATCCTGAGATAGAGCTATTACGATAATCATGAATAATGCCACATAGCAGCGCCACCTGTTGAGCGATTTACTCTAAAAAATACAGAATACTTATTTATATTAGGGACTCACTGAATCGGAAGATTGGTGAAAATTAGTACATTAATTCCTGAGATAGAGATATTGCGATAATCATGAATAATCCCACATAGCAGTGCCACCTGTTGTGCGATTTACACCAAAACCTAATCATAACTATATTATATCATAGACTAATACAAAATCCGCCCATTAGTTCTTGATACATAGGTATTTGGTAAAATCGTAAAAAAGGCAGCAGAGCAGCTCTACCTGTTAGGAGATATACATCAAAAACTAATCAGATCCAGTTTATATCAAAGTCTAACTGAATCTAAAGTTTTGTAAAATTCCGTGCATTAATTCTTGAGATAGAGTGCCCACAAAATTTATGTGACATGAAGACAGACAGACTAACAGACATTTTGTTAAAAACATGTTTTTTGGA
Source organism: Maratus speculifer (assembly GCA_964019185.1). Classification (NCBI taxonomy): domain Eukaryota; kingdom Metazoa; phylum Arthropoda; class Arachnida; order Araneae; family Salticidae; genus Maratus; species Maratus speculifer. The sequence continues at coordinate 47,383,121 of OZ025293.1, forward strand.
ATCTCTGACCCATAAAACTAGTAAAGCCGTCATTAACCGGAATTCGAAAATTTTAATTATTCCAATATTCTCTCCTTGTAAAGGTAGAAGGAAGTAATAAGATTTGAACCGCATCTGTAATTATTATATTAAATGTATGTATGTTACTCTTTATAACTGTTAACTTTTCATTTGCATTTACCACTGTTCAAAAATCACTTAATTCAAATTATTGACTACAAAAAAAGCCACAAAGAAAAGAAAAATGTGTATTCACTAGGAAAATAGCCTGATGTATTAATTCCAGTCAATGAACACCTGTGTTCAGTTATTGCTTGGAGACTGTTTTCTGTTCCTTCAGTAAATTCATTGCATATGTATTGAATGAAGAAATAAGAAAATAAATACTTTACTAGGATTTTCTGCAACACAGACAAAAGCTAGTGAATGAACAGCTGTTTATTCGTTGGAATTTCACTATTTGCCTGACCAGTTATTAAACACATCTGTTCTCAAATTGTACAATTTTCTACAATAGTTAAAAAAATTAGATATTACATATGTATAATATGTATATATTTAATGTATGCGCATAATGCAGAAAAAAGTAATACATTCTTATCAAACATATGAAATGGCATAGTATTTATATTATTATTTCAGAATAGACACCAGTCAGGTGGGGGCAATCCCAATTTGTTTTTCTGTCTTATGCAAGTTAATACTTCCTGAAAAATGCAGTATAGCAGTGCAACATGTTAGGTGTGGTTTATACCACAATCTATTGACCAACAACTTATAACTGAATCTGAAGTTTGATGAAAATCCGTGAATCAGTTCCTGAGATAGAATTATTGCAAAATCTTTAAAAAAATCTGCATAAAAGCGCCACATGTTGCATGATACACACGAAAAACTAATCAGGATAATTTTTTTAAGGAGTGCTTACTGAATCTGGAGTTTGATGAAAATCAATGCCTTAGTTCTTGAGATACAGCTTTGAGTAATCTTAATAAATGCAGCTAGAAACGCCATTTATGTAGGACGATTTACACCAAAAGCTAAATAATACTATTCTAAATCAGTAATTAAGTTAAGTTTTAGAAAAATTCGTGCATTAGTTCTTCAGATAGAGCTATTGCGATATTCATGAATAATGCAGCATGGCACCACCACCTGTTGAGCGATTTGCAGCCAAACACAGTCATGACCATGCTGCGTGAAGAACTAAGTCTAAATTTATATGAACATCCATGCATTAGTTCTTAAGATACAGCTGTTATAGAAATTGTGTATAACGCAGCATAGAATCGCAACCTGCTGAGCGATATACACCAAAAACTAATCAGCTTGTTACACCAATGTCTAACAAAATCTAAAATTTTGTCAAATTGCGTGCATTAGTTCTTGAGATAGAGTACCTACAAAATTCTTTTCACATTGTAGAGTCTAACAGAGAGACAGAAGAACAACAGACTCACAGACAAACATTTTCTAATAACCATCGAATCGTGTTCAGGATCTTCTAAAACGTATAAATCCATTGAAAACAGGAAGGCGGATTTTTTCAAGAAACCAATACTTTCTTCTTGTAAAGAAAAAAGTAACAATGTGCTTTTATGCATAAAAAGTACAACGTGATTTCAAAGTAAAATAATATCACTTTAGTATCAAATCAGGAATGTGAAAGCTTCCTACTGAATAGAACTAAAGTAGTTTTGTAATCAAATCTGTTGCATAGGCTTCAAACCTTATTCTATAAAATTATTAATTAATTGTTCATTCACTGTTCGCTATTTGATGACTGATTGGACTACCCTATATAAAACTTGTCATGTGTCAATCCCAAAACTTTCTTCTATCTTATACATGTTAACACCTCATGAAAAATGCTGCATAGAAGCATATTCAGTCAGGTTGTTTACAACAAAATCTAGTCAGCAACAACTTATGTCAACTAATAAATAAATCTGCAGTTTCATGAATATTCAAGCATTACTTTCTGAGACAGAGCTATTGCAAAATATTTATTAACACGTTCGCTGTCGCTTACATGAAGATGTGATGATAGTTAATGCCGCACTGTAGCAGTGGGTTTTTCCCAGAAGCCGATTTACTTTTTATATCAAAGAATCAGTGAAAGATTTTCCTGCGCCAGCACGTGACTGGCTATTGAGACATCACCCCATATCACGCGCTGGCGCGTGAGTGGCCCCTCAACGTTTGCGCCATATCGCGCACTGGCGCGTGAGCGGCAGCGAATGTGTTAAATTTTGCATAACCGCCTATTGGGTGATGTGCACCAAAAACTAACAAGGGAAAATGTTATCAGACACCAACAGAACCTGAAATGTGGCGAAAATTGATGCATTAGTTCTTGAGATACGACTTTGGGATATCTTAAAAATGCTTCATAGCAGCGCCACCTGTAAGGAAATTTACATCATATACACTAAACAACTCTAATTTATATCACGGACTAACTGAATCTGAAGTCTGGTGAAAATTCGTGCATTACATCTTCAGATATAGCTCTTTCGATAATCTTGAATAATGCAGTGTGGCAGCGCCATCCGTTGAATTATTTGCAACAAAAGATAGTAAACAGGAAATTATACCAAGGATTAATTGAATATAAAGTTTTAAGAAAATTCGTACATTATTTCTTGAGATAGAGATATTGATTGGAATCGTGAAAAAAAGAGAACGCACCGTCACCTCTTGGGCTATATGCACCAAAACCTAAATACACTATATTGCCATTGATTATTGGACACTTGCGATTTTAGACATTTTACTAAATATCTAGAAAAATACATGAGGAATCATCTCGAAACTCTTAGTGTATAAATATAATTGTATACGCCATACATAGCCGTGAAGATTTTTTACCGAAATTCCATAGGGGACCGTCGACAAATTAAAAAAGAATGAATATCTTTTGAATAACCCTTTTAAAAACTAATGTAGCAAAAGTGCTCAAACTCTAGATTATGATTGAATGCCTTATTGTAATACACTGTGTTCATTTTTATGCAAATAGCATACATACTCGCAGAGTAATTAAGGTTTTTATAAAAATGGTCCCAAATTTTTCAAAGTTTTTTCCTTATAATTTTCAGAGTTCGTAATATAAAATAATATTTTTTTCAGAAAATAGGACAAACAACATTGCAGACAGTACCCTGTAATCAGAATTAAAAGATAATAAAAATTGTATGAAAAATGAGTAGGTTTACTAAATAATTTTTTACTGCGCATGCGTCAAAGATATCAAAATTTCATTTGCATACTATGTTAGCTAAATGTATAGAGCAACTTTTCTAAAAGTCTCAAAATCATAGCTTGAAAATTCTGAAAGTAGTCGTCTATAGAAAAAGGACAAAATCCGTTGTTTCCAAAATGAAGCAAAAAAATGAGGGATTTTATCCAAATGTAGTAGTACGTCCCGTATTGTGTATTCTATATTGACACTAACAATGAATATACAACCCCTCTTGTTTTTGCTTCATTTTGAGAATAACGGATTTTCAACTAATTAAATTGACGATTATTTTCAGAATTTTCAAGTTATGATTTTGTGACTTTCACAAAAGTTGCTCTATACATTTAACTAACATAATATGGAAATGAAATTTTGATATAGTTGACGCATGCACAGTAAAAAATTATTTAGTAAACCTACTCATTTTGTACAAAATTTTCATTATTTTTTAATTCTGATTACAAGGTACTGTGTGCAATGTTGTTTGCCATATTTTCTGAAAAAAATATTATTTTATATTAAGAACTCTGACAATTATAAGGAAAAAACTTGAAAAAATTTGGGACCATTTTTATAAAAACCTTAATTACTCTGCGAGTATGCATGCTATTTGCATAAAAAAGAACAAGGCATATTACAATAAGGCATTCAATCATAATCTAGAGTTTGAGCGCTTTTGCTACATTAGTTTTGACAGGGTTATTCAAAAGATATTCATTCTTTTTTAATTTGTTGACGGTCCCCTATGGAGTTTCGGTAAAAAATATTCACGGCGATGTATGGCGTATACTATTATATTTATACACTATGAGTTTCGAGATGATTCCTCATGTATTTTTCCAGATATTTAGTAAAATGTCTAAAATCGCAAGTGTCCAATAATCAATGGCAATATAGTGTAGTTCCACTTTATATAAAGATCTAACAAAATCTACAGTTTTCTAAAACTCTGTGGATAACTTCTTGAGATTGAGCACCCAAAATATTTTTGTGACAGATTGACAGAAGGACAGACATTTTCTACAAACTATCAAATCGTTTTCAGGACTTTTTAAAATGTATAGGAAGTCAAATTTTTTCACACATTCCAATATTTTCTTCTTTTTACTTACTTCAATCTTTACAAGAAGAAAGTATTGGATTCGTGAAAATTTTCGAATTCCGATTTTCAATGGATTTACTCGTTTTAAGGTTTAGAGAACTCCCAAAATATGTTTTTACAAAATGTCTGTCTATGAGTCTTTCTGTCACTGTGTTATTTTGTCACTTTATAAGTGACAAAAATATTGTAGGCGCTCTATCGCAAGACATAATGTATGGTATTTCACAAAACTTTAGATCCAGTTAAATCTTGATATTCAATTAGAACTTGACATAAATTCTTGCTGATTAAATTTGGGTGTAAATCACCTTACCGCTGACACTGCTATGCTTCATTTTTCTAGAAGCATTATAATGTATGAAAGAGAAGAAAGTTTTGGGATTGCCGAAGGCAATTGCGATTGGAAAAGATAGAAGAAAGCAAAATAAAAAAAAATGCTTCCGGGTCAAACTGATGACATTGAGCTCTCAGGCTATTTGCAGTAATTGTATATTACATCCTTACTTTTTCCAGGAATAATGCCTTTCGAAAAACAACTTAGCGGGGGTATAATCTCCCCCATTTCCATCCTTCTTTATTTAATGATTGAAACCCCAAAACTATTCAGGGATACACCTTATCACAATGAACCTGAATGGAAATTCGAAGCCAATCACGTAATTCTGCGTAAAACCCCATATATTTAATTTAAGAAAGCCTATCCCCCATTTTCCTCCTTATACTTAACCATTACATCTCCAAAGCTATTCAGGGATTCGCGTTGTCAGAAAGAATCTATATCTAAAATTTAAAAGGAATCAGATAATTCTGTATAAAAACCCATTTATCAAATTTAAAATGGAGGGAGGGGTAATAGCGCATTCTCCCCTTTATACCTAACAAAAGAACCCCCAAAATTATATAAAAAGCATTTTATCAGTATGAATTTCTATCAGAAAACTGAAATAAATGCCTTAATTCTGCATGAAACGTCCACTTGCATTAAATAAGTGGGATAGCCCCCCCCCAATTCCCTTTTTTATGCTTAAACAATGAATCGCCAAAACAAATCAGGGAAGCACCTTTTTAGAATCAGCCTATATCCAAATTTTCAAGATATCAGAAAATTCTGCTTAAAAAACACACTTACCTACATTAAGCGGGTTACCCCTATTTTTCTCCCCGCAATGAAAACACAAAACTAATCATTGAGGCGCCTCATCAGAATGATCCTGCATCTAAAATTGAAGCAAATCGGTAAAGCCTGCGTAAAAAACCTTTTACCTAAATTAAGGGGGGGTCATCTCCTACTCCCCTCACCCTTTTATACTTAACCAAAGAGTATTTAAAGCTAATCATAGAGGCACCTTATCAGAATGATGCTATACCTAAAAGTTGAATGAAATCGGATAATTCATCATCAAAAACCCATTTATCTAAATTAAGGGACAGTGATTAACCTCCTTCCCACCTGTATATTTAACCAATGAACACTGAAAACTAATCATGGACGTGTCTCATCAGAATGATCTTATATCTAAAATTTGAAGCAAATCGGTAAATCCTGCGTAAAAACCCATTTACCTACATTAAGGGGGCAGGAGGGGTTATTTCTATTCCCCTCCCTACTTTATATTTAACCAATGAGCACCCAAAACTAATCGTGGAGGCGCCTCATCAGAATGATCCTATATTTAAAATTTGAAGCTAATTGGTAAATCCTTAGTAAAAACCCATTTACCTGTAATAAGGGAGGGGGGTTACACCTAGTACTCCCCCCATTTTATACTTAACCAATGAGCATCTAAAACTAATCATAAAGGTTCCTCATTGAATGATCCCATACGTAAAATTTGAATGAAATATGATAATTCAGCATGAAAAACCATTTATCTAAATTAAGCGGGAAATAGACCCCCTATTAATCCTTTATACTTATCGAATAAACTCCGAAAACTAATGAGGAAAGCGCCTTATCACAATTAATTTATATCCAAAATTTGAAATAAATCGGATATGATCATGAGTTATCGGGTTACATACACACATACATACATATGTATATACAGGGTGTCCACTCTCAACAGTGGCCAATGGCTAATTTTTAAACTGTTAGTCATAAACATGTAGTTCCAATTGCAAAAATGCTTTAAAAAAGGGTATTAGGATTTAGGTAAAAAAAACGTTTTATTAAAAATAGTCCTTCCGGCAATGCCGGGAGGAAGAGGTAGCTTTCATATACTTATATATTTATTTATTTATTTTAAAGTAAGTTACATTGTTCAAAAATACTTAGCTTAAATTAGTGGAAATAATCTTATAAAATTAGTGATTTTATAAGATAGAATACTAGTTTTTGTCAAGACTGAATATTAATAGGAATTTTTAGAAATTAGTCATCTTTTATTCAACCTGGTTTTATTTTAAGCGATTTAGAGAGTCGCCAAATTCCACGATATCATAAAGTGTATGCCATTTTAAAGTAACATGATGGATCGTTCAGATCAGACTGTTTCAAAATGTCAGCCATAAGCAAAATTCAAAAAGCTATAACTCAATCATTTTTCAAGATATAGACAAAATAAAAAGTCTGGAATCGTTGTTTTAAGTTTTAACACGTAAAAGAAAAATATTTTTCAACTTTTAATTTTTTCGCATTTAACTTTAAATTTTAAATTTTTTTAAAATTTAAAATAGCCACCATTTTGAAACAAAATGGTGGATGATGCTGGCCAACGAACTCGGTCGAGACATTTGTATGTACTATGTTCATACCAAGTTTCATTGAAATCGGTTCATAAATGCGCGTGTTATTACGTGACAAAAATCAGATCGTTTCAAAATGTCAGCCATAAGAAAAATTCAAAGTGCTATAACTCAATCATTTTGTAAGATATAGACAAAATAAAAAGTGTTCTGGAATTGTTGTTTTAAGTTCTAACACGTAAAAGAAAAATATTTTTCAAATTTGGATTTTTCGCATTTAATTTTAAATTTTAAATTTTTTAAAAAATTTAAAATGGCCACCATTTTGAAACAAAATGGCGGATGATGCTGGCCAACGAACTCGGTCGAGACATTTGTATGTACTATGTACATACCAAGTTTCATTCAAATCGGTTCACAAATACCTTAGTTATCGCATGACAAAAATCAGATATATATATATATATATATATATATATATATATAGTTAGATATATATATATGTCAACATTTGAACGGAGGGTGGTTTTGGGGTCTGGGGGTCATGATCGGTGAAAATATACCAAAATTTTCCGGAAGTGCTTTCCTCCGGACGGCTGCAATAGGTAGCTTTTTACTTTTTGTAATGAAAGCTACCTAAAATACGAAAATTAAATTTTTATACGGTCCCATGGTCCTATAAGTGATGTTTAGTAAATTTTTACCACTACTCTAAAAAGTAATACAAAAAAGTCCCATTCCTCTGCGATTAAACCGAACTTAGTTATAGCTGTTTAATGCTGCAAATTAGGGGTTAATCACAAATTTACTGGAAATAAAAAGAAACGCAAAATATAAAACTTAACATTAAAAATTGAGAGTAAAATAATTTTTACAATATTATTTTTAAATTTATGTTGATAATTACATATCAAGGCAAAATTTGTACTAAAAATATAAGTAAAAAAATAACAGAAAGTTTGTTGAAATAAATTATGAAAAGCATCAGTTACAATTGTTACAAGATTACATATATTTAAAATTTTATTAGATTACTTAACCTAACAGAATTTGGAGTAGTCCTATAAAATAAATAAATGGTACGCACCGAAAATTGTATTAACATTACAATGTCATTGGATATAAATGAGTGTGCAAATTGAACCTCGATCGGATATTTGGAAGCGAGTTAAAATTTGAATAAAAATTTTGAACTAGGGAAACTTACATATGAACGTTTTAAGCAAAAAATAAGTTTATCAAAATAACACACCTTTTTAAAATAAAATCTCGATTTCCCAAAATTTCATTTTCTCGATAAAGAGAATTTTAAAACTCACGTCTTCAACTATTTTGACTAATCTAGCAGTTAATTAATAAAAATTAACACTACCGTAAATCTTATACGGTGGTAGCACCTTCAGTTAAATTGCTTTAAAAATATTTCTTTATCTTCTTTAAAACATTTTTGTAATTGGAACTAAACGTCTGTGACAAATGGTTTCGGAATTAGCTATTGGGCAGCGTTGGAAATGGACGCGCTTCATAATACTTTAAGCACTTAGTGTACGTTCCCTTAAAGCTCAGTCAAACTCATTCATTTTCAGCTACAGAAATGTGGTTTAAGTCATGCAATATAAAGTTTTATAACTCGGTCAATTTTAATGTTAGATGAATGGGACCTTTTCTGTATTTCTTGATAGGGTGATGGAAAAGTTTTACTAAATATCACTAATAGGACCGAGGGACCGTCTAAAAAGTTAATTTTCGTAATTTTTCAATAAAATGTTTTTTGACCTAAATCGCTTGAAAAATAATTCTTTACCTTTTTTAAAGCATTTTTGCAATTGGAATTATAGATCTATGACTAACGGTTTAGAAATTAGCCATTGGCCACCGTTGAGAGTGGACACCCTGTATAGCCTTTTAAGACCCAACCCGCACGATCGTGCAGGTTAGACATTCTTTTAAATTGCTGTTTCTCAGTTGTATGTAATAAAAACCCAAATCGAAAGGTCATTCAGGTTTGCAGAAAGAGTAAAGTATAATTTTTTATCAACAGATAGTGGATGTAGTACATGTTTTGCTTTCAATCAGCATGGCTAGATTTGTTTATAGTTTCATCGGGTCTCAAAGGAATAGAAGGGGCGAGCACATTTGCTCTCAGGCTTTGATAGCCTATGAGCTAAAAAGCAATAACTGTTATTCCTTTTATCGCAAAACTGCACAAATTAAATAATTGTCTGAGCGCAACGAAGTCTTATACTCAGAGTACGTAACGATATTAAAAGTCAAAAAAATTCTTTCGTCAAGCAAATCTCAAAAAGTACTTGTCGGATTTCGAATCTATTTGTACCAGAAGGTACCTATGAAGGTAATCTGGTGAATGCACGTACTTTTAAAAATTAATTCCAAATAGTTTAAAAGGTAAATAAAAAAAACTGATAAAAAAGCACAATTTATTTGCATACGTCACAGAAATTTGGTGCGCGTGATATTCACCGGCTGGATATTTTTGTAGATAACCGAATCAGTACATGGAGTAAATAGTAATCATTTACGCACTCAGAAATATTGAATGCGATAAAACATTTAAAAATTTTATCATGCAGGAAAATAAAACTGTTATTTTTTTATATTTAAAAAAGTGTCATAAAAACTTTGATTTTGAGATTTTGTGATAATCTCTTAATAGCATTTTTTGATCGCTAAAAAATATTTTATATATTTCGCGTGTGAAAATTAGAAACAATTACGTTTTTAAATAAAAAGTTTCTTTTATGACATCATTTTCCCTTTATTTTTATTGCATGTTTTCTTTTAACATATGTTTTGTTTGTCTGTGGAAGTCAATTCTGGTCACTAATTTTTCGGCACGGATACCACACGCGCATCAGATTTGGCGCAATTTTTTTCAAAGCCCATTTGGCGAAAACTCCGTTTTCAAATAACGCTTACATACACTTTTTTAAATTATTTTCTATTTTCAAAAAGAACTTACAGTAAATAAAATAATAATAATTGATAACTATAAAAACAAATATTTTATATAATTAAAAAAAGGAAATGAAAGTAAATAAACATTTTATGAGTAAATAAACAAATAATAAATAAATAAAGCCGGATTACCATTTAAGGTAAAATAATGCCATTTTGACGCCAATTATGTACCCTGGCGCATAAGTGACCAGTGTGACCGTTTTTGGATTGTTGTAAGAAATCTGAACTGTTGTAGGACTTACAACAAGCTAAATCAAGCTAATATCTCAGGCTAAAAGATAGTTGTCAGTCTATTGATTCGAAATTAACAGATTCTCATATAGATGGCAGGACCATCGAATTTATTTTTAGCTTGTTGTCAGTCCAAATCTAGCCTGATTTTAGCTTGAAAAAACGATCACACTGTATGTGACATCTTTTCCCATTTTTCATCCATTTCCTGTTGGCATACAACTTTGAAATCTGGAATATCTATGCATACCTGGGAGCAATACTGGAATTAGGCATAATTTTTCTTTAATTCGATCCAAAAAGGGGCAACGGGGGTTATTTTTTAAATATTTATACAATTTATACTGCATAAAGGAGCCACTTACCTATTTTTATATACAAGAAGAAGTAAGTGGTATGTAAAAACAATTATAGTATACATAAATAAAATACTTGAGATAATATACTAGAGATATAAGCACCGGGTTTGGCGAGATTTTTTATTCCAACTAGGCGAAAACCTCGTTTTGATTACCAGATACATATAAGCATGTTATAATAACACGTTATTTATTTATTCCAAAATGAAAAAAAAAAAAGGAATAATTGAAACATTTTCTGTTATTAAAAAAAAGAAATAACAATTAATAAATGATAATATTTTTAGAACAAACAGTTTATTATAACATTATGATAACCATGTTAGGCAACTGGACGCCATTTTGGCACCAATTAGGTACCTCGGTGTGTATAGGACATATATGTGCCATATTTATTTGTAAAACTGAGCATGAGCGTTTGCCAAGTGTGTTTTCATAGCAGCTTATATCTTTTTGCAACATAGCGCACCTTTCGAAGCCAAAATTGCACAAAAGAAAAAAATCTATATTTGCAGTATTTTTTATTTTATTTTATTTTATTTTATTTTTTTAATGTAATGCACATTTTGTAATCAGTAGGCTCGATAATCAGACCTCGTTTTTTTGCTTTAAAAGATGATATTTCATACGACGTCATTTTTGGATTCGTCGTTTTTTCATATTTGATAGTATGCGTCTACTGGTTTTGTAACTTTTTTTTGTAACTTTCTTCTTTATTAACAGCGACATTTAGATTTCCTATTTAAATAAAAATTCTTCTAAATGCAAAGAATTTTGTTAAAATAAATAAATTAATTAAAATGCGGACATCTATTGCTCAAAGCACAAAACTTTTCCTTTTGAGTTAATAAAAATCAGTAAAAACCTAATTTTAATGATGATAAAAAGGTGACTTATGTAATAAAAGGGTCATATATTATATAGGTTATGGATTAAGTATTAATATTTCTCCACCATTTATAAATAATAATAATAATAAAATAAAATGCGGACAGCCCAATGTCTATATTTGACTGAAAACAACAACCATTTTCTAAATGCTTTAAAAAAATGGCCAATGAAAAGTGATATTTCAAAAGTATTATGAAATTAGCTAAAAACCATTTACTTTAAACTAAATGAATAAAAGATTTATATTTTTAATGAAATAAATGGGATTTAAAAAATTATTGGAAATTTATCACCATAGATGTATCAATATTAAAATCGGTACCTTGTGTACAAAATGGAACAATCAGCAATACTTTTTGTACCCGAAAGATGGTCGTTGCTTTTTTTAAGGTTAAAAAGTAGATTACGAAATATTCCTATACAGAGATGCCAAGCCCGCGCTTATTGCACAGCAGAATTTTCTTATAGGAAAAGTTATTTTTTTAAATCCGCAGAATGTTCCAATTTAATAAAACACTTTCTGTATTAAAATACCGGTATCCAAAATGCCGGAGACTTGGCAGCTATACCTATAACATTTTAATTAATCACGGTACTTTTTTAATCGGATTAAAATTTAGTGAAGACTACGTTTGTTGGCCAAAAGCAGTTTTTTTCCACAAACTACAATACAATTTCCTGACGCTGAAATAAAATGTTTTGACTTATGCTATTATTGCTGCCTCTGATTTATTTATTTGAATTTTAAATAAGATGACTCAAAATCGTGTTTTTTAAATGTACGGAAAAAATGCATTTCGAGAGAGGGCGAAAAGAACAATATTTGGCGATTTATTACCTGCGCTTGGATAAGTGTCTTACTACCTTGTATTTAATACTCTTCACAATAGTTCGCTGTTATATGGACTTTGGCGCTTTTATAAAAGTTTGACGTAATTCGGGCTTAAGAAAGTGAGTTTTTTACTGAATTATACAAATAAATGAAAAATGAATACTAAGAAATACTAAGAAAAGAAAAATGAAGCATTATATTGATCTATGTATATTTAAAAAATGCATCTTCTAGTACTAATTAGATAATTTATGTGTATATAATAGGAGATAAATAGCTTTTGATTCTGTATTTCTATGCTATAAAGCAATAACGTTTGTGTGTTTTTCGTTATCATTGGGAGCACCTAGCCGATTAAAAAAATAATTTGGGCAAAAAATGTTGGTAACCATCTTTGCTGCAAAATATACTATATTCTGCGTAGGAACAATAATCACCATCAATGCACGAGGAAAAAAAAGTTCTAAAATGGAGAATTATTTGATATTGATATGACTAAAAATTTTAAATCTTTTTTTTTTTTTTTTTTTGGTGGCAATTTTTAAGATATAATATTCTCGTTATGAACGATTTCTAAAACATTCGACAATTTAATTTCCCAAATTAAACATTTTTTTTCTAGAAAATTTTTAAACCGAATTTATTGAGAAAATTGCTATTTCTAGGATACTGTTGGGGCTAGAAGCTATAATTTTCGCATCACAGTAACTTATAAGATGTAAATGCTCGTTTAGGACAAATTTTTAATAAAAAAGATTCCTTAACTGTTATCGACAACCTCATTGCATCCGTGGAAAACAGATATTCAACATTATAAACTATTCGGACGGATCTCACACCATATAAAATACACTCCATTCTCTCAGATATAATAGTTTATGTTATTTATAATTTCTCAAATCGGTGTGGAGCTTCTGTTTATGCTCATGACATCATTTCAAAGAGTTATATTTCCAATATAGGAAAATTTGGTGTTTTATTTTCTGCATTACTTTTAAGATTTTGCATATTTCCAATTTTAGATCCATGCATGGTTTGCTTTCCCTTTTATAAAAATAGTATATGCAACTTTATATATAAGATTTTGTAATTCTATGATTCATTATGCTTATTTTCATCATATTTTATCACTATGAATGACCAATTAAAGGTAACATTTCATTTTCTTTACTTATCACAAGTTATTAAATATGTATTCTCATAAATATCGCTCAGACTAATCCCTCTGAGGGAAGTCCTAGTGTAAGTATTACTTTTTAGCTCACACGCTATGAAAGCCTAAAAGCTAATGTGCTTGCCGGTTCTTTATGTACGCATGCATGTACTATGTATGTATGAGGGCAGATATACAGGGTGTCTATAAAAGAACTCCGGGGTTTTGAGGCAAAATATTTTAATGAAATAAAAAACATACATACATGTTCTATACATGACTGAAAAACTTACATTTTCAAGTTTTTTTTAACACTTAGTAAAGTTCTATATAAGCCCCGTTAGTGGCACGGCAGACGTCTAAACGGTATTCAACCTCTTCCCATGTCCTGGCGAGCATGTCTGGGGGGGACGGTTGCCACACAATTGACTATTCGTTCCCTGAGATGTTGAACATCACGAATTTTCTCTGCATACACAAGATTCTTGATATGCCGCCAGAAGAAATTTCTATCGTTTCTATGAGCCAAATAACACATTGAGCCTTTTGTTGCGGAGTCGCCATCATTTCAAGGTCAACGCCCTGCAGCGCCACCAACAGTTGATGCAAACATTCCCAATTTGTATGAGTAAAACTTTTTGAGCTACACTTTTCAGAGAAATCGACTAAATTTTGCTATCTTTTATAGTTAGTGAGATATGAATTTTTAAAACCCCGGAGTTCTTTTATAGACACCCTGTATATTTATGTACGTAACACAATAATTCTTGATAGAAATACCTAATTGAATTTAAAAATAATTCATTCAAGGTTCATTCTGGTAAGGTTCATCCTGATTAGTTTCGGGGGTACATTGGTTAAAGTGTAAAGGGAGGCGGACGGTGACTATTCCTCCGTTAAATTTGATAAATATTTTTTTCATGCAGAATTATTCTATTTATTTAAAATTTTAAGTTCCTGTTTATACTGATAAAGAGCTTCTCCGATTAAATTTTAAGGTTGATTGGTGAAATATAAAAGGGGGGAAGGAAGGCAAGTTCGTCTCTCATTAATTTAGATAAATGGGTTTTTCATGATGAATAATTCGATTTTCTTCAAAATTGGTGTACCGGTTTATTATTCTGTGGAACTTCCTTTAATAAATTTGGGAGTTAATTTGTTAAACGTAAAAGGGGGGAAAGAGGGCAACTTCCCCCTTAATATAGACAAATTTGTTTTCATGCAGAATTATGAAATTCGCTTCAATATATTTTTTAATTTCTTCTGATAAGGAGCTCTCCTAATTAGATATGGAGGTTCATTGGTTCAGTATACAGGGAGAAATAGGGAGGCTAATACTCCACTAATTTAGTGAAATACTGGATGAACTAATTAATCTTTTCAATTCTTTTCAATTTCAATTCTTTTTCAATTCTTTTAATAATTCTTTTCTAATTTGTTTGAAATTTGGTACACAGGCTATTTCTGATAAGATGCGTCCCTGATTAGTTTTGGAGGTTTATCTTTATGTATAAACGGGGGAAACAGGGTGACCACTTAATTTACTTTTTGAGGAGCATTATTTTAAAAAATAAGTGTAAATATACAATTTATGTGAATAGCCTCTGACCTCAACGACATCAGTTTATTTATTTTACCATTACTAAAAATAAATCCTATATGCACTTTTTGAAGGTACATACGCTGGCAAACATGGTGAAGAAAGTGTTAATAAGCGATATATTTATCATAAAACATTTGTAGAAATTTATTTTATGATCATTTAGTTAGGCTACTTTTTACAGTTATCATTTAATTCTTGTCGATATTTTAACTATTTTTAATGGAAATGTTTTTTGATATCAAGTTTTACCGAGGTAAAACCTTTACACTGCTAAGCCGTCCTGGGAATTAAAGAATAATATTTATAGGAACCCGCGAAACAGAGTCTCTCTGAGATCTTAATACACTGCTCAAAACAATTAAAGGATATTTGAAGTTTTATATAAAATAAAGATATAAACGAATTTTTTTTGCCGAAAATAGAAGAAGAGAATCACAAATGCAAATTTTTCTGGTTTTTAAACTGTGGAGTGCAAATTTTGAGTTCGACGTCAAAAACGTCGCTTCAGCGGCAGCGAAAGAAATTTGACTTTCAACTGGATAAAAGAGAATGAAGACAAGGATGATCGGCATTCAGTGATTGCTTTGTTTCGATGAGTACGATGTCTCAGCGAAGTCATTTGACAGATTCAGGAGCTTGGAGAATTGTTGGTAGGTTAGAAGGGGGGCAAACTCAAGCCGATGTAGCGCAAGCCATTGGAGTGTCACAAAGTGTCATTTCCAGGATCTGGAACCGTTTTTTGGAGAGTGGATGTGCAGGCCGAAGACCAGGGCAAGGTCGTAGACGGGCAACAACGCCCAATGAAGATCGGTATTTAGCGTTAACAGCTCGGAGACACCGAAACATGAACGCTACTCTTCTCCAACAATACCTTCGCTCGGCTACAGGCACCACGATTTCAATTCAGACTGTCCGAAACCGGCTTCATGCTGTAGGTCTGTATGCTCGCCGACCGATGGTATGTGTTAGATTAACATCAAGGCATCGTCGCGACTGCAGGGAGTGGGCAACCGAGCATTTCAACTGAAGGAGAAATGAATGGAGCAATATTCTGTTTTCTGACGAGTCCCGTTTTTCTGTACATCCGGATAATAGGCGTATTTTCATCTAATGGGACCGTGGCAGTAGGAATAATCCTGCGTTCGTGCACGAAAGTGTCAGATTTGGCGGTGGAGGAGTGTTGGTGTATGGTGGCATCTCCATTAACGGGCGCACTGAGCTCTACATCATTCGAGATGGAGCTCTGACTGGTCGCCGATATAGGGATGAGATCCTCAGACATATTGTAGTCCCTTACGATGCAGCAATCGGAGATAACTTCATTTTAAGGGACGATAACTGCAGGCCACATCGTGCAAACCTGGTGGAGGATTTCCTTTTCGAGGAAAGAATCGTTCGAATGGAATGGCCAGCGTGTTCTCCAGACATGAATCCAATCGAGCACCTTTGTTACGCTCTAGGAAGACGAGTTTCTGGCCGCCAACAACCCCCACAAACTCTCCAAGAACTGGAAAGAGCTCTTCTGGAAGAGCGGGGCAGAATACCCCAACTCGTCATTAATAGCCTCATTGAGTCCATGCCTCAAAGGTGTTCAACGTTGCTGGCCGCCCGTGGAAACCATACCCCCTACTGAAAATGATTTTCTTTGAAGAAAACACCTTTTCTTATTCTTTTTTCTCATATGCACAAATTGTGTTTTTTTTTTCCTTTTGTACACAAATGCGCAATAAAATGCATTTTTTTCTGCCAAACATGTGTAATTTTTTCTCATATAACCTACTATGTCTGTCGACCATGTATCAATCAGCAAAAAAGTTTCCCAGAAACAAAATCCACCTAAATCTGCAATATCCTTTAATTGTTTTGAGCAGTGTATATGAATGCCTAAGAAGAACTGCTCTGAGTTGAAAACGAGATCTACAGAGTAAAGATGTTCCTCTCGTGAATTTATGCGTGCCCTTTAACCCTTTCCGGCGCACTACTCTTTAAAGTTGGATTTTAAAGAAAAGAAAAATTAGGCAATATATTTAGGCCTAGAGGAGTACACATTTATAATTTTGTAAAGATTGCACAAACCATTTTAATTTTACAGCTGTTGCCGAAGTGGTAACCTCCCATAAGTAAAGCATTGATAAGCGCAGTGAGAAGAGCATTGCTGTGAGCGCGTGTTAGAGTAAAATATTTTACCTATTATTTAAAAACAGTAGAATTTCACCTGTGTGGTGCTGCAATCTAGAACTCATAAAAAAGGTTTAAAGTAGCCATTAGAGTAGTTTTTGAAATATTCACGGAGTTTTTATGTCTCTAAACAGGGAGAACTTTAGGTGTTGCCGACCCGGCAACACTGCGCCGGAAAGGGTTAATATTTGAATCTCCTATGTAAATTCTAACATGGGATGTAGATATGCTTTTATTTGCGTAGCACTATTTCCGAATTTTCCTTGTCATTACCTTATTTTAACCACAGAATTCTGCAATGAAATAAGGCAAAAATTACTATATGGAAATACTGGTGCTGAAAATTTAGGTAGAATGCAAGCTAACATTGACAGCAGAAATTTACATAATATAATTTTATATTTATCGAAATTGCAATAAGTAATCTTCTTTAATATTAAAGTAAAAAAATATGAAATCATAAAACTAATTCAGTTGCGTACAAATTCTATTAAAAACAATTGAAAATTATAATTGAATATTTTATGCCTAAATCAATATTCCATATTAAATTACCTTGGAATTTTCCAGCTATATGATTGAAATATATGAGGACACTAAATGTCATAAAGCTTTTATATAATGTTACTAAATTTTTCATTAAGTATTTGTATCTTTATTAGGTGATTATTAGTGCTCTTCTTTATGAGGAAAGAGGAAATTTGTTAAATAAAAAAAGATCCATTATTTTCTAGCTTCGATTAAAAGCAAACTTAATCTAATTAACTAAACATTTTACGTTAAAAATGACCATATTCGATGTCACCTTAACCTTGAGGTGGAATGATTTACAAATCAATTAATATTATTAAATTTTTTTATGAAGTGCTTCATATCTTTATTTTTAAATATATAGTTATTTGTCTTCATTTGGTGAAATTTGAAGCTTTTATTGTAGTTCTACTTATCTTTGATAATAAAAATCACGCCTAATTATTTTTAAAGCTGTCTTTCTTTATGCATATATTTTTGTTTCTTTTTAGTAAAAGGTTTCAAAGTAAGAGTCAATGCGCAGAGCCGCAAAAGATGCTGCATAATTTTACTATCAGAATTAATGTACACTGGTGTAAGAAATTAAGAGAATTTTCATATTTGATCTACGATCTCCAGAACTACTGGACTGATTTTAACTAAATTTGGCGTGAACATAGATTAAAATAATACAAATAAAATAAACATTCAGCAGTTATAATACACACACAAGTTCGTGCGTAACACTCATGGGAGTCTGAAGGTCTGAAACAGCAGTTGCAGAATACACAAAAGAAATGGGTTCGTAGGGGATATGGTCTCACCGTACAGCTATACAGGCCTCGCAGCGTGATTTCATACTGGATATAAATCAGTTTATCAGTGCCTGTTGCAACTGGTTCCACTCATTCAGCAACGCTGTTTTCAGTTCCCAGATGGTTCTCGGAGGGGGGGGGGGGTTTCGAATTGCAATTGCCTTCCCCAGGGCGTCTCAGACATGCTCTATAGGGTTGAGGTCTGGAGACCCGGCTGACCAATCCAGCCTGCGAATATCCTCACTCTCGAGAAATTCGTCTATTAGAAGAGCTCTATGTGACCTCGCGTTATCGTCCTGTAAGTTAAACTCGGAGCCCACTGAACCCTGGAAAAGGCGTACATAGGGCTCCAAGAACTCATCCCTATACCCCACACCAGTCACAGAGCTTCTGTCAAAGACGTGGAGAGTTGTGAGGCTGTCCAATATGACTCCTGCCCAGACCATTACGCAGCTACCGCCATAATTGAAGATTCGCGGACATTGGAGAATAGGTAGCGGATCCCTGGCTCTCTCCATTAGAAAGTACAGCGAGAATCGGTGTTTAAGCCAAAATAGGACCCGTCAGTGAATAGAACGGTCGCCCATTGCTCCATATTCCAATCACTATGCTGCCTGCACCATGCTAATCGGACTCTCCTGTTCATAGACGTGAGCGGGACTCAAACAGCTGGTCTTCTGGGAAACAACCTTCTCTTATTCAGTCTTTTGGAATCCGTCACTCTTGTTACATGGGTTCCTGTAGCTGATTACAGGTCCTGAACGAGCTGAGAAGCTGTAGCCCTTGTGTTACGCCTCGCTAAAAGGGAAAAATGGCGATATTCCCTGGCCATCGTGGCTCTTGAACGACCCAGGCTTTCTCTGGATAGATCTAACATTCTGGAACTGTTTCCATACGTTACACACGACGCTGGGCTTTCAATTAAACTATCTGCATATGTGGACTTGCGGTTGGTCTGCCTGTAGCCTCCCCACAATTCGCCACTTCATTCTATAATCTAAATGTTAGTGGTTAGTCATTTTTACTGTTCCGATGTGAATTTAACCGATTGCTGTAAAATAACACTAAGAAATTCGCCGAGATATCCTAGCGAACGCAATTTGTGTGCTCCACGTACTTATAAATGCTTTTCTGCTGGCTCCGCCTACACACACGTATACGCTTACGTATTTGCCATACAAGATTTGCATTTTTATCTAGAAGCAGTGTTTTTTCCTTCAGTTCAGCCCTTTTCATGCAATTCGATAAAATATGTAAATTCTCTTAATTTATTTCACCAGTGTACTATTTTGATCCAAAAAGGGGGATGAACATTTAATTTTACTATAAGGAGGAACCCTTGACTCCCGTTTTAAACTACTAATCTCTTCCTGAAATTCAGAATTTTGTATTAGCCTAATTAGAGAAGTTTCTGAGGCCTTTATTTCTGAGGTGGTGAGACTGCCTCTGCGTCTGTCTACACTTTTACATTTACAATTATGCAGGAATCTATACACATAAGCTAGAACTTGAGGAATATTCTAATAATTATTACTTAAACCCAAAAGGAAATTCACTGCTTCAGGATTCCTAAAAAGAGAAAGAGAAGTATTAGAATTACAATCATAAACATTAAATTTAAATTTAGATTTAGTCTCTAAAAATGAGTTAATGTCTAGTACATTAATGGGCTCTTGCTTAGTCTCTTCTACATTAGCTGTGAGGAATTTCGGTCCCTCGAACCACATCTGGTGCTCTATAATGGAATTGACACTAGTACCTCGAGTTAAGAGGTCAGCAGGATTGTCCTTGCTGGAGCAGTGATACCAAGAGTTAGAATCTGTAAGTACATGGATCTCCTTGACACGATTGGCCACAAACTGCTTCCATCGTTTTGTTTTGAGCCCTTGTTAATCACGCTATTATGATAACAACAAGATTTCAAAGTCAATTAATATCCCTTAAGTATCAAATCAGGAATACGATCACGCCTTTATCGTCTGTTATAAAATTTTGTGATTTCGTTTTTATTTCGTTTTTATTCATCAGTTAGTTTCTATTCATCTTCAAGTTTTGAGCTAAAGGGATTTTAAAATGATCAAATTAAAATACCATTTTTTAAACATGGTGAATACAGATATGAGAAGCATGTGTGTAAATTTTGAGAAGATGAAAATTATGACGGGTTTTAATTTAGCGTGAAATTCTATGATCATGTCAATTTCGAATAAATTTTGTTTTTTTTCTTCATTCGAAATTATACCAAACATAAGAGTCTCAATTGATAAATTCATCATAATAACTTTTCTTTATTATATTTTACTAATTTTAAATGCGGTTAAAATTTAATTTAAAAAATTTGGACAACTGAGTTTTATAGTATTTTGTTAATCTTAACTTAAATTTATAATTGTTTGAGAGTTAGACTGATCATACAAGATGCAATTTTTACTGTTAGTAATTTGGTAGATTTATAATAAATCAATGAAACGGTTCCTTCTTAAACATTTTCTTTCGTCGAATTTCGACGGGTTCCACCTCGTATTTAGGAATTTTCACAGCGCAATAAATTTATGTTTTTTTTCTTTTTTAGGCTGATTACATAACAGCATATTTCAAATAACACTGATAAACAAGGTTTATGTTTCTAACAAAGTATGTGGTGACATTTATATTTTAGGTGGTGCTGTGAAAGAATATGCCATTAAAAAGTTTCCATCACCCACAGATTTTTAAAAAAAATCAAAATCTTGAAAATCTGAATTTTGTAGTATTTATTCAACACATATACCTTATGAAATTTATCATTTGGTATTTTAGTAATGACATACTTTTAAATAAACACTTATAAAGCTTAAAATTAATATTTAAAAGTCCTTCCGGCAATGCCGGGAGGAAGAGGTAGCTTTCATATACTTATACATTTATTTATTTATTTTAAAGTATGTTACATTGTTCAAAAATACTAAGCTCAAATTAGTGGAAATAATCTTACAAAATTAGTGATTTTATAAGATTGAATACTAGTTTTTGTCAAGATGGAATATTAATAGGAATTTTTAGAAAATAGTCATCTTTTATTCAACCTGGTTTTATTTTAAGCGATTTAGAGAGTCACCAAATTCCACGATATCATAAAGTGTATGCCATTTTAAAGCAACATGATGGATCGTTCAGATCAGACCGTTTCAAAATGTCATCCATAAGCAAAATTCAAAGTGCTATAACTCAATCATTTTTTAAGATATAGACAAAACAAAAAGTGTTCTGGAATTATTGTTTTAAGTTTTAATACGTAAAAGAAAAATATTTTTCAACTTTTAATTTTTTCGCATTTAATTTTAAATTTTAAATTTTTTAAAAAATTTAAAATGGCCACCATTTTGAAACAAAATGGTGGATGATGCTGGCCAACGAACTCGGTCGAGACATTTGTATGTACTATGTACATACCAAGTTCCATTGAAATCGGTTCATAAATACGCGTGTTATCACGTGACAAAATCAGATCGTTTCAAAATGTCAGCCATAAGAAAAATTCAAAGTGCTATAACTCAATCATTTTGTAAGATATAGACAAAATAAAAAGTGTTCTGAAATCGTTGTTTTAAGTTCTAACATGTAAAAGAAAAATATTTTTCAAATTGTGATTTTTTCGCATTTAATTTTAAATTTTAAATTTTTTAAAAAATTTAAAATGGCCACCATTTTGAAACAAAATGGCGGATGATGCTGGCCAACGACCTCGGTCGAGACATTTGTATGTACTATGTTCATACCAAGTTTCATTGAAATCGGTTCATAAATGCGCGTGTTATTACGTGACAAAAATCAGATCGTTTCAAAATGTCAGCCATAAGAAAAATTCAAAGTGCTATAACTCAATCATTTTTTAAGATATGGACAAAATAAAAAGTGTTCTGGAATCTTTGTTTTAAGTTCTAACACATAAATGAAAAATATTTTTCAACTTTTATTTTTTTCGCATTTAATTTTAAATTTTAAATTTTTTTAAAAACTTAAAATGGCCGCCATTTTGAAACAAAAGGGCGGATGATGCTGGCCAACGAACTCGGTCGAGACATTTGTATGTACTATGTATATACCAAGTTTCATTCAAATCGGTTCATAAATACGTTAGTTATCGTATGACAAAAATCAGATATATATATATATATATGGTTATATATATATATATATATATATGTCAACATTTGAACGGAGGGTGGTTTTGGGGTCTGGGGATCATGATCGGTGAAAATATACCAAAATTTTCTGGAAGTGCTTTCCTCCGGACGGCTGCAATAGGTAGCTTTTTACTTTTTGTAATGAAAGCTACCTAAAACACTGAAAGTATGCATTGTTTATAAAGTTTCATAATCATAAAAATATAGAAGAATTTTTGTAAAAAGAAATGATATTAATAAGAAATTTCATACTTTATGTAGCGGTGAATGTCTCATCTGTGGCTGTTCTCTTATAGGCCATTGTTCCGAGCTATATTGACAATTTAAAGCAGACATTAAGCCCCTTATATCATTACAATAGCATAAATCATATTTCCTTGAAAAAAATGTCGAATATTTCTTATGTCAATCTCGATAAATAGATATCTTTGTACTGTTTTTCAAAAAATTCCAACCTTGCAATCTTGATCCAATTTTCTTTGATAAATTTAAGTCTCTCACAAAATCATTTAATTCTTTTTGAGTAATTAGGTGTTTTTCTTCATTTATGCCAGGAGAATAGTTCATATCAGATGTAGAGGAAGTTTCAGTTTCATAAATTTCCATTTCTACTGTTGCATCGTCATATGTAATATTTTCTGGAGGTTTCGGTATTTGTAAATCATCATTATGTAATGCTAGCCACATTGCTGAATGTAATTTCGGGTACTTAATTTTATGTTTACTTCTTGCAGATAATCCTTTATTTTTTGTAACGCATTAGTAGCAGTCAGTTATATGATCCTTCGGCATGCGCCATATCATGGGTAAAGCAAAGGACATATACTTTTTTGTACCTTTCATCCACGCCCGGAGGTTTGTAGCACATGTGTACAACACGAATGAGGTGCCTATTTTTTTTTATCTTGTTCACCTACTTTATATCCAAAGTACATATGATAGGCAGTCTTTATTAACGGCGTGAAAGGGCATCGATGCTTTTTCAAAGCTAGCTCCTCGCACACATAGCAAAAAGAATCGGGTTCATTAACGCATCCTCTAGACATGTTTTACATATTGTAGAGGAAAATAGGATAATTATAATAAAAATTTAATTTAAGAGTCTTATAGAACAAAGAAATAGTACACTCGCCCTGAACCTTTCAACTGCCATGGATTTGCGTTAAAGTCAAATACTGTGGGGGTGGCTAGATCTGTCAGTTCAAGGTCGCTAACATTATATTTATTAGGGGGACATCTGCTTCTACTCTCTTGCTGTATCTTCTATCGTTGTAATAAGAAAAAGGAATGTTTGTGTGAACCAAATACATGAAATAGTATAATGTAATATAATTATAATGCCTACACGATGCCTACATACTCTAAAACGTACAAATGAAATTTCTCAAAATTGGAGGTTGATAGAAAATTTTTACAAACATATTCTTTTTCAGCAGCTTGAAATCTATAAGAAACACCCAACGTATATAGAGAAACAAAAATTTGTCAAAATTTGTTTATCAGTGAATTAAAATAGGATGCTTTGTAATCTTATTGAAATTTAACTCAATATTTGACGAAATAATAGCAGTTAAAAAAAGAAAAGATCAAAGGTTCAAGTTTTAAAGGCAACAGGTTGGGGATTAACGAAAAAAATCTATTTCCCAATTTTCCTAGAAAGATAGGCTCAAGGTCGCTTCATTCGTTGTTTAAATGGTTATTTTCATTGGATTTCGTTAAATTTGAGATTTTTAAAGATATTTTTATTATGGAATTTTTAGTAGGATTTTTTATACTATTTTATTACTGCTTTTACTTTTCTTCCCGATTTAATATCTAAGAAACAAATTTCTCAAGGAAGCTTCTAAAAAGCTGTGGAAGGTATGATATTGATGATATTGTGAATGAAAAATGGCATGACATGACTGTCCAGTAGAAAATACCATATGCCTTATTCAACAATACACTCTCAAGTGAAAGGATGAACTTTTGCGGGGAGCCATTCTAGCTTTCCTGCTAAAATGCAAATTGAAGAGTCTATTGTTAATTCTCAAATTAGCTATTATGTAATTGTTTCCTATGGGAATGATCTTCCAGGTACTGGTGAATTAAATAAAGAAGTTGAACTAAGCACAGCAGTACTGAGTGGTATATAGTATTGTGAAAACAGGAAGCGGTGTGATAAAATAAATAAATAAATAAATAAACAAGTATGAAAAATCATGCGTTAAGCATAGATTATGAAGCACTTTCCAACACTTAATGAAATCTTTAACAAAACTTTGTTATTTTGGGAAATAATAGTATATAGCCAAGTATACCCAAATATGTATTCCAGTACATTAGAACAGCCCTGTATTTCATATGTCAGTTCATATAATGGGAAAATTTAGCTTAGCAAGAAAATACCCAGTAGCTTGAGATTTCTTTTTCAACAATTCATACTATTAGATGGAAACATACTTGAATACTTTTGTTCAGCTCTGTAGTTTCCATTGTACCTTTATTACATGTCAGCATTAGGCTGAAATTTATTATAAACTAAAACACTTTTAAAACAACTGAAATCACATTCTCATAAATCATCATTCATACGCGTCCATGTACCGAATTCTTTGCGTGGTCCTGTATATCCTTTTATCTATATTCTGCAAACATTTGTCAGTAAATTGAATGAAGCTCAGCGTAAAAATGCATAGCTTATTTAAGAACCACGTTGAAATAATTTACGCTCATATTAAGTAACGTTGGTGAGCTCTTTATGGGTAGCCCTGTATATCAACTATAACATTTATACACACCATATAATGTGCATATATTTAGCGAAATATAAACGCGCATATCATAATTAAAATGCATTTCATCCCTCCATCAGCCATCATCGGACACATATACGGTACTTCGGAAAAAATATACTATTTGAAATCTTTTGTATAGCCCTGTAAATGCTATGTACTTCATATTATGCAAGACAGTAGCGTATAATTTATATTAAGCTTCAGAGACATACACTAGTGTCCAAAATTTAAGCATAATTGGTAATTAAGTAATTATTTTTAAGTAATGAAAGAAATATGAATTGGAATGTGCTGAAACTCCAGGTGTGTAAACAAAATAGTACGCGTCACATATTTTCGTGAAGAGTTTTCCCCGAAATCGAACAGGGGACCGTCAACAAATTGAAAAAGAACGAAGATCTTTTGGATAACCCTGTCAAAACTAATGTAGCAAAAGCGTTCAAACTGCACATTATGATTAATTGGCTTATTGTAATGTACTGTGTTAATTTTTGCAAGGAGAGCATGTATACTGGTAGAGAAATTAAGGTTTTTATAAAAACAGCCCCAAGTTTTTTGCTTATAATTTGCAGAGTTCTTAATATAAAATAGTGTTATTTTTTGAAAAAATGACAAACATCATTATACACAATACCCTGTCATCAGAATTAAAAAATAAAAAAAATTGTATGACAAATGAGCAGGTTTACTAAATAATTTTTTACTGCGCATGCGTGAACGCTATTAAAATTTCATTTGCATATTATGTTAGTTAAATGTATAGAGCAACTTTTGTGAAAATCTCAAAAACATAGCTTAAAAATTCTGAAAATTATCGTTGATAGAATGAGATCAAAATCCTTTATTCCCTAAATGAAGCAAAAAGATGAGGGGCTGTATCCATATTCCATTGTTTAGTGCCTACACAATATTGCACGTACAACTATATTTAGGTAAAACCCCTCATTTTTTGCTTCCTTTAGGAATAACAGATTTTGAGTTGATTCTATAGGCTCCCATTTTCAGAATTTTCAAGCTATGTTTTTGAAACTTTTACAGAAGTTGCTCTATACATTTAGCTAACACAATATGCAAATGAAATTTTGATATCGTTGACGCATGCGCAATGAAAAATTATTTACTAAACATACTCATTTTTCATACAATTTTTATTATTTTTAAATTCTGATGACAGGGTATTGTGTACAATGATGTTTGTCATATTTTCAGAAAATAACATTATTTTATAATAAGAACTCTGCAAATAAAAAGCAAAAAACTTGGAAAGATTTAGGACTGTTTTTATAAAAACCTTAATTTCTCTACGAGTATACATGCTATCCTTGTAAAAATTAATACAGTACATTACAATAAACCAATTAATCATAATGTGCAGTTTGAACGCTTTTGCTACATTAGTTTTGACAGGGTTATCCAAAAGATCTTCGTTCTTTTTCAATTTGTTGACGGTCCCCTGGTCGATTTCGGGGAAAACTCTTCGCGAAAATATGTGACGCGTACTATTTTGTTTACACACCTGGAGTTTCAGCACATTCCGATTCATATTTCTTTCATTACTTAAAAATAATTACTTAATTACCAATTATGCTTAAATTTTGGACACCAGTGTATATCAATTTTATTATACATGAAAAAGCTTAATATATTTAAAATATGTAATGGGAAACTTTTGATTCGCCCTGTAGATAAACTAATCATGGTAGAAACTTCATTTTCGATCGGACTTGCGCTAGGGTAAACGTCAATAACGTCCTAAAATTTCATGGCAATCCGAGTATATTAACGATTTTTCCCCATAGGCCGTAATGTAATGGGAAACTTTTGATTCGCCCTGTAGATAAACTAATCATGGTAGAAACTTCATTTTCGATAGGATTTGTGCTAGGGTAAACATCAATAACGTCCTAAAATTTCATGGCAATCGGAGCATATTAACGATTTTTCCCCATGGGATGGGGGGTTCGTGCCATGGGTTCGTGCTAGGGTAAACATCAATAACGCATAAAAATTTCATAGCAATCCGAGTATATTTACGGGAGTTAGAGCGCGGACAGACGGACAGACGGACAGACGGCCATCCGGCCAGACAAACCGAATGCATAAGCACTTTTCAACTTTGTTGGAAAGTGCTAAAAATACAAACTAAATAAAACTGAAGTCATGTCTCACCCATCCACGTTATTTTTTAAATCAACTAGATACTTCATAAAATAATACAAGTTAATGAATAACAACGTATTAATAAGAAACATTACATTAAGTTTTGTTTTACAAATTATGTTTATTTGATTTGAAATAGAAAATGGAAATTTGGTTAAAACTTCAAAGCTACCGAATCCCTTTTAACCCTCTCGGAGAGTATTCAAAATCGCTGAAATACGTGTTTGATTACATATTTAGCAGATTTATTTTTCTCGAATTTCATGTTGCTTCCTAAAACTGCTGCTGCAATATCGCCATATGTCCTAATTTTTTGACCTCCTCCCCCTAATAAATAGCTTTAGGAAGAGGGGTGGGGGTAATTTCTAAAATTGCCAAAGCATAGATATTTAATATATTTCTAATGGGGCTTTTATCTTGAATGTCACTCTCAAGCCGGAAACTGCTGCTGGGGTATGTCCAAATGTTCTAAAATTTCCGATCACAACCCTCTAACACGTTTAGGAGGGAATTTTTTGAAACTGCTTTAAATACATATTTAATTATTTTTTTAGTGCATCGTTTTCTGGATTTTCACATACCTATCTAAAACGGCTCCTTTTAAATTCCAAATTTTCTAAAATATTGGATGCCCCCTTTAACTCTCAGAGAGTGGAAATTCTAAAATTGCCGAAATATGTATTTACATGCTTTTTTAGTAGATTTGTTGCCTGGAATTTTACGCGCCAGCCTAAAACGGCTACTGAGATATATCAAATATTCTAGCATTTTCGAGTCCAATTTTAACTTCTTTAGGTAGGAGGGGGATTCATAAATCATTGAAAATTATGCTTAATTATTTTTCTTGGAGATTTATTTTTTGGAATTTCACGCACCTACTTAAAACGGCTGCTGAAATATGGCATGTTTTCAATAATTTTCGATCCCCCTATTAGCCTCTTGAGGAGGATTTTGTAAAATTGCTGAATTACGTGCTTAATTATTTTATAGTAGATTTATTTTTTGGAATTTCACACGCCTTTTAAAAACGGCTGCTGAGATACGCAAAAATATCTAAAATTTTCATATCCCTTAGATGGGAAATTTGTAAAATCGTTGAAATATCTGTTTAATTATTTATTTAGTAGTTTTTTTCTTAATTTTTCGCTTTTCGCCTAAAAGGGCTACTGGAATACGGCCAAGAATTCTAAAATTTTTGACTCCCTGTTAAACCATTTAGGTTTGGGGAGGGGAGGATTTTCGAAAATATTTTTCTTGTGCATCTTTATGTCATAAGAAGTATTCACCTTCTCCCCTCCCCTATTTGCATGCTGCTAGATTCAGTATTTTGGGCTCTACATTGATTATAAGTCAGGATTGATAAACTCTTTTATATGTATATATAAAGAGAGATAGTGATTATAACTTTTTTGTACATGTTCTTTTTTATAGACCAGGAGGCGGCAGCACCGACAATGATTTCATCGAGTTCCTGGCAGAAATTCAGGAATTAGTTAAAAGTCGATTCACATATTAAAACGCAATCGGTCAGCCAAGTCATATCTTGGTTGACTGAAAAACAGACTTCAGCGGTTGACTCATAGGTTTAACTTTGTGGTTTCTTTCACCCAAAGGTATGTTAACATGGAGGACTGTGATCAGGAAAACACAATGCTAAACGTACGAGTCAACCGCTTAAATTGGATTTTCAGGTGGTTTCAATAAACATATGGCTTGTCTGACCAATTGAATTTTAATATGTGAATCCATTTTTAAATAATTATGGAAATTTTAGCTGTGAACTCGATGAGGTGATTTTCTGTGCTGTCCTTACCGATTTATTATTCACATGGTAAATCTGCTCATAGAATTAGCCTTCAGATTTTTTGTTATTTTCTAAAAAATAGAAGTATCTGAAGATGTACTAGATTTCAATATTTTACACTATATATATCTGTAAAAAATTATATTAAAGTAATATTAGATTTTTTTACATATACCATGCGCAGGCTTGTGTAATACACACTTAAAAACTTTGAAAGAAAATTGGGTAAAAATGTAGATATTTAAAAACATAGTTCAAACTAAGAAAAATTCAAACTTTTATTTATTTTTAATTTTAATTAAATATGTAGTCAAATAAGATATTTTAAAATGTACTCTTAGTAGAACATTGAAATGCAGCGAGTTCACAATTTTAACCATATTTTTAAAAATAAGCAAAATTTTTAGAAAGGTAAATTGCCTCCCCCCATAAAAATCTAATAAGTAATAAATTATTCAGATAATGTTGAAATGACATGCATAAAATGCTTTGTTACAATTAGGTACTGTGGACATCTCATTTGCGTTTTGAAATGCGTAAATGTGACAAAAATGATCTGAATGTGACAATTGTTTATTTTTACTAAGATTACGGATAGTAATGTAACTTTTTAAGAAAAAAGTTACATTACACAGTTTTGTCTGTTTTTGACATGTTACATTTAATAAAATGACCTTACATAAATTTTACACTGAAATTTTATGTTTAGAGAATTTATACTTTTCATTTAACAATTATTCTTTAACAAATTTTTGTAAAAGTTCTTTCAATAACTAAAGTCCAATAAATTTCTATAAACATTTATACCGTCAAAAAATAATGCATTTTCTAAAATAGGTTATTCCTTTAATGGATAAAATTTATTTATGTCGTGAAAATTATTTTTGTATTTGTTATGTATTATACTTATTTTACTTTAAATTTCTAAAATTACTTCTAAATATTTTCTGTAATATGTTTAGGTAAACTTCATGCACGAATTAACGCTGGAAAATATTAACTTAAAAAATAGGTGCAAATCACTATGAAAGATAATTATTTTTTATAAACATAAAATTTGCTTTAACTCTTAAAACGAAATATTCATATTATGCAATATTTTGATATATTTTGATTTAACCAAAATAATGCGGCAAATGTTCTAAAAGTAAAAATTTATTTAGTGAAATACGATATTGTTGTGTTTACTGGGAACGTTTATGCTGTTCCGGAAAAAAATTAATAATTTTTCAAGTATCATTGCGTCTTGTGGCCGCAAAAGACCCGTAAAAAGGAACATGACAGTTTTTTTAATCTTGAATGTATGCATAGAAGAACAAGCAGATTTAAGGAAAAATAAAATAATAAAAAAAGTTTACCTGCAAGGACTTGAGAGGCATAATAAAAACATATAGAACAATGCAAAGAGAACTTCTTGAAAGACTATCTTTATTCAAGGCGAAAAAAAAAGAAATTGTGTTCCATTTATAAAAATAAAAGAACTTCACTTACTAGAGCTCTCATTTTTTTAGAGCCCGTCCATAATAGCTTTACTTGAAATATATAATTATGCTGTTCTAATTATGCTATGATTCTGTTCTATTCTCAGCCAAAAAAACGAACGCAGCAACAAAGGTAGAGGGTGTTGCGATAATCTCATAATACGCCAATTGGCAGGGTTAGAGAAGTGGCGATGAAACAGATAGGCCAAACGATTAAACACTGATAGGGAAATTGAATTTTCAAGATTAAACTTTTATAGCACCAGAAAGATGCGAAGCCAATAAAGTAGACATGGATTCACCTATTTTAAATTACGCATCAGCAGAAAAGAGTTCGATTGGACGGGGGGAGTGGCTATAAAAACGGAAGTACATCCCCTTGGAATATTTGAGAAAGTTTTGGAACAAACCACAACCGGAAGTAACAAATTCGAAATCATTTTATCATTTTTAAATAAACGAAAAGTTGCGTAAGAAAAGAAACTTTACAGGGAAGTTTAAAAAAGGCGAGAATTAAAATAAATTTTAGAATGCGAATTTTTTATAATAAATGAATAAAGATTAATAAAATACATGATAAATTAAATTGAATAAAAATATGGCAGTGGTTAAGAGTAACCACAACATATTACCCCGGCCTCCCCAAGAGAAAATATTGGTGAGATGGATAAATTCAATAATTTTTACATCGAGACAATATTTTCTAAAGTATGCACAATGAACATATAAATAAATCATAAAAGATAAATGAACTACTGAGAATCACATGAATATCAATAATTGTTTTACATGACATTCAATAATAAAAAAAATTACCATCGTAGTCACAGTTCACATGAAATGCACGATAAGTTGGCAAATATTAAAAAGTAAAACATCTAAAATAGCTGTTTGTTCGCAAAAGGAAATATCTTGTTTGAAAATAGAGTTTGTAACAGGTTATGTATTTGTAGAAAATAAACACAGTCTTTAGTTGATAGTCTCTTCACTAAGTTGTGCAATTGCAAGTACAATAATATAAATTAACACCAGCATATATAACAATTGTTGCGTATAATAAAAACATATATATATATAGTCAGCATATATTAAAAAGAAAAAGGATTCGTAATACTGTACATATAAGCAAATGATATTAAAAGACACAAAATGGTAATCATATTAAATTCAATAAATTCAATTCTTGAGAATTTTCCTATGACAGAAATTGGAAAATATATACAAATGGTCAAAAGAGAATATTTAGACTCTCAAAAAAAATATATACATATATCCATATACATACAATACTTTCCAATATATCAACATGTCTTAACTGAATAACTTTAATGTAATGCAATTCAACAAGAACACCTTCAAAGTAAATAAAAGTAAATTCCAAAGAGAGGATATTTAAACTCTCAGAAAAAAAAAACTATTCTCCAACAATAATACTTTCAAAGTAACAAAAAGGCAAAGAGAGGATATTTAAACTCTCATAAAAGCATTTAAATAAATATATCAATCCACTACATAACCTGAATAATGTCAGTTTACAAAAAATATCACATAAAATATTTATATCTTGAATACTTATTGAACTTGTGTAATTCAAATATTCAAACCTTTGTAACTAACATGTGATCATGTTTTATCTGTAAAATAACAAATGCCTGTTTGATATATATATATATATAATGACTTAAAAAAGTCTTTGGACCCAAAATATATAATTATTATATATACATAAACCTTTTTTTTTAACTTTTAAACACTTAGAGACACAGAGATACTTATTCTCAATCATTTTTTTACAATATACCAAAAATACAAGTAGAAGCATTAGCATGCACAATTTTTATCATTATTTCTTTGAGATGTTAAAAGAGGTTAGATGTTAGAGCATGTATAAAGTGTAAATAATGAAAAAGGAACATTTGAATTACTATAAAAGTCACAATAGGGAAATTTGATGACATGAGTACTCATGTTTTACCTTACATCAATAACAATTTTTTTTTTCAATAAACATTTATCAAAATAATTCAATCAATGACATAATATTTTCAGCTATTATATTGAAGACAAAATATTTCTCATTATTTAGACCAACTATTGAATTTAAGTTTTTGAAAGTTTAAAAGTACCAGTACATTTCATATATCAGATTAAGCATAAGTACAAAAAAAAAAATTTGGTTCTGAAGAAAATTTTTCAATGATAAACACAATGAACAGAAACAAATTTAAAATTTACATACTTTTACAGGATGACAATTATATTGCTTCAAGGAGAAGATGACTTTGTTAAAAAAAATACACAAATGCTGCCTGCAGCTTTGGTAGAAGAAAGCAAATAAATAAATAAATAAACAGTCAATCTTCATCTCTGACAATCCAATCGAGCTAGCATGGATTAGATTCTGTAACAACGCTAAAGTCATCCTAAAAAGGAAATGAAGATTAGTTTATATTTTATATTGTTTATGGGTGCGAGGGCGAAGATCATAATGATCTCTGCTTTGAGTGGATTTGTTTATAACTGCAGTGGGAGTTTTATCACCAGATGCCTGTGAATGCACTGAATTATATGAATGCGAAGATGTTTGTTGGCACTTAGAAGAAGTAGGAA
The DNA here is from genome assembly GCA_964019185.1 of Maratus speculifer. Classification (NCBI taxonomy): domain Eukaryota; kingdom Metazoa; phylum Arthropoda; class Arachnida; order Araneae; family Salticidae; genus Maratus; species Maratus speculifer. Next base: position 47,416,701 of record OZ025293.1, read on the forward strand.
TTTGAGGAGATGTATTACAAGCAGAATCACAATTAGAAACTTGAGTAGGAATATGTTGTTGTACAGGAGAAGAAGATGCACTATCAACAGCTGTTTGATCATGTGTTGCACCTTTAGAAGAATCCGAAGGATACTGCAATGCTTCATTTCTTTTTTGAAGTTTCAAGATTCTGTTAGTATGGATCAACATTGGTGATGCTTGATTATTATTGCAATCTTGGATTTGAATAAGTACAGGTTAAATTATTTTCTTTACCATGTAAGGGCCTTGTACTTTTTTGTTAAACACACTGGGAAATTTTACATAAACAATATCATTAACTTTGATCTTAGCAAATTTTAACTTTTCCCTTGATTTCTGGTATACTTTTTGTCTAGAAGACTCGTTATTTTTGTAAGCTTGATAGTATATTTTTTCAATAACATCCATTAATTTGTGAATTTCATAAGCTGTGTTAATATTTTTCCAGGAAGATTGGGTTTTATAATTGGCATAAATATCATTTACCCCTCTTCCGAAATGAAGATTTGGAGTGAATTTTGTAGCTGGATGAGGCGTAGCGTTGTATATGGATTGGTGGATTTTTAAAGCAGTTGGAACATCAAATCCTTGGGAAGCCATTGTATTCACAGATGACTTTATTTGAGTGTTACATCGCTCACTTAATCCGTTAGCCTGTGGATGCGCTACTGAACTGTGTTCCAATTTTATGCCAAGCTTTTTGTTGAAATAGGAAAACATATCAATAGTGAACTGAGAGCCATGATCAGTAAGTGTTAATTCGGGCTTTCCATGAGTAGAAATGTAATGCAATAGAGCTTTAGTAACCGATTCGTGTGATGTTCACCGCATTCACCGCATGAATATTGTTCAAGGCATATAATTCTAGATGACGAGAAAAATGGTCAATTACAGTCATCACATACTGGCGATTTCTCAATGGGCCAAGTAAATCCATCGAAACTTTTTGATTGGGAGCTGTAGGCAGTGGTGCTGGTAAATATGGAGCAGTGTTTTTTTATGATTTTTGTTTACTAAACAAATTCCACAAGAGTTGACATAATTAATTGCATCAGAAACGAGGGTTTTCCAAGTGAATCTTTTCTTTAAATTAACAATAGTTTTATGAATTCCAGTATGAGTAACATGAACAATTCTTAAAGCTTTTGCTCTAAGTGACGATGGTAAAACAGCTCTATGTAGCTCAATATCTTCTGAAGAAAAGTGTCCATTGTAACAAAGCAAATCATTACTTGGATTAATATAATAACCATTTAAACTTTTAGATTTTTTGTTAGCCTTAAGATCTTCATAAATTTTCTTAATTTTAGGGTCTTTTTGTTGTTCAGAAAAGATGGTTTGATCAAAAATTTCTAACAATGGGTCTTCATTATTATCATTATTTGGAGGTGGAGAGTCACTTTGTAGATGACAAGTGTGGTGTGTTTTGCCCATTAATCCACATGGAAAGTGAGCAATTTCATTATGTAAATTATTTTGATCATCAACAATTGGTAGAGGTTCTTGCCTAGAAATAAGATCTGGATTAGTATGGAGATCTTCAGTAGGAATGTGAGGTTTTCTGCTTAGAAAATCTGCTAACACATTCTCTTTGCCTGGAACATGCTGGAATGTGTAAGAGTATTCAGATAGTTCCAACATCCAACGTGTAGTGATGTCGGCAGGTGATGGTGCTTTTTTGTAATTATTGAGGGGTTTTGCATAAGACAAGAGAATGAAGGGCCGACCAAAAATGTAATATTTAAAAGCTGTTACACCTTTATAAATGGCATAAAGTTCCAGTTTGATGGCTGGGTACTGTTTTTCAGACTGAGATAAAGTTTTGGAATAATAAGAAATGGGTCGAAGATCACTTTCAAATTTCTGCATAAGAACAGCTGAGATTGCTGTCTTTGATGCATCAGTATTAACATAGAAAGTCTCATCCCAATTTGGAAGATTTAGCATGGGTTTTTGAAAGAAAATTTCTTGCAATTTATTAAATGCATTTTCTTGTTCAGATTTCCAACAAAACTTATTTTTAGGTTTGGTAACATCAATAAGAGGAGTAATCAATTTAGCAAAATTAGGTATAATTGACCTGTAAAATGAACATAAACCAATAAAGGTTTTTGTCTGCCTCTTGGTTTTAGGTTTTGGGAAGGAAGTGATTTTTACAATATTACTTCTAATAGGAAGAATTTTATGATCTGTGAGTTGGAAGTCTAAAAAGTTAATGCTAGTTTTCATGAAAGAACACTTTTCAGGAGAAAGAGTGATGTTATTAGCAATGAGAGTGTCTAAGAGTTTTGTGAGTTTCGTAACCATTTCTTCAAAGGAATTAGCACCAACAACGATGTCATCTTGATATGCATAACAGGAGTCAATTTAAGACAATTGAATAACTGAATCAATTAATTGTTGAAAAATGCTCGCAGCTGTCTTCAAGCCAAAAATGAGACGAAGGTAGGTGAATATTCCCCATGGAGTGGTAAAATTGAGCTTATCTTGCATTTCTTTAGATACTGCAATCTGCCAGTATGCAGACGGCAAGTCAAGAGTACTGTAGTATTTAAATTTTGATAATTGTACCAATAGATTTTGAATTCTTGGAAGAGGATATGATGCTGGAATAATAATAGAATTTAACAATCGTAAGTCTAACGCCAAACGATATTTTTGAGGCTTCGACATGTCAGTTCTTTTCTTTTTAACTAGAAGCATAGGGCAAGCCCAGGATGAATTTGATCTTTCTATAATACCAGCATTTAGCATTTGATTAATTTTGTCAAGAGCTTCTTGCTCGAGCGCCTATGGCACAGGAAAAGGTAGGGTTTTCACTGGATGAGAATTCAACATTGAAAACTGAGGATTCACTAGGTCTGTATGACCTAAAGTGTCCAAAGATTTAGAAAATGCTAGAGCTTTACTGCACAATAATTTTGTTAAAGAGTCACTTTCATGAGGGGGCAAGTGTTTTAGGTCAAAATCATTTGGTGACAGTTCTTGTACACGTTTTCTTTTAATTTCCTCAGATGGTAAAATTAGATTACAATATTCATTTTCAAAATCTAAATCAAAAGAATATTCTTCAATATCGTTCTCATCTACATTAATGCATTCACCAATAATTGTATTTTTGTTTAAATGAATGTCCACTTTGGATATATTCTGACATACAACTAAAAATAAATTATTTTGAATTGAAGAAATAGAATGCAGTGATTCATGCAAAACAAGACTTTTATTTTTCAAAGCTGGCTTAAAAATAAAGTATTCAGATGGAGAGTTCAACTATTTGACATGTAAATAAACAAAAGAATTGGGAGGGATTAATTATCTATTAACTGTTTGTACCATGTTGGAATTCACCAAAATTTTATTGCCATCATTCAAATTAGTATGCTTTTCACCAACATAACTAATGTCATTAGCACTTTCAAGTGTGAGATTTTTGTCAGCCATATTACTGTTAGTAGATAAATAGTTTATAACATTACCATAATCAGTTGGAAAATAATTAGGAAAATAAGTAAAATTACCATTTATACAGGGATTATGATAATTCATAGCAGTATTAGCAAAATTATTTATAAATAAATCACTATTTGGAAAATTATAGTTGTAAGGATACGTTGCATAATTATTGACTAACTGTAAATTGTTGTCACCAGAATTTCCATACACATTATTAACATAAGTACCATTACTTGGATTAATTGGTATAGAATTTTCATAAAAAGGCATTTTGTGTGCATCAAAAGAATATGGCACTATTATATTGTCATAAATACACTCAGAATTCAAATAATAACAGGTAGGAGATTCATTTTGACTGTGAAATGGGATGTGTTTATCTTTGATTAATATAGACTTAAAAGTTGGAGAAATGTTTATGGAATGTTTATTTATAAATTCAAACCCAAGTATGGCTTGAAAATTAACATTCTTTAAATCAGTAAGATAAAAGAGATGATGGAAAAAGTACGTGTCAATTTTAAATGAAATCTCAATACATCCTTTAAAGAAAACTTTAGAGTTTATAGTTGATACTGAGACATTTCTAGAAAAGATTTTATAGTGGATTTTGGATTTAATACTATTAAAGCATTCTTGATCCAAAAGTGATAAAGTTGAGCTTGTATCAATAAGAGTTGATATTTCATTATGTTGTACATTCATAATTATACATGGCAGGGAATAAGAGTTATCAAAGGGGCTACAAATGATGTGTCGTTCTCGCACACACTCATCAATTTCAGAAGGATCTTTCGATGCCAAAGAATTATGAGAACAGCAAGATTTATTAAATTTTGGTTGCACTGAGGATGTTTGTACAGCAGTGGTTGACAATAAAGTAGTTGAAGAACTTTTGTCAATGTGACGCTTGTTTTTCTGGTCACAACAATGTACTGACCCTGAAGAACAAGTATGAGAGAGAAGGCGGTCAGTAGGACCAATCTCCCCTATTTGTTTAAATGATAGATGTTATCATTTTTATTTTCAGAAAAAGAAGCACAGTTTTTCTTTCTGTGAGAATCAGACGAAAAGTTAGAGGTATGATTTTGTCTAGATGCATTGAGAACATTTTTGAATTTGTAACACGTGTCCATACGGTGATTGAATCGTTCGCAAAATGCACATTGAATCACATTTTGTTTGTGATAAGAATCTGTAGAATTTTTCTTGTGAGAAAATCTGTCAAAGTTAGGTTGAAAAAAAGGCCTCTTTTTACGAGGTTTTCGTTGACGAAAGTTTGTTTTATATTTATTCGAAACGTTTTGTCTGGTAGGTGAAGCTGAATAAGTTTTATATTTTCTCTTAACATTATTAAAACTATGAGATTTTCCATTTAGTGTTTCTGATGGTGAGAACGCATTATGTGAATTTACATAAATTTTATTCTTTGGACGACTTACGGGAGTTTGTTGGACCATATTCACAGAACATTTTGAAGTTTTATCAGCTTTGTCACTATTCATGCAATAAATTTGATCAAAATTTTCATGAGAATTTCGAGAAGGTGGAGAATCATAGATTTCTTGTAGAAAATGTGCTCGTTCAAGAGCTAAATCAAATGTGGAAATATTTTCGTCTAAAATTTTTCTTTTGATCTGTTTAGGTAAAGCCTGAAGAAAGTGAGTGAATTTTAGTGAATCTAGAGCAGCTGGTTTCAATTTGGGATACGCAAGCCGAAGTTGCTTATCCAGACAAAATGAAAAGTTTTTAACTGATTCATTCGAATCTAATTTTAAATTTTGCAGGGATTGGAGAGAGTTAGCTTTTTTTGTCGGCATGAAATAGTCTATAAACGCCTTTCGAATGGCTTGAAAGTTACCATTCTGGAATTGAGACTGTGTTTCAAGAAAGAAGAGTAAAGCACTACCCACTAGTTTTGATTTAAAAAGAACAAAAAGCTCTTTATCAGAAAAATTATTCAATTCTTGTAAATCGGATAACTGATCAAAAAAAAAAAATCTACAGTTTGTGGATTCCCATCAAAAGGCTGAATAGCAATATTTAGTTTAGATTTCGGAGGCATGATGAGAAAAATTAAAATAAATTCTCAATAAATGTGACAATAATATGTTTATAAGTTAGTTACATAAAAATATAAACTTAATTTGATATATCTTCTAAAATAATGACGAACTTCATCTATGTCGTACACCATTTTTATATGTTAAAAAATATATAACAAGGAAAGAGAAGAAGAAAATGCTAGCATATTTTTCTTAGCATCATATCAAGAATATCAGACCCAAATTTTCTTAGCATCAGATCTCCCAAGTTTGGGAGAAAAAAAAATATCCGATTTCGGATGTTCATGTAAAAATTATGATTGTTCTGTTGAAAAATGCAACATCTGTTCTCAAATTTATCAAAACAAGATAACAATTCATATTAAAGTAATGAGTTATTTTGATACACCTCCTTCATTAAATAGGATGCAACATCTGTTCTCACTTTTATCAAAACAATATAGCAAATCATATTAAAGTAACCACGTATTTTAACCAACTTTCAGTAAAAAACATGATAATCAAATTTAAAATACAAGTATTGCATGATAAGAATACATTAGCTTTGTAGAATAAAATGAGAACATTTTTATTTTTATTTTTTTAATCACTTTTATAAAATAAAGTAAAATATACCTTGATGACTGTCATGTCGAATGGTTTCGACGAGATGACGGCTCCAATTAAGGGGTTTTGACTGTTGTGTTTACTGGGAACGTTTATGCTGTTCCGGAAAAAAATTAATAATTTTCCAAGTATCATTGCGTCTTGTAGCCGTAAAAGACCCGTAAAAAGGAACATGATTTTTTTTAAAATCTTGAATGTATGCATAGAAGAACAAGTAGATTTAAGGGAAAATAAAATAATAAAAATTTTACCTGCAAGGAGATGAGAGGCATAATAAAAACACATAGAACAATGCAAAGAGAACTTCTTGAAAGACTATCTTTATTCAGGGCGAAAAAAAGAAATTGTGTTCCATTTATAAAAATAAAAGAACTTCACTTACTAGAGCTCTCATTTTCTAGAGCCCGTCCATAATAGCTTTACTTGAAATATATAATTATGCCGAGAGAAGACATACTTTGAAGAAATGCTATTTTTTTTCCTTTGGGGAATCAGGGGTAAGATGTTAAGAACACAGACTTGTTCTTTCACTACAATGCAATAACACATCGTAAAACGGAAGAGAATTTGTCGAGCCAGCAATGAAAAAGCATTATTATTTCAAAACAAAAATTCTCTTGGCTCGAATAGATCCTTTCGTAAAGGACTTATTTGTGTCGCAAGTAATCTGCATTATGATCGACTAAATCCTCAACCTTTTTTAAAAAAATCACATTTTTGAATTTATATCTTTTTTATGTTACGAAATTACCATTTATTCCGTCGTCAAAAAAAGATAAAACTTCGCTGACACCGCACACACATTCTCCCGGATTCTGCAGGATTCTGTTCTGTTCTCAGCCAAAGAAACGAACGCAGCAGCAAAGAGAGAGGGGGGGGGGTTGCCATAATCTCATAATACGCCAATTGGCAGGGTTAGAGAAGTGGCGATGAAACAGATAGGACAAACGATTAAACACTGATAGGGAAATTGAATTTTCAAGATTAAACTTTTATAGCACCAGAAAGATGCGAAGCCAATAAAGTAGACATCGATTCACCTATTTTAAATTACGCATCAGCAGAAGAGTACGATTGAACGAGGGGAGGGGCTATAAATACGGAAGTACATCCCCTTGGAATATTTGAGAAAGTTCTGGAACAAACCACAACCGGAAGTAATAAATTCGAAATCATTTTATCATTTTCAAATAAACGAAAAGTTACGTAAGAAAAGAAACTTTACAGGGAAGTTTAAAAAAAGGCGAGAATTAAAATAAATTTTAGAATGCGAATTTTTTATAATAAATGAATAAAGATTAATAAAATACATGATAAATTAAATTGAATAAAAATATGGCAGTGGTTAAGAGTAACCACAACAGATATTTTGTACATTTAAAATATTTAATACCACTTATTTATTTCTACCAAAATTAAGTAAATGGAGAATTTTCTTCATGTAGAAATAAAAGAATTCTTTTTTAATTTAAGAGTGATAAGGCATTTAAAATATAATTTACATTCTTAAATTTTAAAACTGTGTTAAAAAGAATAAGATACATAATATAATATGTAATTCTAGAAATTGCTTATTTACAGCTATTTTCAGAAAATTTTCTAATGGAAAATAATTTAAAATGCTACAATTATGTTTTCACTAAAATCTACTTCTACAACAAAAACGAGGTAACTATATTTTAAGTTTCCTTAAAATATCTATTGAAATTAGTAAAGTTTACTACAGTTTTTATGAGTATAGTTTAATACGTGAATCTGATTTTCAAGGATTTCACTCTGAAAACTAAGATTCAGATAGAAAAAAAATTGAAGAATGCATAACTAATAAATATTGCTGATATTTAATAATGTTAAAAATAAAGACATTTTTTCACTCTAAAATAAAGTAATTCTCTTAAAATTTATGGCAGAGAAAAAAAACTACACATATTTTGCTTCTTAATTATAAAAAGTCTGTTACAGAGAATTTACTATGTAATTGAAAAGCAAATCCTCAAAGCTGCCTATTCACAAGTAGCTTTTATCGCTATTTTCTAGCGGTAATAAATGAAGTAAACAAATTTAAATGTTTATCGTAAATATTTAATTTACGTAAATGAAAGAAATTAAATTGTTATCTTGATTGAGTTGTTAAGAACATTATTATCATGTAAGAGCCCTTATTTTGAAATTCAGACAAAAAAGTGATGTTTTGATAATTGTATTTTTTTAATTGCCTTGATAGTTTTTTATGTTGAAGTAAATCATATTTAATGATTAATCTGCAATTTTGAAGCCCTGAAAAATTTTTCTCTTCCCTATAGAAAATATCAAAGTTCAAGTTTGTGAATGCCATTTTTATGAAAATGAAATCCCAATATGTTTGGAGTGGTATATCTCTGGCCAGCAACAACATCCCAAAATTCCTTTGGCATAAACTTATAGTATAACACAACCTGCTTATTAAAATTTATTTGTTTCCATGGGGCATTGTTATTTTACATTGTTATGTTGCTACAAAATACAATCAAAATGATGTTTTTGTCCCTTTTCCTCTCTTAATATCTTATTTAAGCTATAATACCCAAAGTTTTTCTGTATAATATCAAAGTACACTACTAGGACAAGCTAAATAATATAGTACTGCACGGAGATATGAACGGAGAAAATGAAACATCCCGTTTATCTTTCGGAAAAGGCGACAAAAAAGGGATATTTCATTTACGCATAGGAAAAAATCGCAGAAAGACGAAAGAGAATTTAGATGTTTCATTTTTTTCTTAGGGGAAAATTGTGATCGTGGATATTGCTTTTCTTGTAATTTTAGTCATTTTTTTTGCCTAAAATTATCACGAGACCAAACTTCTTTTTCTTTTCCATGCTTTTGTATATATGTTCAATTATTGCATGACATAGGATTATTCATTCAACTGTGGCGCTTTTTTTAAATAAATTACTTTAAATGTTGCAAATTTTGGAAATTTTGAATATTTAACAGGTTATAACTACTAACAGCAACAATATCGCCGTTCAGTACACTGAAAAAAAAATATGCCACTGGTATCTAGAAAATAAATTGTGGCTCTAGAAAAAATAGTTCCATGTCATCCCTAGAAATTCTAGTTCCCTTGGCTAGCCGGTTCTAGTTAATATTCTGATTGAGTAGACCAGAATTTTCTTATTCCCAGAACCAGAAAAAACGGCCTTCGTGCTAGATTTTTAAAATGGCGCATTTATAAGTTCTAGTTTCATGAATCAGAATTTCTAGATCCCTGACTTTCAAAGATAGATATTAGAACTGCAATTTAAAGACATATTGACTACAAAATATTGTTTCCTGAAGCAGAAAGCAATGTCATAACTGAAAATTCTGGTTTTATAAACTAGAAAAAAATAGGCTTTAGGCTAGAATTATAAAAAGATCTAGACAAAATTGTAAATTCGAGTTTACTGAACTAGAAAAAATGGTTTTTAGACTAGATTTTTATAATGACCTAAGTTTCATTGCTGTGAGTTCTGGTTTCTTGAACTAGAAGGGAAAAAAAAAGGGGGGGGGGGGCTTGAAGCGAGATTTTGAAAAAGGTCCGAACTGCATAACTATAAGTTGTAGTTTATTAAACTAAATTAGCAGGGAATAAGTTCTGATTTATTAAACCAGAACTTCCCATGCCATTCGAAAGTAAATTTTAGAAAAAGAAAAAAAAAAAAAAAACACTGATTACAAAATATTGCTTCCTAAAAGATAAAATAAGATCACAGCTAATACTGTCTGGGTACCTATTGCAAAAATTGTTTATATGAAACATTCTCCACTGAAATATAAATCTTCAAATTAAAATTTGTAAGTAATTCGAAAATATTGGTGACAGAACAAATGGCAAAAATTTATCAAATGGGAGGATTCCTAAATTAAGAAGCCAACATTTATGCATGATTTTGTGTAGCATCAGTAGCTTGAGTACGTCACTTCACTGAAGGATACAATAAATTTAAAATACATAATATTTCATAGATGCCAACATCTCTTAATTATTCTGGAGTCTGATCCAAGACGGAAATGCTACTAACCGAAAATTTTATTTGAACAAAAATTGCAATGTGAAATTCAAAATGTACCTTACTGAATGATGACTCATTTCCTTATACATATATCTTGGAACAGACTCCGGAATAATTAAGCGAATGAATTTCTATAAATATAGGTTTTTATAAAATTCTCAACAAATAACATTACTATTTATTAAATTTTATTTACTCATATATATATATAAACATTCAGTTTAAAAAAAGTATGTAATTCTCTCCCCCCCCCCCCCCAATAATCTTTAAACTGTAATGATTGTTCATATCCAAGTATCGATTCCAATATTTTTGAAAAGTATTGTATTTGATCTGTCTTTTAATATATAGATTATATAATGGCAAAATTTAGTTTAACAAGAAAACGCCTAACTGGTTGAAATTTTCCTTTCAGCAATTTATACTAATAGATGGAAACATACTTGAATACTTTTGTTTAGCCTGTAAAATATATTCTCTTTAAACTACTAAAATCAAATTTCTAAAAATTATCATCCAAAGATGACCATGTATCCAGTTCTTTGCAGGATGCTGTATATCATTTTATCGATATTCTACAAACATTTCTTAGTAAACTAAATGCAGTTCATCGTAAAAATGCATAATATATTTAAAAGCCACCTTTAAGTAAATTACACACATATGCAATACTTTTCCGAGACCTTTTGTATGACCCTATGTATCTAAATTGTGTAACAATTAGCATTTCTATAAACCATATACTATGCATACATCTAAGTGAAACTTATAAGCATATATCATAATTAAAATGCATTTCATCCATCCAACAGCCATCTTCCATAATATACAGGACTTCGGGTAGAATATACTATTCGAAATCTTTTGTGTGTCCCTATAAATACTATGCACTAGTATTATGGATGAAATAACTCATATTAATCCTCAGCAATGTACATCAATTTGATTATATATGAAATTGTTTACCATAAAAAATATGTCTCAAATAATTCTCTTTTATTATTATGTATTGGTATTCTTTTGTGTGGCCCTGTAAATGAATAATAACTATTCTTTTTATTGTTTATTTTATAAAATGCACATTTTAGTGCACTTTGTAGACACATATAAATTTGAAGATGTTTGACAGGGTGTAACATCTTTAAAATTCATTTGAAACGATTTCCCCCTATAGGACGTAACGCAATGAAATTTTTTTACTATCCCTGTAAATAAACTAATCATGGCAGAACCTTCATTTTCAATAGGGCTCGTGCTCAGGTAAACACCATTAACGTCCAAAAATTTTATGACAATCAGAGTGTATTTACGAAAGTTAGAGTGCGGACAGACGGCCGAGACGGACAAACCAAGTGCATAAGTACTTTTCAACTTTGTTGGAAAATGATAAAAATAAAAAGTATAAACATGTAAATAAACTAAAGAATTTTTTTTTAAATGATATACAGAGTAAAATATTAAAAAAAAATTATTAACATCAATCCAAAACATACATAAAAACAAAGCCTTCAATTCAAGTGTTAAAAAATGTTAAAATGAAGTAACTCTTTTAAATAAAAGTTATTATTATAGTTAAAACAAAGTTGGAAGTTCCAATCATCATCCATATTGTGGACGTTAACTATATCAACATACAACTGTCGGCCTTTTTATTGTGGCGATGTAGTATTTTCTATCTCTAATGACATTTACAGTAAGGGGACTGGTATCCTGCAAAAGAGAAAATTTTCCTTCCGGTAGGATCAAACTCCTTATCGCCTGATCCATTGTTAATTTCTCTGCTTTCTACTGTGACTAAACCACAGAAGGGAGAAATATGAAAGAATTTGTCGAATTCGAATGACTGGACCAAAACGAGCCATGTTCTGAAACCAGAAAACTTCCACAGTAGACTCAAGTTCACCTAAAAAATAGATGAAAATAATCAATCATATATGAAGTATTGATTACAACAGAACAATTTTCAACTTGTTTAAATTTCATTAGCCTATAAAAACTAATATATAACTACATATAATTTTTTAATGATAAGTACATATGGTAAACGCACAATATCAGTTAGGATTTCATAGCATTAAGTTTCTGTCATAGATAGTTATTTTATTGCAAGTAATTGGTAAAAAGCAAAGGTACTCACGTATTAACGCCACCGCAGCAGAAGTGACTCTATATCGGCCCATTCCCCACCAAAATCCTATATGTTACTTTGTTTTTAAATATAGTGTTTTGAATTTTGAAAGTGTTTTGAATTTTGAAAGTGTTTTGAATTTTGAAAGTGTTTTAATTTTAAATAAAGTATTTTATTTTATGATTTTCGCAAAAAATTTAGTGTAGATTAAAAATCGCCAAATCTGTAACTGCGGAGGCGTTAATACGTAAGTACCAAAGCAAAGATCATTTTAACACTTCAGAATGATAAAATTTAGAATTGCGATCTTTTGTGTAGATAAATATGGAATGTATTCACATCAATAAAGTATTTTGGAAAGGAAAAAGATAAAATCTAGTAATGAATATTGAGCAGAGGTAATTCATTTGTGAAGTGTTATGGTGCTTTTTAGTACAGAATATGTCCAATCGAGCGATCTAGGATCAGGAGAAATTTTATAGAAATATATACAAATGATTTTGATTTTGACAATGAATTCTGTCATAATTCCCTTAGCTAGATAAATTTCACTACAAATAAAAAGATCCATATGGCGACTTTCACAAAACCAATCTTAGATCAATGTGTATCGTTTATTCAAGGGTGATTCTGTTCTGAATTTTCATTAAGATTTAAAACTTCCAATTCTTTTTTTTAAACCCAAAAATTATTAGAAAACCACAAATTTTCGTCAAAAAAATCATGATATGAATGCAAATTTTGTCAAAAGATCACAAAATAAACACACATTAAGTCACAAAATAATGAAAAAACTGCAAATTTCTTCAAAAGGTTGCAAAAAACTCAAATTTTATCAAAAGATTGCAAAACAACTACAAATTTCATCTAAAGATTGCAAAACAAACATTCTGTCAATAGGGGCAGAACCCCCCCCCCCGCAAATTTCATTGAAGATCACACAAATTTCCCCAAAAGTCGCAAATAAAAAATACAAATGTCATCAAAAGGTCACGGAATATATGAGAAATATCTGAAAAAAAAAATTTACACCTACGTAATACAGAATTTTCCTATAAATATACTGTAAAATTTTGAGGAAACTTTCATGTGGATTGGGAGAAATGTTGGGAGTAGAAAGAATTTTTGCACCCCTGGATTTTACTTATCTTATTATTAAGTAAAATACTCATATATGACGTTTCTACTAATTAAATTTTCATACAAAAATAGCTTTTTTGATATACAGTAAGTACACATTTCTTTCTTTATATATTTCGATAATTATTATATTTTTTCTTACTTACATATAGTAAGAATATTTGGTACTGCTAGGTTATCCCGTCAACCATAAAATTATCTCCAAACTATAAGATTAAATGCCAATGCCCAATAGTGGATGATCATGATTCATGAATGTCACATTCAATGACATTAAATAAGATTCACGTGTTTAAAATGTCATTAAGTGATTTTAATTTCTTTTTTTTATTTGAACTTTTATTAAAATTCCACTAATTTGTTTTTGTTACTTAAAATAAAAATTATGTCAATATGTATAACTTGGCTAGTTTTTTGGCGATTTGTATAATTTGGCGAAATTGGTCGACGGGATAACAGAGAAGTACCGAATATACTGTTGTGCATCATTGCACTTAGTCACAAATTAAAATCTCAAATCCTTGGCAAGATTTTGAAATAATATACACGATTGAATCAAAGTTCTTGCATCATTATTTCATGCATTTTTTTTATTTGTTTTAATATAAATAAATAAAACAACTATAAATAAATTCAGACGTAAATACTAATATAAATTACATCATTTTTGTGAAACTGTATAAAAAATTTTCTAGGGTAGAAGTACCAGTAATATACACCCTTAAGAATTTTTTTTTTACTTAGTTACAATTATTATTTCCAGATTTTTCAATATTATATTAATATAGTTCATAAGTTAGTAATAAAGTCAGTATCAATAATACTTAACAATTCTTATAGTCTCATTTTTGAATATGAATCTAAATTTAATTTTAAATAACAGAAATATACAAAACAACCAAAAGCTAGATAAAGAACACCTTCTGGTCCAGTAATGGACACCCCCATAAAATAATAAATATAATTGTTTTCATGACTGTATTTAGAACCAGAATTTCATGAAATCATATTAATGAAATAAAACAGTTATTTTCAAATAAATTTAACAATTTGGAAACCAATAATTAATGAAATATTTGTGATAATCTTTCACTTTTTGCATCAATTATTGTAATTAACAGAAAATCAATATCTTAATTATTTTAGATGAACTGTTTAAAATGCCAAATGCCATGCAATTCAGTTTTGTCTCACTATTTTTTTAAACAATCTTCCAGATACTACTTGATAAAACATTTATATTGTGAGTTGAATATTTTAAATTACAAAATAAAATAATTCTAAAATTGTAGAACTGATATTTGAGGCCTGTGATCTGCAGTCTGCAGATTTACTAGTTTCATGTTCATTTTAACTTTCATTAATATTACTTTTTTGGGAGGGAAGCAGTGTTGAATTCAGACACTTTTCACCAGGAGGGACTTCTATGGCTCCGGGGGAGGGAGCATTTCATTGTTCTGGGGGATGTCCCCCCTAAGCCACTCCCAGAATTCAACACTGGGGGGGAAGGGAGGTTCGAGGTGTTACAGAAACATTTATACATTTTTAACAGTTTCTGCAACTTGTTTTTATTTAAACAGGGAGGGATTATGCCCTATAAGTCCCTCTGTGCCCTTAAACATCATTTTCTGCTTCTTGGCTGGTTCAATTGCCAGATTATAAAATATGCAAGACATATATACCGGGTGTCCCAAAAATGACTGATGGATTTTAAAATTGAATAACTTGCAAATGGTGATAGCTATTTAAAATTTTTTTGCAGGAGGCTTATGTATAATGTCAGGAGTTTTTTTACCGTAATTTTTTATTTTAGTCCGCATCTCAAACAATAGGTGGCGCTGACGGTAATTGAAGGCCAGGTCGACGCTTCACTCAGCACTGATCAACTGGCCTTCAATCGCCGTCAGCGCCACCTATTGTTTGAGATGCGAACTAAAATAAAAAAAATTACCTATTGAATTTTAAAATCTGTCAGTCATTTTTGGGACACACGGTACATTAAAAAATAAAATAAATATTGAAAATTTATTAAACTAATAAAATAATTTAAAATCAGCTATTTATAAAAGTTTTGGTGTTATTACATTCTGTTATTACTCTTCAACAATAACACAGAGATATAAAACATACAAAGGTGAATTATATATGTATAAAAAAAACTATTACAGTTAAATATTTATTAATTATTTTTTAATGAATCAAAAGCATCAAGGGATGGCTATTATTGGCACATCTATCATTACAATTTTTTTGAGTGGTTTTTTTTTTCTTGCTCATTTTTGACACCTTTTTTTGTGCACGTGTGAACAAGAAGATTGCTCTTTATTAGCGCATTAGTGCAACTTCTGCTGCGGTGACGTTAATATGCAAGTACCAATAAAACTAATTAAAAGTTTACATTAACCATTTGTGAAGAAAAATTATGTGTGTTGGTTTTCGAACAAGGTAAAAATAAAAAAAATTCTGTAGTGACATTGTCTTGAATTAAAACCACATATGTATCAGATATATCAGGTGCATAAACTAAAAAAAAAAGGAAAGTTATAGGAAATTTGTTCAAACATTTTAAAATCAGACACGATAGTGAGAAAGAAACTAGTCGTTGGGGGACACCGTAACACTTTCCCATCATAGATATGCGTAATATAAAATATGAAAATAAAACATATGTATACTATTTATAAAATACATTGCAATTTCAAAACAAAACTTAAACATGCATTTAAATACTTTTAATATATATAGTAATGCTCTATAATGAATTACTGATGAACCCATTTTGACAATTTATACAAAACACCAAAATACTCAAGTAGTACCGGATCACGTAAAAGAAACATCCTTATAACTCCAAAAATAATAATCATATTAACTAACAATTTACTGTGTCGAATTAAGCATCTCATTTCCAATTAAAATTAATTTGAATTGAAATTTGAATGAAACACAGGGTCATGAAAAATCGAAGAATGTGGAAAACAAGATTACGGATACCTCAGCAACTAATAATCCGATCGAATTCGTTCTTTATGCAAAATTTGTGTTATTTTATTTCCTTTTATGTCCACTCCTTAAAATAAAAAAATTCGAAAATTTTTATATACCTTCCATCAGAACGAATTTTTCGAGGGCCCGAAAAAACAGTTCCGGATAATTGAGGTTACTGGTATTAAATAGGCTTTGTCCCATTCTTATATACTAAGTACATACAAAATTTGAAATCTCTATCTCAATTTGTTCGGGAGATAGAGCGGTTACAGACAGACACACAGACAGAAGGACGGCAAAATTTTTTTTTCTAAAAATATGTTTTTCGGAATCTCCACTATTTCAAACGTGTAAATCTGACAAAAAAAAATTTCAATTTTCAAAACTATTGCAAGACTTACTCTACACTACGTATGATGGGTAAGTAAAATGGAGGGAAGAAATGCCTATCTATACAAGATGCCCAACTTGTATAACTGATACATTTTAACAATTATTCTGGCCAACTTGGATAACTGACACATTTTAACAATTATTCTATCAATAAAATGAAATATAACAGTACATGTTATTGTTATTTTCTATTTGTCACTTAAACAGTATTAAAACATTTTTTAGACTAATAATAAATGTATAGATTCATTAAATCAAAAAAAAAAAAATGAAGACAGTTTCCAGTTTACTAAAAATATAAATTTAAACATACATGATAAAGTTATGTGAAGTACAAAGATTAACTTTTTAAAATACAGTAAAACCTCTAAATAACGGACACCTCGGGAACGCAGAAATTGTCCGCTATTCGGAGGTGTACACTATTGGGAAAACCTAAAAGATTCAAAAATCACTAAGAAATGCTTAATGTTTCATTAATTGACTTTTAAATGTCCTAAATCCTCTATTACATGATTAATTAGAAATTTGAAAAAAAATTAAGCAATAAAAGTGAAATAAAATTGTGCAACCTTTATTCACTGTTTATTACATTCTTATGAAAATAATTTGTTACAAAAGTTTACTTTTGCTTGTGATTACATGTAATTTATTTTTCAATGTGACGTTATTGGACATTATAGAGTTCCGGGAGGAGAAGGGAGAATTGGATTATTAAAAGAATAAAATTATAAACTTTTCCAGGGGGATATTTCAATGCTCTGGGAGATGTTCCTCCCGGGAAAACCCCCTGAATTCAACACTGAACGTGGAGAGGGGGGGGGGATTTCCCCCATCTCAAGATCTACATTTATCTATGACCACAAAATTTATGATACAATGTCTTGATAAATTTAGAGGCCTTTTTATTTATTTTTTTCCCATTAAAAATAAATTTTTATTCTTTATCGCCGAAAATATAGTGTCTGCTATTCGGGAGTGTCTGTAATGGAAGTTTTACTGTATTATTTTGAATGATTCATCTCTGAAATTACTACAATGTACAACACACAAGGAATATGTTGAATAAATAGAACCAAATATACTAATCCCAAAATAATTTCATAGAAACATCCTTTCTCTTTAAAGCTACTTTCAAGAACTTCATTTACCTTAATGATATACAATCTGTGGCCTGCGAATATTGTTAATTTACAACTGGAAAATTAACAATTTTTGCACTTAGACCACAGAAGTAAATCTTAAATTTCGTCAATTTGCTGCGGGAAAATATAAAATTTCGTCAGTCACTTAAGAATTGCAAATTTTGTTGATCGAGCACATAAAAGTTGCGAATTTCATTGATCAAGTGACAAAAAATAACCAATTTTGCCTATGGGGCTCAACAAAAAAGATGATTGCAAATTGCAAATTGGGCACAGAAAAGTCGTGAATTTTTTCAATCGGACACGAAATATAGCACATTTCGTTGATTACAGAAAAATGCGAGATTTTGTGATGATGCGCAGAAAAACTGAAAAATTCATTTATTGGCAGCGAAACACACATGGATTTGTCAGTTTAACAAGAGAAAAAAAATCGCGAATTTCATATTGGTACATTAAAAAATGCAGATTTTGTCAGAGTTAGTTAAAAAACATGAATTTCATTTATTGGACAAGAGATAATGCATATTTTGTCAAAGGTGGAAAATGCGCAAATTTCGTTGATAGGGCACAGGAATATCGCAAATTTTGTCGATCACATGTAAAAAATTACAATTTTCGTTGATAATGCTCAAATAAAATCCTGAATTTCCTTGATCAGTGCTGAAAAATCGCAAATTTTGTCATTCTGGCACAGAAAATTGTGAATTTTATCGACCATGCGAGGAAAAATTCAGAATTTTGTCAATCAGCCTTGTAAAAATTGTAAATTTCGTCAATCGGCTTAATAAGAATCGAATTTTGTCGGTCGTATGCAAAAAAAAAAAAAAAAAAAAAAATCGCACATTTCGTTGATAAAGGAAGAAAAAAAATAATTTTTTTGATGATGAATGAAAAAATTGCAAATCAAATTAATTGGCTACAGAAAAATTTCATCTTTCCTTAAAGAAAAGTAAGGGAAAAAAACCCTCTCAAATTTCGTTATTAAGACGTCGTAAAAATCAAATTTTGCGAAGAGGTGCCGAAATATTTAAAATTTCATTGATCAACTGTGAAGCAATTGTGAGTAGTGTCAGTTTATCAAGAGAGAAAAAATCGAGAATTTCATCTTGTCGCTTTAACAAACCGATTTTGTTTTTCTCAATTAAAGTCGAAAACAGTACAAATTTCGTCAATTGAACATGGAAATTTCACTAGTTTTATTCACTGGATTCTGAAAAATTGCAAATTTCGTTGGTCGGACGCAAGAATGTCACAAAATTTGTAGATCACACTTGGAAAAATTACAAATTTCATCTATCATGCTCAAACAAAGTTCGAATGTCAATCAATTTAAGAAAATTTACAAATTTCAGAGATCGACTTCTTAAAAATTGCTAACATTGTTGATCAGGTTTCAAAAAAAGGAAAAACTGCGAATTCCGTCAATCAGACAAAGAAAAATTCTGAATTTTGTCGATTATGCAAAGAAAAATCATAAATTTTGTCGATTATGCAATTAAAAATCATGAATTTTATCCATCAGCTTTGTACAAATCGCGAATTTCATTAATCTGCTTCGTAAATATCAAATTTCACCAATTTTGTCAGAGCGGCAAAAATCGTAAATTTCATCGATCAGGTGCAGAAAAAATCACAAATTTTATTGATCATGAGAGGAAAATTCTTAAAACCCTGTCTATCTGCTTTGTAAAAATGGCAAATTTTGCCAATCAGCTTTGTAAAAAACACAAATTTTGTCAATTGGCTTTGTAAAAATTTTGTTTGATTAGCCGTGCAAAGATAATAAATTTTCTCGATCGATTTCATAAATATTGCAAATTTTCTTGTTCAGTTTAGTAAAAAACACAAATTTGGCCAATCAGACTAAGTAAAATCGCAAATTTCCCTGATTGAATACCAAAAAATCGACAATTTTGTTGATCAGGCACAGAAATATCTTGCTGATAGTCTGTTTTTCTCTCTTTCGTTTATAAAGTTCACATTTTTTATTAACACGCTTTTATTAGCTTCACCTGTATGTTTGTGAGTTTGTAACTCTCCTTATTTTATGTATGTTCACCGATTACTCCGAAACCATGCAGCCGATTAACTTGGTTTTGGTGTTAAATGAAAGACGATGCTCTCGAATTGGTACCACTTCAGTTTTATCGAAATTGGTTCAGTACTTTTTTAGTAATTAGGCAAAAACTAATAAAATTAGTGATTTTTCGCTAATTAAAAGTGTTGAATACGTTCGCTAAATCGACTGTATACAGCATGGCCGAGCGGTCTAAGGCGCCGGATTGAAGCTCTGTTTTTCGAAAGAGATTGTGGGTTCGAACCCTATTCCTGACATTATTTACATCTATGTAAAATTTAAACAAAAATTTCCGTATTACAATTTTTATTTTTAACCGGCTTCAGAAAAGGAAGAGGAAGTTATCAATTCGACGCGTATGTATTTTTTTTTTCTATGTATGTTCACCAATTACTCTGAAACTATCCAACCGATTAATTTGGTTTTTGTATTAAATATAAATATAGTTTAAAAAAACTAAAAACAACGCTTTTAAAGTAATCAAACTAAAAAGTGGAAAATAAATATAGTTTAAAAAAACTAAAAAACACGCTTTTTAAATATATCAAACTAAAAAGTGAAAAATAATTCGTACTTTAAGCTAAAACGAAAATAGATGAAAAATACTATATTACTATAAAATCATTGTTATTATAGATATCAATTAATAAGCAATAAATAAAATTATCGTGGAAAAAAAGCGTGGGGTGCTTCTTAAGAACTGATAGATGGAGCATGGTAGATGGAGCACCCCACGCTTTTTTTCCACGATAATTTTATTTATTGCTTATTAATTGATTTCTGTAATAACAATGATTTTATAGTAATATAGTATTTTTCATCTATTTTCGTTTTCAGCTTATAGTACGAATTTTTTTTCACTTTTTAGTTTGATATACTTAAAAAGCGTGTTTTTTAGTTTTTTTTAAACTATACTCTAGCCACTTATGTTTGTATTTTAGCATTTTTAATAAAACAAAATTTACTGTCCTGGTTAAAGACAAGGAATATTATTACATCTTGAAAATAATCCTTGCTATATTATCATATATATATATATAAACAAAAAAAATGCTGCTATATCCTTCTAACTGAATTGGATATTTTGTCTAGGTAAACAAACTTAAAGGCATAACCCCTTCCCCGCCACTCCCCTCTGAAACTGTATTTCTTTATCTTATTATAGGCCACAGATCACCCCCTTGAAATTGAATTCTCTCTGTGATATTGGTGTAGCCTTCGACCATCCAGACATATTTGTAAATGGCCCTTCTCTTGAAAAGGTTGTGCACCTCTAATTTATTCAACTTTCAGATGTTTATTATTAAAGCTTACCTTTGATCGGATGACTCTTCTGTATAGCAATTCAGAAACAAGCTACAGTCATTTGAATTTACAATAACTGAACTTCTTAGCAAAATCGGATACGAACTGGAAGAGAGAAAAAAAGATAAGAAAATCAGAGCTACATAAAGCAACTCATAAGTCTGAATTACATAAACACACACCCTAAGAACAGGACAGATCCATAATGATCAACTTAAGTAAAGACAGACTAATGTTGCAGATTTTTTAAGCCATCTACAGACTTAAAAAAAAATCTTCGCCAATCGAAATTGCAGAAAAAATTCTCAATTTCATCAAAAGATCATAAAAAAATGCAAATTACATCAAAATTGGAAATTAAAGTTCTTAATAATATTTCTTAGTTTTTGCCACTTACTGGTAACCACTTCTGCACCCAGCAGCTGAATTTTTTTCTGCAGCCTGCAACACAAGTAAAAACTTTTTAAAAAAGTCTGCAGACAAATCCCTTGCATTATATTATATGCACTCAAACCTACCAAGTATTTGTGATAGGCATTAAAGAAAAGTATACTTTAAAAAAGAAGTTACTTTTTGTTCTCAGAATTTTTAACACCTCATACATTGTCCGAAAGAGGGGGAGGAACTCCCCTTTGACAAAATTTGCGGTTTTTTCATGATTTTTTGACAAGAAGTCATTTTTGTGACAAATTGACGAATTTTGCATTTTTTTCGTGCTTTTTTGACAAGATTTCACGTTTTTCCAATATTTTAATGAAAACTGCTATTTTTTCACGATCTTTTGAATAAATTTGCCTTTTTTGGTGATTTTTTGACGAAATTTGCCTTTTTTCGTGATTTTTGGACAAAATTTGCATGTTTTTCGCAATCTATGACGAAACTGATTCCTTTTCAGAGACTATTTGTCGAAATCCGCGATATATTTTATGTCCAAATTTTTGGATTTGGACTGAAATTTTTTAATTTTACCAAATTTTTAACAGTTGAAAAATTGTCTGAAGACCTTCCCAAGAGTCTGTGACGTGCGTTGCAGCGTTGTGCCGATTCTGCTCCCAGGTTTCTGCTTAAACTTGTAAGCCCTGCATAGGATGCTTAAGAAGTGTTAAAAAGGGCCACTGGGAATATTAAGTATTTTAATATTTTGGATATAATTGATTATTCATATACACTTTATCTGTATGAATGGTAAATGGTTTAACTCATTTCGTATTTTTTTCTTTTGGTTAGCGTCAGGGATGTAGAGGAAAGTATATGAGGGTATATGATATATACCTTCTTTTTATTTTAAAGGAGCACCATATATCCCCTGCCAGAGTTTTCCCCAGGTTTAAAAACGGGCAGGGCACTACTGTTCTGAAAAGGACACTTTTAGAGAGTTTAATCTAGAATCTAAAAGGTCTATCTAATTGGTTCAAAAAATTGTGAAAAAACAGAAATTTCGTCAAAAGATCGAGAAAAAACAAAATTTCGCCAAACAATTGAAGAAAAAAAAAGATAAATTTTGTTAAAAGATCTCGAAAAAACGGTCGATTTTGTTAAAAAATCGCAATAAACAGCAGATTTTGCCTTAAAATAAAAAAAAACCCACGAAAAAACGACAAATTTTGTGAAAGATCGGGAAAAAACGGCAAATTTGTTTAAAAGATCACGAAAAAACTGCCGATTTTATTAACAGATTGTTAAGGGGCAAGCCTAATTTATTGAAAAAGTCATTTTTTTAAAGAAAAGAATGCTTTTTTGGGGGGAAGGGGAGTAAGAGGTTACCCCGGGTGCGGAAATTTAGGGGGTGCCAAATTTATGCTGCAAACGTCATTTTTGGGTTGTCGCAAGAAAAAGTTGGAGGGGGGGGGGCTCAAATTCTATTTATGCCTCAGGTGCAAGCTTCTTTTCACCCGCCTTGACTGTGAAGCAGGAAAATCCACTTTTTGAGCATTAAAAACACAATTTTGAAGCAGAAAAAATTAGATATAACAGAAAAATTCCCTTCTGGCCATTAACTTTTTTTGTGCGTGTATCTTTGACGAAATTTGCATTTTTTTCGCGATCTTTTGACGAAATCCGCCTGCTTTTTGGATATTTCAACAAATTTTGCGTTTTTTTGTAAATTTTTGGCAAGATTAGACGTTTTTCGCAATTTTTTTGACAGAATTTTCCGTTTTATTACAATTTTCGGACGAAATTCGTTTTTTCACTATCTTTTAAGAGAATATCTGTTTTTATGGGATTTTGTGACGAAATTAGCCATTATTTCGCGAATTTCGCCGAAAATCAGTTGTTATTTTGCGATTTTTCTTTAGTAAAATTTGACTTTTTTCCTCAACTTTTTGACGAAATTACTCATCTTGTGGGACGCGTAAGAGCTAATTTTCGCGTTTCGTTGCCGATTTTTTATAGCGCTTTATAGCGCACCCGCATCATCGCTAAAATGTTGCTTTTTTCAAATGTGGGACGAGAAGGGCGCTATTTTTTTAATGAGACAAGAGGGGCGCTAGTTTTTGGATCAGGGGCAAGAGGGGCACTATTTTTTAAATTAAAGGGCAGGACGGGCAGAGCGCCTCCCCCCCTGAAACCCTCTGGAGGAAACTCTGCCCTCTGCTTCCCAAGAAACATAGTATATATACTTTAGGGTATACTCTCTGCTTAAAGCGTATATCTTATTTTTACAACTACACCCCTGGTATTCATGCACATACCTTTTGTAATTTAAAAGTTAAAACTTAGACAATTAACAATGATTTTTAACAAGGTTGTGATTACCAGTGAAATCAGCAATATCTTGAATTTTTTCAGAAATAAATTTATTCTTCCTTCATGAAAAAACATGAATTCAGTAAAATTAACAAAAACTACAAATTAAAATATGTATGGAATTGATATAAAACTAAAGAAGTAAAATTTTGTCCCTGTATCTGAACTGAATGTTTCATTGTTTACATCTGTAAATTATGTGCAGATTTGAGGGAGTCTACTGTACAACACTGCTAAATAATTCTTTTGACATTATTTTATTAAATCTTGTTTTTTTTTTTTTTTTTTTTTTTTTTTTTTTTTTTTTTTTTTTTTTTTTTAAATGTTTAAACCATGGTTAAAATCAGTTTAAACTGTTGCATGTCAAAAGCTTGACAACCATGCATCTTAGTAATCTATACCTATATTATAAAGAGGTAAATTTGACATAAATTTTTATCTTAAATAAGATGAAAGAACAAATAAATTAATAAAACATTAATAAAAATACAAATTAAAAGTTACTTGATGATGAAACACAGGCATCATGTTTAACAAAACATGTAACAAACATGTGACAATCAAACACAGGCATCATGTTTAATGTCATGTGAATGTTTCAGCTACGATCATATATTACTGTCATTTAATCTTATAGTTTGGCAATAGTATTTTGGTCGACGGAAAACATTTGAAAGTGCAATTTCTATGTAATCTCAAAAAATACTGATCTAATTTTTAAAATAATGGTGACAGTTTTTGCTGTAAGATAACAATATTTTATATCGACTGCCGCAACCCAAAAAGGGGTGCAGGAGCAAAAGAAATTTTAAAAATGTAATTTTTGTGTTATTGAAAGGAGTTGATTCTTGAAATTTGACATGGTAGTTACTTATAAGATATAAAGGATACCTAATAAACATTTCTTAAAAAATTGAAATTTGAAAAGGATGAAAATGCAAAAAGCGTTCTAAATACCAATTTGTGAGCAATCTCAGAAAGTAACAAAATTTCGCATGATAATTATAAAAAGTAAAATCTCTCCAAGAATAGTTTTGAAAAAAAAATCAAAATTTAAAAAGGGAAAAATGTGTGTAAAGCATTCAATAAATGTTCTAAATTGCGATTTATATATTCAGGAAATGTCAAACCAATTTAAAAAATAATGATTGAAATCTGATGATGACAGACAGTCTCTTCTTCAATATAGGCTATATTTTATTTTGTTGTCTCTCCTATTTGGGGGCTACAAAAGTAAAAAATGCTTTAAATTGCAATATTTCTTTTTTCTTTTTTGGACAACTGAAATACCTAATGTTTTGAAATTCGGCATCATAATAAAAGAAACAAATTCTGTCTGAGAACTGCTGAAAGAAAATTAAAAAATTGAAAAGATGAAGTGAACAAAAAGCTTACCTTCTAAATTTACTCTAACCTTCTAAATTATGATCTTTAGGAAATATTAAACTGATTAAAAAGAATTAGAAATGGTTGGAAATTGGTAGTGATAGAATCTGTTATATTTTATGTGTGTTCCACTATTACTAGAAAATTGCAAGGGCAAAAAACATCATGAATTGCAAATGTTGTGATACTAAAGAGGCTAAATAATTTAAATGTGGCATATAAAATATAATTGTCCTCCAAGAACAATCAAAAGTAAATTTGAACTGTCAAAATTGTTTAGTGATGGGAGAGAGTGAAAGGTGTTCTAAAAAAATTTGTTAAATTATGATTTCTATGCAATCTAAGGACATAATAAACCAATGTCAAAAGTAAACGGTTGTGAATCAATGGTGAAAATCTCTGCTTCTACACATGCTATATTTTGAGCTGGTGCCACTATCACCTGGAGTGGCAAAAACAACAAACTTCTAAAAAGCAGGGTGCGCACGGTTTAAACCAATTGGTTTTAACCATGGTTTAAACCACAGTTTAAAACAAATGGTTTTTTTCTTAAAAAAACCAACTGTTTTTTTTTTAGAAGAAATTTAATGACATTTTCTTTTTTTCTTTATAATTTACGTGTTTCAGATTGTTGGCCATAAATAATTTCTACTTTTAACACTTCATTTCAGCAATAAGTATTATATATAGTGGGTTTAGGTCTTTTTTTAATGCATAGAAAATGATTAAACCAATTGGTTTTTTCTAAAAAAAAGAAAAAAAAGGCAAGTCGGTTTTAGAAGAAATCTAATGACATTTTCTTTTTTTCTTTATAATTTATGAGTTTCAGATTATTAGATATAAATAATTTCTATCGTTTTTTAAAAGAAATCTAATTTTCTTTCTTTATAATTTACGAGTTTCATATTATTGAATATAAATAATTTCTACCTTTAACACTTTATTTCAGCAATAAGCATTAGATATATTGGGTTTACGTCATTTTTTTATGCATAGGATTAAAATAAGTATGCATTGGTGAACTCATGCTGTTGCTCTGAAGAAAAAACTTTAAACATGTGAATTGATCAAAGATAAAATAGATTCAATATTTCGTATAAAATATTTTATTTTTTTTAATAATGCAAAATGCAGATTATTTAATGCAATTAATAATGTAACACAATGATCTTTTAAGATTTTGCACAAGCTGCAAGAGAAATTTTTCTTTCGGGAGATTATCTTGATGAATTAAAAGCAAAGACTGGTTGCTAGTTATAGCATTTTAATAGTAATTTTTCCCCTCTGCTATCTTCTGAATCTAACGACTAAAAATGTTAACTTCAAATTGCCACTCAGAAAGAAAAAATCCTAAGAAGTAATTGTAATTTATTATTTGAATAATTGTGGAAAAGAATATTTATCAACTACATCCAAGTGTTATTATTAGTAATCAAAAGATTGTTTATAAAGATTTACAGTGCATCAATGGTTCACTATGTTGAACAATTAAAACATTCAACATAAGGCTGTTTGCTAAAATTGTTTAAATTGAAAAATTAATTTGAATTAAATTTTTTCAATTTTCAGCATAAATTCAGTTTAATTATTAAATTTAAATTATTTTAAATGAAGTTACACTGCTTATAAACCAATAATGTCTGTTTTTATCAGTAAATATACATGTATGTATACTAATAGGAAAGGATATTTTAAAAAAAAACCCGGTTTAAACAAAAAAAAAAACGGTTTTTTGGGTTTTTTCGAAAAAAACCTGTTTTTTTCCAACCCAGCTAAAAAGTTTTTTACATTTTTATGGAATAATGGGAAATACCCAATGGATTTCAAAATTAATGTTGTCAGTCCTTGCTTCGACATAGGCATTTTATGCTGGTGCCACTAGACTTAGAGATGGTAGACGTTAGAAAAGAAATTTGGAATTCGTCATGATGGTTAATTTAAGGATGTATATTCGTACTCAGAAGATGGTTTCTAAAAAAATCAAAGCTTCAAATGAATACTGAAATAAACATATAGATTGACTATAAAAGTTTCGAAATGTTTTCTAAACTATAATTTATTTAGAATTAGCCTTAGATCTCTTTTCTGCCTAATGCAGAGCAATGATGTAGTTTACTCGAACTGTGACTTAAATGTTAATATTTGAAATATTCCGAAAAGTATAATTTTTTATAAAAAAAATTTAGGCATGCAAATATTATTTGGCATATTTCAACTATCACGCGAGCAAAGCCGCTTGGTTTGCTGGTTAAAGTATAAAAATGTATATTATCTACTAATACGGCGTAGTTGGTAAACAAACCTTAACGATTTAAAAATTCCACATTCTTATTGAGAAACTTTCTTATCTTCAAACTTATTGAGAAAATGGGAAACAAAAAAACAGGTTTTATACCAGCTTGTTAATAACATATCAGAGTAATAAAACAAAATTACAATGTTTTAGAAAACAATAATGATCATACACTTGATGTTAAAAACATTATAATGTAAACTCTAAATGAAGATTACAGAAAACAATAAACAAAAGACTTAAATTGTTTTCCATCAATCATCACATAATTAAAGAGCAACCAGGAAATGATTTTAGCAAGAACAATTTTTCTTTTATCGAAAGTGAAAGAACAGTAATCATACGCAACATAACCTTCAGTTGTTTACAAAAAGAGTATAATCTGCAAATAATGAAATTGATTTATAGTAAATAAGTGATAATTAACTATCAAGGACATTGTCATCAATAAACATTAAATTACTTTCACGATATAAACATTCAAATAATAAATTTTGTTTTTCATTGTAACATAATAATAATTTTTCTTGTATTTTTCACAGATTTCAAAATGTAACAACAGAGAAAGGAGCTTTTTGTGAATGCTCCGTAAATTTTTAACCAAGTTTAATATAATATTCTTTTTTCTAAATGGTGCAGTGTTTTTCGTGTCTTCATAATTTTGCGTTATAACAAGTGGATACCACATAAGGATACTACAATACGAATCTAGCGACGGCCTGCCCTGAGATGAAAACTAATTGAAGGTAAGTCAATCTTACCTGGCTTTTTTCTGTTAATAACTGTTTTTAGTAAAAACTGATGAGGGCGTACTCATGCAATTAATATGTTATGCTAATTATCGCTAACAATTTGATTATGAGACTGAAATAAAAACAAAATCAGGTCAGGCAGTCCATAATTAAACAATTTAGCAAACTCTAAAGAAAAAAAAAAAAAAAACTTTTCTATAACAATATCATGGCTACTGTAAAAGACAGCACAACAATTGAAAAACTAAATGCCAATAATTACTCAAATTGGCGATTTAAAATTGAAATGCTGTTGATTCGTGAAGACTTAATTGAAGTTATTACGGAAGAGGTTCCAACCCCCATAACCACAGATTGGGCCAAAAAAGACAGGAAAGCCAGAGCGTTAATTAATCTCAGTATTGAAGATAGTCAAATAGTACACGTTAAAAATTTGAATTCGGCGCGGGAAACATGGGACACTCTAAAACAAATTCATGAGAGATCCAATCTCTCCAGCAAGCTGTACTTATTAAGAAAACTGTACAGCACAAAACTAAATGAAGGTGGTAACATGATAGCCCACATTACTAAAATTCTAGAAATTGTGGATAAACTATCTGCCATAGGAGAAAACATCACAGATTCCCATATTTCCGCATTACTATTGTGTTCACTTCCCCCTTCTTACGATACATTAGTGACGGCTCTTGAGGCCCGTCCAGAAACTGAACTCACAGTACTATTTATAAAAAATAAATTAACGGATGAATATATCCGTCGAACGGAAAGCTCTGAAAATTCAGAAAATAACACCAGAGTAGTGATGGGCGATTCTGGGAATTTTGAGAATCGATTAAAATCGACATCGTATAAAGTGACATCGATTATAATAAGAATCGATTTCTAAATTCTAGAATCGATACTAAAATCAATATTTCGATATTTTTAGATTTTACACAGATGAGCTCAAAATTAGTAATTCTAAAACTTGGCTAATCAGCAGAGCCGTAACACCTCATACTCCTCACTCCCATTTAGGGAGGCACAGAAGTAAGCTATTACAGCTTTTAGAGTCGAATAATAAGGATTTATCTTTTATTATTTTTAGATAAATTTTAATAATAATAATTTATATTATATTTAACTTTATTTTTTTTGAGAAAGATCTCGGTTAGATAAAAAAATAAAAGGGAGAAATGATTTATATATATATATATATATATATATATATATATACAATTTTATTAAAACCATTCAATTAATTTTTAAAAAAATGAAGAAACAAATAAACAGTTTTTTACAGACCAATGCGCAAAATGCTACAAAAAGAAATGTAAAAAATGTATATAACAAAACCAAAAGAAATTTTAAAAAATATTATGTATTCACAAGTTAATAGGATCCGCAGGATTTGCAATAACAAAACAGATCTAGAATTGGCTATGAGTGGTTTAAAAAAGATTTTAATGGTTAACTGTTATCCATCTTATATGTTAACTGAAAGTTTCTGAGTCTCAGTGTTTCTTTACTTACGGATGCTTGATTTCAATTTAGGGCGAGATTGAAGCGCTAGTGAATGGCCCCACTAGCTGAAGAGGGTTTTGTATTCCTGGGGGTTTGTATTTTACAATTTTATTTTTTATATTTAGTTTTGTAGGTTATTTTCCTTTTTTGTTTGTGTAATTTTTGGTCTTGTCCTTTGGTATTTTTTAAAAAAAATTTTGTATATATTTATTATATTTTTGAAGGTTTGAGTTTGATTTCTGAAATCTGAGAAGTTGGGGGCTAAGGATGTAATTTAGCTTATGAGCTTACATCCTTTCAGAAACTTCTCTTTATTTACCCCTACATGGAGGGGCCTCCCTGATGAAGACTTCCATGTATTTTGGGGATATGGAATTTCTTTTGGTTTTGTTATATATATATATATATATATATATATATATATATATATATATATATATATATATATATATATATATTAATCCGAAACACATGTATTTTCTACATACTCCTTCAACCAAACAAATGGAGCCTTACTTCCTTTAAACGTCATTCTTCTTAAAAATTCGAAAATGAATAAAATTTTGAAAGCTCTAAATTTATTTAAAAAATTTTTTTTCAGTCTTTTTAAGACCTCCTATAAGGGTGTGGAAAACGCAAATATTGCAAATTTCCTTTCAAAATAGCTACGATGATTTAATTGCACAATCAGCACATGCTAATTATTAATTATCCACCAATTTAAAAGCAGAAATTCTGCTTAAAAAATATATGTGACTAAACTTTTTTTCTCTTTTAAAATATATATCGCCTCATCTCATTTACAGCTTATAAAATATTATTCTTTTTTAATGTTTACCAAATTTTCAGCAGTTAATAGAAAAAAATGTTGTTTTCCTAAGAATAATTAACAGTGAAACAACATACTTTTCTCTGGTTAACAAAGAAATAAAAATACAGCGGAGCGTCGATTATCCGAAGAAGTTGGAAGCGACCTAAGTTCGGATTAATGGATAACTGTACCTTCAATGGTCGGGCAGCGCATAACCTATCATCGGCAACAAATCGGTTAATTCTGCTCAAAAAAACCCATTTACCTAAATTAACTGTTTACAAGCCGAATTAATATCGCAATGTAATAATAATTTTGTTTTTCTCATATTACAACTTCAAATGTTTTGATTTATGCATACAAATTTAAAAATGTTCTTCTTCAGTATTTTCTCGAATTCCAAAAACATTTAGATTCCTAGTGGTCAAATGTGAGTAATATAGAGAAACGATAAAATCAAAAATTATATTTTTATGTAAATTAAGGAATTTGCATACTCTTTATACCTGTGATAAATGCTTAAATATATTTTTTTTTCAAAAGTTAAAATCAACCTTATATTTTATAGGAAAAATAAGAACATAGTAATTATATTGGAAAATATATGTTTTGCATTGCAAATAATACTATGTTCCCTTTTGGAAACATTGGAGTTTAAACGGTTAAGAAGAGTAGCCCCCAAATCCTTTTACATAACCAATGAATACCCAGAACAAATCAGAAAAGCACCTTATTAGAATGAAAATATATCCAAAATTTGAAGAAAATCCGTAAACTTATACCTGTATTGAATTTTGTCCCTCCCCGTCCTTCACCCCTATGTGTTACTAAGGTATAATGGTCAACATTATTCGATTGCCATACCTTAGAATATCTTGACATCCGTAAGTCTTCAATAGTACGCCTAATATTTGAGTTTGAAATTTTTACTTTTAGGAAAATCTGGTTTGAAAAGAAAACCTTAATCCTTTCTTATACGAAATTTTACATTAATTCTACCTATCAATTCAAGATATTTGAAGTCTACAAGTCAAGGCCTTTAAAATTATACACTACAAATTGAGGTAAGGGTAAAAGTAAAAAAAAGGCTTAAAAATGCCCACTGGAGTCTGAAAATTGAACTATATTATAAAGAGATATACAGATATGGATAGCCCAGACCAAGACCTTTGCAACGATATGTCACATGACCCACCCATACCTGTATTGAATATTGCCCCCCTGCCCCCCACCCCCTATGTGCTGCTAGGATATAATGGTCATCACTATTCGATTGACCATACCTTAGAATATCTTGACATACATAAGTCTTACCCCTCTAAAATCAACGGTTCGCCTAATATTTGAGTTTGAAATTTTTACTTTTAGAAATATCTGGTTTGAAAAAAAATTGATAATCCTTTCTTATACGAAATTTTACATCAGTTCTATTAATCAATTCAAGATATTTGAGGTCTACAAGTCAAGATCTATAAAATGATACACTACAAAGTGAGGAAAGGGAAAAAAAACACAAAAAGCTTCAAAATGCCCCCTGGAGTCTGAAAATTGAACTATATTATGAAGCGATATGCAGATATGGATAGCTCAGGCCAAGACCTTTGTAACGATATGTCACATGACCCACCCATACCTGTATTGAATATTGTCCCCCCCTGCCCCCCACCCCCTGTGTGCTGCTAAGGTATAATGGTCATCACTATTCGATTGACCATACCTTAGAATATCTTGACATACTTAAGTCTTACCCCTCTAAAATCAACGGTTCGCCTAATATTTGAGTTTGAAATTTTTACTTTTAGAAATATCTGGTTTGAAAAAAAATTGATAATCCTTTCTTATACGAAATTTTACATCAGTTCTACCAATCAATTCAAGATATTTGAGGTCTACAAGTCAAGATCTATAAAATGATACACTACAAAGTGGGGAAAGGGAAAAAAACCCAAAAAGCTTAAAAATGCCCACTGGAGTCTGAAAATTGAACTATATTATGAAGCGATATGCAGATATGGATAGCCCAGGCCAAGACCTTTGCAACGATATGTCACATGACCCACCCATACCTGTATTGAATATTGCCCCCCTGCCCCCCACCCCCTATGTGATGCTAGGGTATAATGGTCATCACTATTCGATTGACCATACCTTAGAATATCTTGACATACTTAAGTCTTACCCCTCTAAAATCAACGGTTCGCCTAATATTTGAGTTTGAAATTTTTACTGCTACCATTAAAACAATAGAAAGGGAAAGATCGATTCAACCTGAAACGTAGATCGATTTCAAAAAAGTAACAACACTACTTGTATCTAAAAATCGATTTCAAAATGCGATTTCAATTTTAGTAAATCAAAATCAAAATAAAATCGATTCTGACATCGACATCGACATCGATCTACTACACAAGATTCTGTACTGATTCGATCTACTACAAAAGATCGATCTTCTACTTGCATTCAAAATAGTCTTGCGATTTTTCATCTAGGCTTTATCACCTTGTAATGTGATTGGTCAGTGATTTTGCGTCTGTTTTTGACTCAAAGGACTGGCAAGATTTTCGGCGGGGAAAAGGAAACTGTGAAGATAGAGGATTTAAATAGGGTAGACGAGAAAAGGTATAGTTTATTTTATGACAGCCGATTATCAACACGAGGGATATAGGTACAAAGGGCAGAAGATGCCCTCCGTGGGGGGAAGGGGGGCGAGGAAAGGAGAGAATCTTCTGCATTTTGATAGACTTCCTTTTTTATTATATATATTATTATTATTATTATTTTGAAAAACTATAAAGAAGAAGATAATTACAGAAAAAAGACAATTCCCATTAACTTATGTAAAAACGGGGGGGGGGGGAGAGGGTTATTTAGATTATTAAACATGTTTACACACCCATATATAATTCTAGACATTATATGTTGCTTATTTTCTTAAAAAAAAAAAAAAAAAAAAAAAAAAAAAAAAAAAAAAAAAAAACTTTGCTTTTTTTTCTTTGTTTGTATGATGTTATTTAAAAAATAATAATAACCTAATGCTTACAAAATTCGAATATGTTGTTAAATATAACACATTTTACTGTTTTTATAAATTGTCTGTCTTTCAGTCTGTCTATTTGTTTGTCTCTTACAAAATTTTGTGGGCGCTCTATCTCAAGAACTAATGCCTGGAACCTCTTGAAACTTTAGATTCAGCTAGACTTTCATATAAATTGGTGCTGATTACTTATGGTAAAAATCGCTCTACAGGTGGCGCTGTTATGTTGTATTTTTCATGATTACTGCAAGATAGATACCTCAAGAACTAATGCACGTATTTTTGCCAAACTTCAGATTCGGTTTGATATTAACGTAAATTGTTGATGATTAAGTTTTGATTTAAATCTAACGGCAGGTGACGCTGCATTTTTCCTGATTTTTGCGATAATTGCATCTCAGAAACTAATTCAGAAAATTTCATCAAGCTTCACATTCATAAGTTTGGTGCTTATTAGGTTTCAGTGTAAATAACTATGCAGGAGGCATTGCTATACTGTTTTTATCAGCAGTGTTGAATTCAGATATTTTTCACTAGGGGGGGGGGGGATTTTTATGTCTCCTTGAAGGGGCATTCTATACTTCAGAGAAGGGGGGGAGGGGACTCTTGTGCATGAAGCTTCAATATTTTCGTGAGACATTTCAAAGTTCCGGGGCTGAGATGTTCCTCTTCGGGCTAACCCCTGAATTCAACCGCTTTTTCAGGATCTACAAGATTTTATTGATCATATCTCAAGAGCTCCTGAACGGAATTTCATCAAACTTAATATTCTCTTAGATATTTTCATACGTTGTTCCTTAGGTTTTTGTGTAAGTTATATAATACTACTCTGCTATACTGCATTTTTCACGATATTAGTGATAGCTATATCTTAGAAATTATGCATGGAATTTAATCAAATTTCATATTCGGTTAAACTTTCACATAAATTAATTCTTATTAGGCTTGAGTGTATACTGCACAACAGGTGTAGCTGTGATGCTCTTTGAATTGCATATATTTCGGTACAGACATCTAAGAGGGGGTGGACCGAAATTCAGCGATTTGTTTGGAAAACGCAATGCTTTTTTCTTTTAAAATGTTCATACTTCAACCTATACTTTTTAAATCTTCATGATGGGCATAAATAATTTAAATTTGACATTGACAATGCGTTAGTGCATTTAGAAGTTTTATCATGTATGAGATAGAAGACTTTTTGAGATTGGCACATCCGACTGCTTTATCTTCAACTTTTAAAGCAAAATAAAAATAATATCTTCTAAGAAATCGATTAAAATTTTATAGTATCGATTAAATCGAGTTGACCATAATATCGATTATATCGATTTAAAAAATCGAAATCGCCCATCACTACACCAGAGCATATAAAGCTCAAGGAAAATCTGTCAACTCTGATCATAAAAGAATGAACAACTATTGTTCACACTGTAAAATGAAAAACCACACAAATAAAGAATGTTGGTTCCTAAAAGGGAAAAATAATAACACTTACACTCAAAACAAGCAAAATAAAACTAAAAACCATTCCACTTCGCTATGTTTTGAAGAAAACACTGAAGACAGAAAAAATGCTGTATATGAAAAAAATGATGTAGCCTTACTTACAGAGCAACCTGATAACAAAAAACCTTTATTGTAGATAGCGGAAGTTCCAGCCATATCGTAAACTCAAAAGAAATGTTTACAAAAATAACAAACAATGTTGAAACAAATGTCACTGTAGCAAACGGTAACAAATTGATTTCATATGGATCAGGTGAAGTTGTTATTCAAACCGGAAAAAATAATAAACAAGTAACACTAAGGGATGTTCTGTTCGTACCAGATATTGAAACCAATCTGTTATCAGTTAGCAGGGCAACAAAAAACGGATGCCAGGTACATTTTGAAAGGGATAGGTGCAACATTACACACAAAGGTGAAACAATACTCCAAGGTAAATTAAAAAACAATTTGTATGAAATACACGTAAATGAAGATGAAAATAGTAGCTACTACACAAATGTAACGTATAATTGCACAAATGCAAATTGTATAGATTTATGGCACAGAAGAATGGGCCATAGAAATTACGACACAATAAAAAACATGGTGTCTAAAGAATTAGTAAGCGGTGTAACGATAAATAAATGTAAACACAACAATGTATGTGAGGTATGCATTCAATCAAAAACAAACGAAACACCATTCCCAAAATCAGGAGCATATAGAGCCAAAGAAAGACTAGAATTAATTCACACTGATGTATGTGGCCCTATAAACACACCCACTATAGGGGGGAAAAGATATTTCATCACTTTCATCGATGACTTTTCGAGGTTTTGTATAATTTACCTAATGTCAAATAAGAGTGACGCGTTTGAAAAATTAAAAGAATACATCGCTACAGTTAAAAATAAATTTGGTAAAATGCCAACTGCGATCAGATCCGACAATGGCGGCGAATATATAAATGACGAAATTGAAAAGTACCTAAAGTATAATGGCATAGAACACCAACTTACCGTCCCATATTCTCCAAGTCAGAACGGGGTTGCAGAAAGAAAAAACAGGTCGCTTCTGGATATGACTAGGAGCATGCTAAACGAAGCAAATCTCCCACATAAATTATGGGGAGAGGCCATATGTACCGCAAACCATTTGCAAAATCGACTACCTTCTAAATCCATCAACACCACACCATATGAACTTTGGCTAGGTAGAAAACCAAACATAAAATATTTAAAGGTTTTCGGCTGTACCGCATATGCCTATATACATAAATTTAAACGAGGAAAACTTGATAATAGAGCAGAAAAGGGCACTTTCGTCGGGTATGACAATCGCTCTAAAGGGTACAGAATCTACACCAGTGATGGAAGAGTCATACTAGCTAGATCAGTAAAATTCATCGAAAACAAAATAGATAACGCAAACACTAACGAAAATACAAACACAAATGATTCAAAGTCTGAAATCAAAAAACAGGCTCAGCAGAAGGAAAAAAATGTAATGGAACTAAATCTAACACCAGAAAACATCGATACGGATACACCATCCACATCTTTACAAACACAACACGTTAGAAGATCCGAAAGGGAAAATAAAGGAGTACCACCGGACAGATTTGCTTATGCAGTCCGGCACAATCCAATATATGAGCCCAAAAGTTGGCAAGAAATGATAAATCTTGAGAACCCACACGAAAAAAGGAACTGGATCGATGCGACGCGAGAGGAAATAAATTCACTTAAAGAAAACAAAACATGGACATTAGTGCATCCACCACAAGGAGCTAAAGTAATCGGATCAAAATGGACATTTAAAGCAAAATATGATGAATTTGGAAAAATAAAAAGATACAAGGCTAGGCTCGTAGCTCAGGGTTACGGACAAAAATACGGGATAGACTATGACGAAACATATGCGCCAGTGGTGTCACACACGACACTCAGAAGCTTTTTAACTGCCGCAGCATATCATAAGTTAAAAATACATCACATTGACATTAAAACAGCTTTCCTACATGGAGAACTGGAAGAAGAGGTATATATGTCTCAGCCTGAAGGATACATAGACACAAAAGAACCTTTCAAAGTGTGTAGACTGGAAAAGGCAATTTATGGCCTAAAACAAGCAGCACGAGCTTGGTATATAAAAATTACCCAAACACTTAAAGAATTAAACTTCACACAAAGTACAGCAGACACTTGTTTATTCATACAAAAACAAGGGGAAAATAGTATTTACATCATAGTGTATGTCGATGATATACTCATTGCAGGAAATGATGACCAGATAAAAGATATAATAAATAAATTGAAAACAGAATATACTCTTGAAGATTTAGGAGAAATAAACAACTACCTCGGAATAAAAATAGAAAAAACGCAGAATGGATTCAAACTGAATCAAACTGCAAAGATAGAAGAAGTAGCAAAAAAATTCAACTTAACAGAATCTAAACCATACAGCACTCCAATGGAGGTAGGATTTCAGCGATTAAATGATGAAGGTAAACAAATGCCAAACAACACGAAATACCGTCAAGCAATAGGTGCATTGTTATACATCGCCACGATATCTAGACCAGACATACTTGTAGCTGTAAACATTTTAAGCAGAAAAAACGAAACCCCCTCCGAATCGGACTGGAAAGGAGTCAAAAGACTTATACGATACCTAAATTCAACAAAAAACCTAAATTTGGTTATCAGCACACAAGAACCACCGATCTTGGAAATATATAGTGATTCGGATTGGGGGGGTGATTTAAAGACAAGAAGGTCAACTACAGGAAATTTATTCTTACTAGGAAAAAATCCCATAATGTGGATCACGAAAAGGCAAACCTGCATTGCACAATCCTCTGCAGAAGCAGAGTTTGTAGCAGCGGCCAGTGCTACGCAAGAATTGACGTGGTTATTAAAATTATTAGAAGATCTTGGCGTACCACAACAATTGCCAATTACTATTTTCGAAGATAACATCTCTTGCATAAAGATGACAGAATCTGGAAAATATTCCAACAGAACAAAGCACATTGATATCAAGTATCATGTAATTAAACAGCTTAAAGAAAACGGAATAATCCAACTACATTACTGTCCAAGCAAATCAATGATTGCCGACATCCTTACAAAACCGGAACCCAAACCTGAATACATAGAAAATAGAAACAAACTCAAACTACTGGATAATCTCCATTAAGAGTTTAAGGGGGGGTTTGTTAAAAACATTATAATGTAAACTCTAAATGAAGATTACAGAAAACAATAAACAAAAGACTTAAATTGTTTTCCATCAATCATCACATAATTAAAGAGCAACCAGGAAATGATTTTAGCAAGAACAATTTTTCTTTTATCGAAAGTGAAAGAACAGTAATCATACGCAACATAACCTTCAGTTGTTTACAAAAAGAGTAAATCTGCAAATAATGAAATTGATTTATAGTAAATAAGTGATAATTAACTATCAAGGACATTGTCATCAATAAACATTAAATTACTTTCACGATATAAACATTCAAATAATAAATTTTGTTTTTCATTGTAACATAATAATAATTTTTCTTGTATTTTTCACAGATTTCAAAATGTAACAACAGAGAAAGGAGCTTTTTGTGAATGCTCCGTAAATTTTTAACCAAGTTTAATATAATATTCTTTTTTCTAAATGGTGCAGTGTTTTTCGTGTCTTCATAATTTTGCGTTATAACAAGTGGATACCACATAAGGATACTACAATACGAATCTAGCGACGGCCTGCCCTGAGATGAAAACTAATTGAAGGTAAGTCAATCTTACCTGGCTTTTTTCTGTTAATAACTGTTTTTAGTAAAAACTGATGAGGGCGTACTCATGCAATTAATATGTTATGCTAATTATCGCTAACACTTGAAATGTTTACGGTTTAGATGTTCGAAAGTTAATTGTAAAAAAAAGAATGAACAAACACTAAGTACATAAAAACAAACAAAATATGAGTTTGCTTGTTAAAATCATTTATAAAAAAAAATGTACATACCTTTAAATTTCTCTATTCGTTCTAAAAGATTCATTTTGTAGACGATTGGAAGGGAAGACAAAGAAGCTTCATTTCCGCTGCTAGCGCCATTGTTGATTATGCTTACGTACTCGAAGAACTTTCTTTGGGGTATTCATTGTTTTCCGGTAGAGGGCGGTCAACAATATACTTTTAAAATTCTCGTAAGAGATAGGCGAATCCACAATTCGATTTCTAATTCGTTTTACTATAATATCATTGTCAAACATATTTACAAAAACCTGCAAATAAATGCAAACACAAGAGGCGGGTTTAACTAACTATAATTTTAGTTTTTGGATCAAATCCAGAAATAGAGTCATAATTTCTCGTAATTCAAACTATCCATAAACATAATAAATAGTTAAGTGATCTATTAAACTAATGACAAGAAATTCTCGATAATTTTGTCAATACGGTTTATTTGCTTACCTTATTCGAATAGTTTTGAAATCTATATTTCTAGTTTAGGCATTTAGAAAATGCCTACTTATTCGTTCTAGTTGAAGGCGGTATATATTTTTTTTCAGTGTACTATATTATTTAGCTTGTCTTAGTAGTGCACGTTCGTATTCTATAAGAAAAACTCTGGGGTATTATAGGTTAAATAAGATATTAAGGGCGGAAAATGGACAAATACGTCATTTTGACTGTACTTTGTGGCAACATAACAATGTAAAATAGCAATTCCCCATGGAAACAAATAAATTTTAATAAGCAGGTAGTTTATAATCAGTTAGTTTATAAGCAGGTATATATTATAAGTTTATGCCGAAAGAATTTTTGGATGTTGTAGCTTGCCAGAGATATACCACTCCAAACATATTGGGATTTCATTTTTCATAAAAATGGCATTCACAGTCTCGAACTTTGATAGTTTCTATAGGAAAAAGGAAAATTTTTTAGGGCTTCAAAATTGCACGCTATTCATTAAATAATATCTACTTCAACATATAAAAAATATCAAGCTAATCAAAAAATACAACTATCACACTTTGTCTGATTTTCAGAATAAGGGCTCGTATAAATAAATTTCTTGAGAGTATAAATGGAGAAAATTTCT
Organism: Maratus speculifer; assembly: GCA_964019185.1. Taxonomy (NCBI): domain Eukaryota; kingdom Metazoa; phylum Arthropoda; class Arachnida; order Araneae; family Salticidae; genus Maratus; species Maratus speculifer. The sequence continues at coordinate 47,457,190 of OZ025293.1, forward strand.
AATTTCTGTGTATTGTAATATGTATTTTAATTGTATTAAAATACATATTTATTCCGTCTTCTGCAAAAAAGATAATTTTGTTTACAAAGTAATTTATTCAAAATATTCTCTGTAAATATAGGGAATAACCTAGATACTTAAAAAGAAGAATATGTGTTTTTAATATTTTGAAAGTAATGCAATGAACTTTTATAAAATTTGCATAAAATATAGCAACCTTCAAATTACAATTTATTTGATATAATAAATAACAAAATGTATGTATTTTCTAAAATGCAATATTTTTGATAATAAATGAATTTTATCTGTGCAGGTGCAATTATTTTCAATTCGAATGACATGTGCTTATTTTCCATCTATTTTTTTAATTACTTTTAAATATTTACAGTACGAAGTATAAAATATTCCTATAAAATATCTTAAAATAATAAAAATATAAATTTAACAAATAAATTTTGAATCTTCTTTTAAGCTTCAAAAGTGACTTTACATTTTTTAAGTATACATTTTAAATGATGACAAATGAATAAATATATTTTATAGTATACAGTTCAAATTTAAAAAGACATCTTTAAAAATGAAAATATGGCTTTAAATCTTAGCTACATTAAAATAAAACCTATTCATACTTTAAAATTTTGTTAGACATTTTTCTTCAAGTAATTTGGCAATTTCTTTGAAAGATGAACATTTTTACTGGATGACAACAGTAAAATAGGATATTTTACACTTTTAAGAGTCATTGTCTTTTCAAAAAGTATCGGTTCTAAGCAAATGTATATTTTTCTTCGTGCTAAAATAGAAGAATGTTTTTCAAATCCATAACTGAAAAGAAAATTCGAATATCACTTTCATCTCAACTTTTAACATCGCGTTAAAAAGAATAATAAAATATCAATAAAGATCTTCCTTAAATCCACATCCTCGGAGGTTATTATTACCGAGATATCCTATTAGAAAAGAATCAAAATTACGAAATTCAAATGTTCATTGTAAACAGCTAACTTACAAAAATAAAGTATATTTTTTATTATATTTTCCTGTATGTTTCATTGCATATTAAATTCTGAGTACTTTTATTAAGCATGAATTGAATTTTTTAAATAGAAATTAGAGTGAATCTATTCCATTCTTCGTTTCATGCATTAAAACTTCAATGTGAAAAATAAATTAAATTAAAACAAAAAATTCAAGTATAGTTTTAGTTCCATTTTCTTCAAAGACTGAAGAAAATGAATTACTTTAGTTAAATATATATTTTTTTCAAAATATGTAGGTTTAATTTTAAGAGAATACATGAAATGATTGATAAAATAAGATCAAGTACTTTTAATATATTTAAATCAACATAATAAATGTCTGTAGAATTTACATTAAAATTAGCAAACTCAAACTATAATTTATTTGTAAAATAAATATTGTGATCCGATTAGCGAATAAAAAGCAGAAACAAAGACGATTTCGGAAATCGACAAGTTAGTATGCAGTTTCTAAAACACACAGTTGTCTGTATAAAATAAAATTTATTTATGTACAGAAAAGTATATACCGCAGATATGTTAGATGATTCTGCTTATATTAATAATCACTTGACAATTAAATGTAAAGAATTCATAAAAAAATATTTGTAGTAGAAAACGAAAAAAATTAACATTTAAAATAAAATGCATATGTACATTTTGGCTGAAAAAGGAATTACTACTGTTTGATAGATTTGTATGTATCCTGAATAATTTGGCAAATCCAGAAGTTAACAATTTTTAAGATAAATACAATATTTTTTTTATGATTTAATATTCTTAAAGAGAATAATTCTAATAAGAATAACAAAGGGGGATTCCGAGATAGCAGAAATTGCGGCAACTCTTTCTGTATCTATAAAACATTGTTAATAGATAGTCATCTAGATAATTTTAGCACACAGGTTATCAAAGTCTGAGAGCTAATATGCATGCAGGTTTTGTATGTACGAATTTATGTATGTACTTAACATTATCAGCTCACAGGCTATCAAAGCGTGAGAGCTTATGTGCTCGCAGGTTCTATATGTACGTCCGCATGCACGTACTTTTAATGTGATAGCTCTTGATAGAAATTCCCGATTTTCTTCAAATTTTGCATAGAGGTTCCTTCTGATAACTCGTTTTCCTTATTAGTTTTATGGGTTTATTCGTTAAGCATAAAATTGGTGAACGAGGGACTAATCCTTTCCTACTTTAGATAAATGGTTTTTCATGAAACATTATCTGATTTGCTTCAATTTGGTATACCATTTTAATCTGATAAGCCGTTTCCCTTACTAAATTTTAAGATTCATTGATTAAGCATAAATGGGGATCGGGGATAATCCCTTCTCAATATAGATAAATGGTTTTTTCATGCAGAATTATTCGATGTGTTTCAAATTTTGTATATTGGTTTATTCTGAGAAAGTGATTTCCTGATTAATTTTGGAGATTCATTGGTTAAGTATAAAGAAGGAAGAGCGGGAGATAATCTCCTCTTAATTTAGTTAAAAGTATTTTTTATGCAGAATTATCTGATTTGTTTAAATTTGCTATTCCAGGTTTATTCTGATAAGGACCTTCCCTGATTAATTTTGTAGGCTCTTTTTTTTCGGTTGAAATATATTGGTTCGTAATAATAATAATAATAAACCGCTCCTATTTTATTATTTTTATTTTTTGTCCATTTTGCTCAAAAAATATTCTTATCTACAGAGAGAATTTTATGAATATTAGCCATAAATAAGAGTATATTGTACAATTCGTGTGAATAGCTTGTGAGCTCAATACAATCAATTTAACTGGGAACTTTTTTAGGATTCAGTACTGAAAAATTAAGAATGGAACCATTATAAGATTATTCCTATGTCTGTCTCTCTAAGTCAAAGCCATTTTATACATAAATTATGGAAGGTATAAAGTTTCGGGAAAGTAATAAACATAATTTACCCACATATTCACAGAGTCCCAAATAGATTTAGTAAAAAAATATATATATATATAGAGGGAATAATTATGTTACTTGAAAAAAATATCCTGTGGGGAATCATGCTAAATTTTTCATAACGCTGAACTGAAAAATACATTACGTTTAATTTCAGGTACGATATTTTCAGATATATCATCGAAAATGCAGTGAAAAATATCCGTCTCTCTCCCTCTATTTCCAAATCTATTGAAAATAAAACTATGATAAAAACTGAAGTAGTGGACATTAATTTAAATCTTGCGCGAAAATTATTGCGATTATCCTCGATCACATATAGTTTGAGAAAAGTACATTTTTCCGTTACACACAAATTTCAATTTCCGGCATTCAGAAAAAGTGTTGAGGTGCGCTGGATGTACCTATCATAGAAGAAGTATAAAAAGAATTGCTGATAACGATTTTTGAAAAATTGTCTGTAATTAGCGGAGATATTAACCTTTAAACACATGGACTGTTTGGATATACATAATGTCAGAGGCGGCATACTTTATGTGCCATTTGCTTTAAAACACTTGATAACAATTTTTAATGACATAATTGTTCATAGCAATGCCTAGCAGTAGTACAAAAGCAATAAATGTTAAATTGTTAAAAAAGAGACTAATTTAATTAAAATTAATCACATAAATGTTATGAGATTCGTGACTAGTTTGAATTAAGTGGATCTCTCAATACACCTCCCGTGTCTGAAAAACGCGTCACAGATCAATGCGACATTGAAATTTTGTGACCTCCTTTCGAAGCATGATTAGCTCAATGCCAAGTTAAAAACTTGAGCAAGGTTTTTGTTTTAGCAACACTGAAAAAAGAAAAGATTATTACTTCGCTGAATTTAGTGTTATGAAATTCCGAATGAAATTTATATATGCACTACTTTTATTGTCAGTATCAAATTCATTTCATTAAAAAAAAAAAAGATTTGGATAAGATTGAAAGAAAGAGTTATACAAAATAGGAAAATTATAAGGACTTTACTCACCACGTTAAATGCTCATGAGATCCAAAAATAACGGCGATTAAAGGCGACAAATTAAGATAAATTCATAAACCAAGTAAACAGTGGGACAAGGCTATGTACACTAACCGGTCAGAAACACTATCTGTTGACACATAAAAGTACTAGGGAAAAACGCTTGTCTTATTCCAACTTGCGTTATCCCCAGATTACTTCAAGTACAAGGTGGCCAGAAATAAAACACCCCTACTCTGACCTCCATGGATATCGAACTACTCAGTGTAAAGGCTCAAAATTTTGTACACATACTATTCAAAATATGGGGAAACGGATTTCACGAAAAAAAAATTAGTTCCTGAAATCACCGATAGGTGGCGCTGCACAACTGGAACTATGATCAAAAGACACAAATAATAATAAAAATTAAAATGTTTATGCGGAATGGAATGCTTCCATGCTTCCTTTTTAATTTTTCTGCCCCTTATGGAAAATAAAAATAGTAAAGAAGCTAGAACTCCCGTTGTAACTGCAATTTCATACTGTAACCAGAAAAATTTGCGTAAAGCATGGGTAGAAGCCATGTTCTGGGTATAAAAGAAGTTAAAAGGTGGGGAATGTCATTCTTATTAGTGATGGCTGTCACGCTGCCAGAACGCGCTTTGCTTGTGAAGTTGTTTTACGAGAATAAAGGAAATGCTCCAGCAGCACTTCGAGAGTTTCGCCGACTTAAGGATTTGCGTAAGGGACCATTGCTTCCACAAGCTCTCAGGAGAATGATCGCTCGATTTGAGGAAACTGGACATCTTGGAGTTCAGCCTGGTCGAGGACGCAAACCGGTTCGTTCAGATGTCGTTGAAGATGTTGCCACCGGTATTGTTGAACAGTCAATGGATAATGTTTTAGGCTGCAGTAGTGCACGTGCAGTGTCACGACACTTGGGTGTTCCCTATAGCACAGTGTGGAACATACTCAGAAAAATGGTGCATTGTTTCCCGTACAAAATCCGCCCTAATCAACAATTGCTGGCCACAGACAGGGAGATGCGACTGACCTTTGCATTGACATTTCTTGCTAGAGTTGAAGTGGATGCATCGTGGCCGTGGCAGATTCTGTGGAGCGATGAGGCCCATTTCCACCTCAGTGGAACAGTGAACACCCATAACTGTCGCATATGGGACACGACAAACCCCCGTACCTTCCAAGAGATTCCACTCCACTCACCGAAAGTTACAGTCTGGTGTGGATTCACAGCCACATTCATCCTTGGACCGTTCTTTTTCGAAGAGGTTACTCCCAATGGCCTTGAGACATGTACCGTGACGGCCAACAGGTACAAAAGGATGCTCGAAACATTTGTTGTACCCCATTTGCAGCAGCGCCAATGCCTTGACACCATTACTTTTATGCAAGATGGAGCACCTCCACACATTGGACTCCCTGTGCAACAGTTTCTTCGCCAACATTTCACCAATGACAGAATAATCAGTCGCGCGTTTCCGACAACTTGGCCATCTCGTTCACCGGATCTTAATCCGTGTGATTTTTGGCTTTGGGGACACTTAAAAAACCTTGTTTATCGAGAACGTCTGGTAACCTTGGCAGATTTGAAAGAGAGTATCAGTCTGCATGTGAGAAGCATCTCAGATGACCAGTTACGATCCGCAGTTGAACAAGCTGTCCACAGACTTCACATTTTACATCTTCAGGAAGGGAACCATATTGAGCAGCATTCCCTGCATCGATAACGTCCTTGTTTCATGTATGCTTGGTACTTTCAAATAAAATGTGTTTAAAACGTGTTTTTGTGTCTTTTCAGCATACGTCCAGTGGTACAGCGCCACCTATCGGTGATTACTGGAACTAAATTTTTTTTCGTGAAATCCGTTTCCCCATTTTTTGAATAGTATGTCCACAAATTTTCAAGCCTTTACACTGAGTAGTTCGATATCCAGGGAGGTCAGAGTAGGGGTGTTTTATTTCTGGCCACCCGGTATTATAATATAGAAAAAATGTACGAACTTTTTGTAATACAATGAATTAATAAAAGTAGTCTAACTCTGCACTTAAACTTATGTTAGTAAATTTTTGGAATGACTTTCATCATTTGAAGTTTCCAAATAAACTTTAATCACTCTATCAAATAATCAGACCGAAAATATTCTAAAGCAACTCTAATTAAAACATGACGTCTTCTCCCGCTATCACTTCCGGTAGATGTTCCAGGCCTATAATGCAGATGGAGTTATTTGAAATTTAACGATAATAAAACAAAATGGTAAACTGAATTTCGGAAATATTTACCACAATAAAGAATTGTTGTCGTAATTAAATACAACTGCAACTGGAATTACTCCTAGAAGAAGAGTTTAAATTACACTGCTGGCCAAAGAAAATGCAACACCTTGAAGAAAGCATGAAAATTTTGTGAAATTTATATCATGCGTTTGCGGCGATGAAATATGCAAATCATTAGCACTGCAGTGCAGACGCACATCACGGGTGACCATAGCACCAACCGCGAGCGATATAAGGGGATATATAAGGAGATCCTATAGAGCAAGGAACGGCAGACATGGAAAACGGAATGGAACGACATTGTATTTGCTGACATTCCCCGTTTCTACCTGCAACATCACCATAGTCGGATTTGAGTTTGGTGACACTGTGGTGAGAGGTTGCTGAACTGTTGCGTTGTGCATCCCTACACTGGCCCAGCACCCGGTATCGTGGTTTGACTAGGTATTGGATTTTACTGCCGGATCCATCTAGTACGCATTGCCGGTAAACTCTACAGCCTGCACTACATCCATCAGCTGCTGGATCCCGTGGTCCTCTCATACATTCAGCACTTGCTATCAGCCAATTCCAACAGAATAATGCACGAGAACACGTGGCATGTTGAAAAGTTCATCTTTACCCATGAGATAGAATTACTTCCTTGGCCTACTTGTTCTCCCGCTCTATCGCCAAACGAAAACGTGTGGTCCATGCTTACACAACGTCTGGCTTAGAATACACCACCCTCTACTACACCAGATCAACTTCTGCAATATTTGGAATACGCATGGACTGCCGTATCCCAAGGAGACATCCATAGTTACTTTGATTCTATACCGAAGGGTGTGGCAGCAGTTACATCCAACAACACTACACTAACTATTCATTTTCACATCATCCACACGTTACAAGAGGCTGTAAGTTTAATTGTTTGATCTTTGTACAGCATGTTATCTGCCAAATAAATTTCGCTGTGATATCTCTGATCCTGTTTGGTGTTGCATTTTGTGAGGCCATCAGTGAACATCACAATTTTTCGCTTTTGTTCCTGATATGCATGTTTTTGATTATGCGACATTTGTATATGATTCATGCATTGAAATTTCAGTCATAAGAATTTCCTCATTAAATTTATGGATCATCAAATTAAAACCATATATTCATATTTTTTCTTTTGTATCAAAATTTTCTATAGAATATGATATATAATATTTTTTATTAATTTTACAGAAAACGACTTTACGTTTTTTTTTTTCTAAAGTCAATATTTTAGAAAATCAAGTTTTAAAAGAAAAAGCAATCTGAAGTTTTTCTCTAAATATACATTACTTGTTGTGTTGAAAAATTATAAACAAAAATATTTCAGAAAAAACAACAAAATTAAATACGAAAATCAGAAAATGCGTATTGCTACACTCTTAAAACGAAAGATTTGATTTGGCTTATTAGGAAAAAGCTGTATTTTATTGGAACGCGAAAGAGTTGTTTTTTTTATGCGTTATACTCATCTTGATTTAAATTGCTTATTTAAATTACTCACATTGATTTAAACTGCTTATTTAAATTACTTATCTTGATTTTAACTGCTTAAAAACAATTGTTTCACTCGAGTTGTTTCAACTCTTTTCAAGAAGTTGACTTTCAAATCGTGAGATGAATAGATTTCGGCTCTACTTTAGTCTTTTTGTGGCTGAGGAATTATGAGAGTAAGATAACAACAGTATCAAAAACACCAGAGTGATGGAAAGATCGTGATTCTATAGCATTCAGGTTGAGAAGCGTAATCAGAAATTACAAGTATATGATTCGAAGCCTGAGAATGTAAAAGTTACACATAGATTCGAGATGCATTAAATATGCATTTGTTCATCAAATATGTTTTTATTTCAATCGTAATTTTACTAACGCGAATCTGATCCATATCTGCTACTGTTTCATTTCCTTATATACACTATATTGCCATTGATTATGGGACACTTGCGATTTTAGGCATTTTACTAAATATCTAGTAAAATACATGAGGAATCATCTCGAAACTCTTAGTGTATAAATATAATAGTATATGTCATACATCTCCGTGAAGATTTTTTCCCGAAACTCCAAAGGGGACCGTCAACAAATTAAAAAAGAATGAATATCTTTTGAATAACCCTGTCAAAACTAATGTAGCAAAAGCGCTCAAACTCTAGATTGTGTTTGAATGCCTTATTGTAATAAGCCTTGTTCATTTTTAAGCAAATAGCATGCATACTCGCAGAGTAATTAAGGTTTTTATAAAAATGATCCCAAATTTTTTCAAGTTTTTTCCTTATAATTTTCAGAGTTCTTAATATAAAATATTATTTTTTTCAGAAAATATGACAAACAACATTGCACACAGTACCCTGTAATCAGAATTAAAAAATAATGAAAATTGTATAAAAAACGAGTTGGTTTACTAAATAATTTTTTACTGCGCATGCGTCAACGATATCAAAATTTCATTTGTATATTATGTTAGCTAAATGTATAGAGCAACTTTTGTGAAAGTCATAAAATCATAACTTGAAAATTCTGACAATAATCGTCAATTGAATAAGTCGAAAATCCGTTATTCTCAAAATGAAGCAAAAACAAGAGGGGTTGTATCCATATATTCATTGATTAGTGTCAATATAGAATACACAATATGGGATGTACTACTGCATTTGGATAAAATCCCTCATTTTTTTGCTTCATTTTGGAAACAACGGATTTTGTCCTTTTTCTATAGACGATTACTTTCAGAAGTTTCAAGCTATGATTTTGAGACTTTTACAAAAGTTGCTCTATACATTTAGCTAACATAATATGCAAATGAAATTTTGATATCTTTGACGCATGCGCAGTAAAAAATTATATAGTAAACCTACTCATTTTTCATACAATTTTTATTATTTTTTAATTCTGATTACAGGGTACTGTGTGCAATGTTGTTTGTCATATTTTCTGAAAAAAATATTATTTCATACTAAGAACTCTGAAAATTATAATGGAAAAACTTGGAAAAATTTGGCACCATTTTTATAAAAGCCTTAATTACTCTGCGAGTGTGCATGCTATTTGGATAAAAATGAACACAGTGTATTACAATAAGGCATTCAATCATAATCTAGAGTTTGAGCGCTTTTGCTACATTAGTTTTGACAGGGTTATTCAAAAGATATTCATTCTTTTTTAATTTGTTGACGGTCCCCTATGGCGTTTCGATAAAACATCTTCACGGAGATGTATGACGTATACTATTATATTTATACACTAAGAGTTTCGAGATGATTCCTCATGTATTTTTCTAGATATTTAGTAAAAGTCTAAAATCGCAAGTGTCCCATAAACAATGGCAATATAGTGTATATCAAAATCTTTGAAGCAGCAGGGTAGAGTATGTTTTTAATTCAAAAGACTTTATATGATAATAGAATTACAGCTTTCAAATAGTGAACATGAGCACAAATATAAATAAATAAACAGTATTGAACAACAAAAGCATTAACACTAATACAATATACATATTTATAGGAGGACTTCTTAAGAGCATCATTCAGCACTGAAAAAACTGATTGAAAATTAGTATTTCTAATTTAGTATTAAACTTTCCAATAATTAAATAGTTACATCGTTTCTGTAAATGCAAACAGATCAATTCAAATGTTTTTAAAATTTTAGAAAATAATGTCAATTAGTTGATAAGCATAATTCAGTTTGAACCTTTTGAAGAATGTTTAATTGCATATTTCTTAATGAAATGTAATAAACATATAAATAAAACTAGTTGTTGGGGAACACCGTAATACTTACCCATCACGCATATGCATAGATAAAATATGAAAATGAAACATGTGTAAAATATTTATAAAATGCATTGCAATGCCAGAATAAAATTTAAACGTATATTTAAATACTTTTAATAGATAATAATGCTCTATTTCGGAATTGCGGGTACTACTTTATTATATCGTTAAACCATTTCAACAAATTATATAAATCACCAAACTACTCGTAAATTATACAAATTAGCGTAATTTTTACTTTAAATAACATAAAAATAAAAAAATAATAAAATAATAATAAAAAATACAAATAAAACTTTGAATTAAAAATGTATTTGATGACGTAACAAACACGTGTAACGTATTCAATGTCAAGTAAATGTGACATTTACATGTATTTTAGAAACTAATTATCCGATAGATTTCATTTTTTATTCAAAACTTATGCTTTTACATCCACTTCTTAAAATATTCGAAAATTTTTATGTGCCTTTCATCAGAACCAATTTTTTGAGAGCCCGAAAAAAATAGTTTCGGATAATAGAACTTACTCATATTCAGTAGGTTTATTTCTATTATTACATAATAAGTACACACCAAATTTCAAGTCTCTATCCCCTTTTGCTTGGGAGATAGAACGTTTACAGACAAACATGCGGGTGGTAAATTTTTTTTCTAAACATATGATTTTCGGAATCTTCCGTGTTTGAAACGTGTAAATCAGTCAATTTTCTTTTTCAATTTTCAAAACGATTGTAGGATTTACTCTATGCATAATTGGTAAGTAAAAATAAATTCGAATATTTTACCTATTTATGCTAAATTAAGTACTTTAAAATAATTACTTTTTATCAATTTAGAAAGCAATTTATAAGAACGAATTCATACGAAATGTTTTTCTACTAAACTGTAGTTTTATAAAAATGTTGCAATAGAAAGAAATTTGAATGGACAAAAACATTTCTAATAAAAGAACGACGTACATTTTGATTGACAAATGTAAACTTAGTAACCAAGAAAAAGTATTTCTTATATATCTTGAGCTAGACTTCCAAAGAAAATATTATTCTATTCTGAAAAAGCAAAAGCAAAAGGAAAATATTCTATTTGAAATAGGTGAGAAGTTAAAACTAAGAGAGAAAAAAAGTAAAAATATTTAAATAAGGTACTTATGAGCCAATCATTTTTTAAAATGAATTTCCTATTTATATTGAAATTTAAAGAAATATTTCTCCAAAATGCTTCTGTATTTTACAATTCTGCAAAAGAAGGCTTTCAAAACGGCAGGCACTTTAAACTATTAAAGTATGAAACATAATACTTAAAATTTGAGAATCAAATTTTATTATAAAAACAAAATAAATAATTTTTACAAAGTTTACAGTGTGCATTTAATGATTAAAATACTTTATGTTTTATAAAGCTCATGTTTTCGTGAAAAGAAAATTTTAATATGGCCATAAATTTATTATGGCATGATTTTGTACACAGGGATGCAAGAATTTTTTTTAAGGGGGTCCGGGACACAAACGGAACTAAAAAAGTTTTATTGCATTAAAAATTTCTTTATATTTTTCTGGTTAAAATGACATTTAAATCAGGTTTTTATCTTGATTGGATCAGGAAATATTTATTTTTAATACTTTCCAACAAAGTTGAAAAGTGTTTATACATTCAGTTTGCCTTTTCGTCTGTTGCCATTCTAACTCCCGTAAATATAATAGGATTTTCACGAAAATGTTAAAGCTTATTTAGGGCCCCTTAAGCATGTTTGGCATTATCTATAAAATATGTGGGATTAATAGTTTCTTTCCAGGGACACCCAAGAGAATTGCATTACATTATGATCTGTGGGGGGGGGGGAATAGTTTGCAGAGTATCTTAAAAACATTGCGCTATTGCAAATGTATTAAAACTGACATAACGCACCAAATTTCGACGTAACGCACCAAATTTCGTTGATAGCATTTTTAATCAGTTTACTGGGACACACAAATGAAATTGGTTACAATATTGTCTTTGAGTAACAACTGGAGGAAAGGCATTTTCAATTTTGGCGTGCGTTTTTAAATTTAACTGGTTTTTAGTTACGTTCGTAACTATATAAATACGTAGAACCTATACTCGTCGTCTGATCAATCCTATGTCTGTCTGTACGCATATAACAGCAGAAAATTTGCCCAACCGAATCGTTTGAAATTTTAATACATATTTTTCAGAATTTTGTTGAGACATTTAAAATTTTAGTAAAATCGGTTATATAGTACAAATGCAGGGACAGTCACATGTATTCCGTTGAAATACGATAGGAAAAATTTATTTCAAGTGAATTTTAATGATGTTACATCCGCCGAAACATAATGAAATTGATATGCATTTATGAATGGCACTAAAATACATATTTTGTAGAATATACCACTAAAAGAATATTTTTTAATCATTTAAAGGGTGACACAAAAGAATCCCGTTAGATAATGATGTTCGGTGGAAACATTATTTGCGGCACATTCTAATTATGTTAAACTATTTAACCTATAATAAATTTGATATGTGTTGCTTAGGTTTACTACAAATTACTTCTTGTGTAATAAAAAAATGCCTTTCGATTTTGCTCAATTAGATATAATACTTTAATTTATTAAACGGATCTGTTTTTTTTTTTACATTATTCTGAATGTGTTCGAAAGGACGTCATAATCTGTGCTTGACGCATGAGTTTTTGTTTCTTGTTTCGTTTTGGTTTGTTTTCAAAATCTAGCTTTCAAGCAATAGGTGTCAACCTTTAAATTTTTCTCATTTGATTTTAAATTTTAAATTAAAAAAAAATTAAATGGCTGCCATTTTGAAACAAAATGGAGAATGATGCTGGCTAACGAACTCGGTCGAAACATTTGTATGTACCATGTACATACCAAGTTTCATTCGAATCGGTTCATAAATACGATAGTTATCGCATGACAAAAATCAGAAAAATCAGATATATATATATATATATATATATATATATATATATATATACAGGGTGATTCAATTTTTTTTTACAATAAAAGAGGGGTGATAGTACATATCAAAACAAAAAATATTAAATAGGAGACCAAGGGTCCCAAACGTTTTCCAAAGAAGATAGCCGCCATTAAAGTTTAGGGTCCAAAATTTCAAATAAACATAAAAAACGGAAAAATCGGTAGATTGATTTGCGATTTTCACTAATATTATTCTTTATGTCAGCATATTCTAGAAATTAAATTATAAAGATAAATTTCAAAAAATGCCGGTAGAGGGCGCTTTAGATTTTCGAGTAACAAACAACTATTTTTTGCCGGTATTTTTTGCATCTCATTAAATGTTTTCGAAAGCTAAAACTCAAACTTAAATTTTGAGCTCAAAATCTGAAAAGTGCGGAGTGGTTAAGTAGCACAAATTGAACTAAGTTCAAAGGGTTCAAATTTCAAATGATTATAAAAACGAAAAAATGTGTTCATTGATTTGCGGTTTTCACTAAAACTATTCTTTATGTTGGTATTTTCTTAAAAATAAATTATAAAGATAAATTTCAAAAAATGTTGATAGAGGGCGCTTTAGACTTTGGAGTAACGTACAACTGTTTTTTGCCGTTATTTTTTGCATCTTATTAAAAGTTTGCGGAAGCTTAGACTTAAACTTAAATTTTGAGCTCAAAATCTGAATAGTAGGGAGTGGTTAAGTAGCACAAACTGAACTGTGTTTAAGAGAGGGGCGGGGGTTCAAATTTAAAATAATTATAGAAAATGGAAAAATTGGTCGAATCGTTTACGATTTAAAATAAAACTATTCTTTAAGTCAGTGTCTTCTTGAAAATAAATTTTAAAGATAAATTAAAAAAAAATTCCGTTAGAGGGCGCCTTAAACTTCAGAGTAATTCAATTAATTTTAACCATTATTTTTTGATTCTAATTAAATGCTTGCAAAATTTTATTAAATGTTTTCGGAAGCTTAGATTTAATCTTAAATTTTGAGCTCAAATTCTGAATCGCTGGGAGGAGTTAAGAAGCGCAAACCGAAGTTTCTTTATGAGTTGGTATTTAACCCTCCCTCCTCCTTGAATACAATTCAATTTTTCGCTACTTAAACACTCCCAACAATTGAGAATTTGAGCCCAAAATTTAAATCTATGCATTTGAAAGCATTTAATGAGATTAAAAAAACAACAGTTAAAAATAGTTGTACGCTACTCTAAATTCTAAGGCGCCCTCTATCGACATTTTGTGAAATTTATCTTTAAAATTTATTTTCACGAAAAGCGTGATTTGAAAATTAGTTTTAGCGAAAACCGCAAACGAATCGACCAATTTTTCCTTTTTTTATAATCATTTAAAATATGAACCTTCTGAACACAGTTCAGTTTGTCTACTTAACCACTCCCAATTATTTACATTTTGAGCTCAGAATTTAAGTTTAAGTCTAAGTTTACGAAAGCATTTAATCTGAGGCAAAAAACTACGCCAAAAAAAAGTTGTTCGTTACTCCAAAGTCTAAAGCGCCCCCTATCGACATTTTTTGAAATTTATCTTTTAAATTTATTTTTAAGAAAATAACAATATAAAGAATAGCTTTAGTGAAAATCGCAAATCAATGAACAAATTTTTCCTTTTTTTATAATCATTTGAAATTTGAACCCTCTGAACACAGTTCAATTTGTGCTACTTAACCACTCCCCACTTTTCAGATTTTGAGCTCAAAATTTAAGTTTGAGTCTAAGCTTACGAAATCATTTAATGAGATTCAAATATACCGGCAAAAAATAGTTGTTTGTTACTCCAAAGTCTAAAGCGCCCTCTATCGGCATTTTTTGAAATTGATCTTTATAATTTAATTTCAAAAAAATAATATTAGTGAAAACCGCAAATCAATCGACCGATTTTTCCGTTTTTTATGTTTATTTGAAATTTTGATCCCTAAATTTTGATGGCGGCTATCTCCTTTGGAAAACGTTTGGGACCCTTGGTCTCTTATTTAATATTGTTTGTCTTGATGTGTACTACCACCACTCTTTTATTGTAAAAAAAATTTAGAATCACCCTGTATATATATACAGGGTGGCCATAAAAAACTTTGCTGATATATGGAACTCTAGCGGCTAGTCCGCTCAACCGATCGAGGTGAAATTTCAGATATAGCAATTCAAAGGTATGAGCTCGAGATTCTGTGAACGGCAACAAAATGGCGCTCATGGTTACGGTTATAGTTACAGAAACTCAAAATTTGCCAATGGCAACACCCATTTTTTTCATCGAAAAATGCTCAGCGCATGCGAAAACCCCAAAGAGTGTTAGAACCGTACGCGAATCGCAAGAAACGGACATGTTATGCGCGCACAAAAAACTGTTCTGCTAATTCCCCACCCCCCATAAAAAACTCGATTGTGGCTCAAGGAGGAAATTTGCATATGACCCAGAGTCAGTACACTAATGTCTGATTACAATACAGATCGGAGAAAAGAAAACTTTTATTTTGATTGTACATTTTCCACATGGGTGACATCACAGGCAATTACACATTGCATGGTGGCGAATGTGGACAGTACAGCTGAACGTTACATCGCATGAGGGATGTTTGCAATCTCACGTTTGATAGAATCTTTCAAATCTGGCAAAGTCTGCGGATTGCACATGTACACTCTAGATTTTAGATGTCTCCAGAACCTGAAATCCATAGGAGTGAGGTCGGGGGATTGCGGAGACCATTGACGTTAAAAGTTAACATGAAACGTGCCTCGCCCGTTCATAATATGCGAAGAGGCCGATCGCTATCTCCATCATATTGGATAAGAAATTCATTAACAAAGTCTATATGGTTGTTGATGGTCTCTCACTTCCAACATCTGGGCATGCTGGTACCGGTAAGGAAACATGCGGATTACAGAGCGCAGTAACTTTAAGACCATTGATTTCGGTTAAACAAATACACGACATGCACCTTTTGTAGTTTGCATGCGTCATCTGGTCATTATGTGATGCACTTCCATAACAGTATCCCCAGGAACAGTTTGTCGTCCGGATCGCGGACTGTCACAGGTGCAGCCAATTTCTTTGAATTTCATTACTAAATCACGAAGAGCATGTGAAATGCATAAGGCACATATTTGGCGATGGTTTCGACGGTAAACGCGCCAGGTTTTCGCAGCATTCATCTAATTTTGATAATAGTTTTACCAACTCACCACGAAGTCACTTTGTTGGCATCTGCGAGCTCCGACTGAAGAACTAACATTCCCACCCCATTTTTTATCCGTTTTCAACGCTGACTATCTGGAAAGCGACATTTTGTGGTTGGTATTTTGTCTCTGTCACATTCAAATTTTTTTTGCGCCTTGGTCGTGTTTTTGTAGGACCGTTCGTAGAGATGATTTTGTACGAGCATAATGCTTCCGTTTATTGCAGTAACCATACCGTTCCAACGCTCTTCAGGGTTTTCGCATGCGCTGAGCATTTTGCGATGAAAATAAATGTGGATTGCCATCGGAAAATTTCGAGTTTCTGTAACTATAACCGTAACCGCGAGCGCTATTTTGTTGCCGTTCACAGAATCTTGAGCTCATACCTCTGAATAGCTATATGCAAAATTTCATTTCGATCGGTTGAGCGGTGTGGCCGCTAGAGCTTCATATATCGGCAAAGTTTTTTTATGACCACCCTGTATATGGTTATATATATATATATATATATATGTCAACATTTGAACGGAGTGTGGTTTTGGGGCCTGGGGGTCATGATCGGTGAAAATATACCAAAATTTTCTGGAAGTGCTTTCCTCCGGACGGCTGCAATACGTAGCTTTTTACTTTTTGTAATGAAAGCTACCTAAAACTGTTATTTCCAACTATCTTACGGATTTTTAGAACTATTTTTTTCGTATGAACTAATTTTTAATTAACGTTATAAATTTTAAGATCATTATAGCTGTTCTTCATATAAGAAGGTAAATTAAAGACATATTTCAGCTAATTTAACTAGAATTTGATTTCATAACTAATAGAAAGTGTTTTGAATTCGGTGGGTTTTGGAAATTTTCCATTAGTTAAATCACAAGTTTGCGAAAAAATTGCTTAATTTAAAATCTCTCTATTATAATATTATAATATTATTCTAGGAAAAGTAACATGATACTTTCGTGTAACTTGTTTAAAGGATGATTTAGGATAAATTAGTTAGTACCAAGAATTATATATTGTATAATTTGAAAGATAATTACATGATATATATAAATTATATGGATGCATTTCAAGGAAATTCTTGAGAACTTTTCTATATTCTTTCTAGAAATAATTTTATAGAAATCAACATATAGCATTTCTTTCAACTTATTTTAAATTGTACATTAAAAAAAGAATCGAGGAAATTTAAGTGTAAAATGGAATATTAAAAAACAAAATAAATAAAAATGTGTTTCATGATAAGAAGCACATTCATTCCAGGATAAAAAGCCCCACTTAAATTACAATGATAATAAAATTTATCAGCTATTTTTCGAAAGCCGTATTAAAATAGTTTGTATACAAGGTGTTCTTGAGCTCGAGGCCAAACTGTAAGGGAAAGTAACCAGAGAAAAGCAATATTGGTAAATCGATTGGGTAGCAAAAGGAAAGTGCTGGATAAAAAACAAGAAATGCGGAGGAAACGAAAACAAGAGCTTCATTGACAAAAAAATTATAGTAAATACTCAAATGTGTCGACAAAAAAATTATAGTAAATACTCATATGTGTCAGAAACCTACACCAATACAGACTTGGAAGCATCTATCAAGTGATTAGCGTACCCTTTCGAAGATTCCAGACGTCTCTTGACTGTGATGAGGACATTCTTGTAAGAATTTCAGTCACTCACGCAAACTGTTTGTGAAACACCTAGAACCTTCAGAAGTTTGCGTCGATGTTGAGGGTGGAACACTTACTATATAATTATTATGTCAATAGGCCTCTTATTTTTATTTCACCGCTTTTCTTGATTTTCCGCGACATTTTCATTTCCGACCCTATTGCTATATTCAAAGTGCTTCGTTATATGTATTTTACCTTCCCTTACAGCTTGACATATGAGTTCAGAAGCACCCTGTATAGTAAACATTAATTATCATATATATATAATAAAATATTTACTAAAAGACATATTACAAACAACTGGTAAAAACCTTCAAAACCTTAAATAAAATTTTACATGTCTAAAACCAACACGTTTCTGCCACTCTGCGGCCATCATCAGGGTCTCACTTCAATCCAATAGAGATACTTATTAGTTCGTAAAAGTAAAAAATAAATATATAGTGTTGAATACGCCACTATAACAGCGCAATCTCTACAGCTGCCGTCCATCCACCCATCCTCAAAAAATAAGAACTTCAAGAAACCAGACTATGAGGTCAAAAATTGCGTTAAACAGAAAATTTCTGAAACAGAATTTAACTCAGAGTTAAACAGGTCTGACCCAGTCTTCGATATAAATAATCTGGTTTCTCCAAGTTCATCTTCCTTGAGGAGGGATAATTGGACCGCGGCTGTACAGATGTCGCTGTAACGTGTTTAACACTTTATGTTCACTTTTGACTTTTGCGAACTAATAAATATTTGTCTCTTTTGGATTCGAGTAAGACCCTGATGATGGTCAATGAGTGGCCTAAACTTGTCTATTTTAGACTTTTAAAATTTTTGAAAGTTTTACCTGTTGTATGTAATATACGTGTTTTAGTAAATGTTTTTATTATATATCTGTGCTTATTTAAAAAGTGGTGGTCCTTTAACTCATTGTATAATAATCATGTTTGAATACACAGGAATTGTTATGATAATTCATTTTTTTAAATTAAAAGGCACAATTTATCAAATGACTAACGTGCTGTTCACAAAATGGGGATTTCAGAATACAATATCAAGACGGTCTCGATGAATTATCTGTGCAGATTTTTCTGTTTTTCTTGTAGGAATAAAAACTTTATCTATTCTTCTATTTAAAAAATTCTTAATGAAAACTTTCTATTATCACGCACAGCAGAATAAAGATTCAAGAAGTAAAATAATCTTTTGTCATTTCACTCTTGTATTACAAGATTGAATACATAGATTTACACTTTTAAAATAAAGAAATCTTTGTTAGCCTAACCAAAATGTTTACGAAAATTGTGTAAACTCTTCTGACTTACGCATAATTTCGTAAAGCATTCTTTTATTTTCAGAATCCCCAATAACATTGACATTGCAAGAGGGGCATTTTTTGTTACTTTTATATGCATAAATTCCATATAGCTAAAAATGTTTACTTGAGAATTAAAAACATAAAACAAATAAAATAAAATAATGTTGATACCGCATAGAGAAAACTTAATAATGCACTCGAGAAACTACTTTGTAACGCCTCAAAAAATTTGGTAGTTTGATCTCCTTTTGTAATCTACATGAATAATTCAGGTAGATATATTAAAATTCTGTTGAATAGCAAATAGTACTATTATGGAAATCTAACATTTCTTACAATAACTATATAAATAAATGTATTTTGATTGAAGATGATGGGGCCCCTCCGCATAAATTATAAAACTTACGTATGTGTCTGGTTAACGAATTAGCTCAACAGATCATTGATTATGGTGGTCCGATAGAGTAGCCACAGCATTCGCCGGACTTGACTCTTATATACTTCTACTTCTGGGGATACATTAAAGAACAGGTCTATGTGCCTGAGTCTACTTCTCTGACTGATCTGAAGCAGCACAACATCCTGGCTTGTTGCACAGTTACACCTGCTATGCTCCAACGTGTTCAGGATTCAATGCTGTCACGTATTCAAGTGTTGTGCATTACCACTAATGGAGAACACTGAGCAGTATCTCTAGCAGATTTCTGTATTTTATGTATTAATTATTTATAGTTAATCGTTTTCTGATCCTTATATACATTATAAATGTGAAAGTGTGTCCGAAAATTGGAATGAACTTGGCTTCAAAACGGATGGATTAATGTCTCTGAATTTTTGTATATAGATAAATTATTGGCCTGAAATGTACATAGGCTAATTTTTATTTATTTTATTCAAATATTTTTCTTAATAATTCAATATTTCACTATTTTTCATACAGAATAAATTGAAAAATTTTCCATAATATTTAATTATCTTTCTTTTTTTGTTGCCAAAAAATAAAAAAAACGGAATAATTATTTCTCTTCTGTAATTAATTTTCAACTGAAAGATTTTCACGTGATAAAATAAAATGAAATAAATAAATGGACCCTATTCTGTTTTTCGGTTCGAGATTAAAAACTGCAATTTCACCAATTGTGACGTCAGAGGAATGCTGTTTTTCTTCTTATCTAAACGATTATATAAGAAGCAATATTATAGCAAACGATTATATAAAATTTCTTTTACACTTAGAAGACTTTACAAGAATATAACTTCACACTTTACAAGAATATAAATATTTTAGTAGTTTTTCCGGATATTAATCCGTAATCAAAATGAACCTTTTTCTTTCTTTCGGTTCGAGGCTATTAAATTCAACTTTTTACCAATTGTGACGTCAGAGGAATACTTTCCATTAAGAATTTTAAAAATATCAATGTAACGTCATATATGAAACAAAGTATAAGTTTTCAAGTTTTCATTTTTAATAACACAATGTAATTTTGAGTAAGTGCTACAAAGAGACGACTGTGACGTCACATATTGAAAATAAAATATCTCTGATGTTGAAATGAAATGAGATTGAATTATGATATCAAAAGTTATTATTTAAAGAAAATTAAGTTTGTCGTCTGAGCGTGGCTAATATTTAATTTTAAAATGAAATAAGTTTTTTTAAAGGTTAAATATTAAACGATTAGAAAATATTAATAATTTATACATATCGTAAATGACGTAATGATCAATGAAAAACTTTTTATCATTTTTAGAAAGTAAGAAAAGCTCAACTAATCAAAAAAAATATTTTTGTGTGTTAATTCTGAAAATTGTTCAATTCTGAAAATATAAATAAATATCACTTTAAAATTGCACGTTAATGTTAAATGTAGTACTTATAGTGTGCGTACAGGGAGCTCAAAAGTATTTCGATATATTATGGTCTGTGAAGAAAAACCATTTGCAACGTATTTTAATAATGTTATTTTATTAAGGTTATTTTAATAGTATTGAAATTGATATCAGGTTCTAAAGTGCACTAAAATAGGATTTCTGTAGAAAATGGGGTGAAAAGATTTAACATTCACTTACAAGATTACAGAAAAATGTTCGGTAATATAATAGTCTACGGAGAAAAAAATATTCCCAGCGTATTTTAATTGCGTTGCGCTATTTCAAACATGATGAAATTAATATACTGAGATAATCAATACAATGATAAATACTGAAATTTACTACAATAAGCTTGCAGTTAAGTATCATTTGCATCACATTTGTTGTTCATTTACACAGACGCATAAAAGATTTTGGACCTGTGTCCAGATCTTAGATATTGTATCCAAAGTGTGGTCTATTAGACAAGATTGCTGAAGAGGTTTTTCAATTATCGTATGTATTTGGAAAACTAATGCATCCTGAAGTTCAGCTACATTTGATATAATAAGAGATGTTTGTAGAATTTAAATAAATCATGTATCAGACTATACAATAAACTGAATTACTCACCAGTGCAATAGCGATTCCCGGAAATATGAATTCAATAATTTTAATCGGGTTTTTTGCTTGAATAATTTAAGCTAAATTTGCGATCGTATACAAATTTGCACGTAATATACAGGACTGTAAAAAAGAATTCAAGTAAGTTTCTGTCTATAATTAGAAATTGCTAAAGGTGAATTTTAATATTCGTTATACTTTTTCTCACTAAGCAAAATTTTAACATTGTATTTAGAATATTTACAAACACATAGATTATATACACAGCTGCAGAAAAGAATGTCCCGGTGAAGTTATGCATTATGGAAATGTTGGATATTTTTTTTATTACCTAGGTTTAACACATGATTTTTCTTTCTTTGATATGGAATTCTAAAATGCACTACAACATGATTTCTGTACAATTGAGGTGCGTTACAGTTGTTCTGCAGTATAAGTGGTTACAATTTCATTTTCGCGATTGTTCATATTATCTAACACATTTTCCTTTTATTTGACTGAGTTCTTTAAGTCCCCTATAAAAAAACTACTGCATAGCCTTCTATAAGATAAATGTTATATATTTTTTAAATTATTGTTAATGAACCGTTTTGTTTAATTAAAGCGTTTATCTTTTTTTTAATGCTACGTGAACGACGTCACGGGTAACAGCTAGTATAATAATAACTTGATATTTATTTTTTTGTTCAATTTCAGTATTTCACCCTTTGCTTTATACACGACCCTAAAAGTTAACTTACATTTTTAGATGAAATAACACTTTCTAGTGATTCTCTGATATAAAGACACCAGCTAAAGGAGAATTCAATGTAAAAAAAAGATATGCACCCTGATTTCAATCTCGAATTACTTTTATTAATTTTAAGCTATTATAAATATTAAGCTGTATGCTACAGAATCTGGTTTGCTTGTAATTTAATATGATTGGTGTTTTTAACGTTATTATTTTTACATTTCGTTGAGTAATGCATTGTAAAGGCTATTCCTAAAATGTTTCCGAAAACGTCGGGCAACTAATAAAATTTTATTTTTATAAATTATTTTTTAATTTTCAAAAACAAGTTATTTTCTGGGTTTTCAAAAGGTAAAGAATAATCTTCAGAATATTAGGTTCTTCAAAGCGGTTATCGATAATTTTTGTTCATGATTATTGTAAATTTTGTTTGTTTAAGAAACATGATTTTTTTTTTTTTACAGCGTACATCTTAAGATTGATATATCAGCAGTTCAGGAAATAGCAATCTATAAAATAATAATAAGTCTTTATTTTATTTCTCTTATTCTAGTTTACGAAACATCCTTATTTAACGTGAAAAATGAGCAACCATGCTCTTTTCAATCACTCTAAAAGCAGTATTGAAAAAATTAATTCCTACATAAATATTTTTAGAATATAAATAAACGTTGTAAACAATATTCGCCTCTAATGTAACAGGACTAAATCAGTTCTTTTTGTCTAGAAGATTAAAATCCACAACCACCGAAGAAAATTTTAAATAAAAACTTTTGAACAAACTGCATACATTGCGTTTTCTAGATAAACTTTTTTTTCATAATTTAAGAAATGAAAATACGTAAATTATCCAAACAAGCGAAGAAAAATAATTCAAGTTTGTTGAAATGCTGTGGATAAAAGAACGTGTAAATAATTAATTATTTGCAGAAATTATTATTTTTTAACTGATTTAACCTTTCAGTTATTACTTTCTTCTTTTTTGTACAAGAAGAAAGTATTAAATTCATGAAAATTTTCGAACTCGTGTTTTTGACAGATTTACACGTTTCAGGGGTCAGAGATCCCGAAATACATGTTTTTACAAAACATCTCTCTGCGAGTCTGTGACTCTGTCTCTATGTAATACGAATATTGTGTGCACTCTATCTCAAGAACTAATGAACGGAATTTAATAAAGTTTTAGATTCAGTTAATCCCTAATATAAATTGGTGCTGATTACTCTTTGTTGTAAATAGCTTAACAGGGGACAGTGCTATGCAGTCTTTTGACCAATTTCCCCAATAGCTGTATCTCAAAAAATAATGCACGGATTTCATAAAACTTCAGATTCAGGTAGTCCTTGATATAACTTTGTACCGATTCCTTTTTGGTTTATATTGCCCTACAGGGGGCGCTGCTGTATGATTATCGCAATTACTCTGTCTCAAGAACTAATGCACGAATTTTCATCAAACTTTAGCTTTAATCAGTCTCTGATATAAATCAGTATTGTTTAGTTTTTGGTGTAAGTAGCGCGACAGACAGAGCTTCTGCGTTTTATTTTAATAGTGTATCTAAAGAACTGCATGAATTTTCATCAAAATTCAAATTCAGTTAGTCAGTGATATAAGTTGATCCTAATTAGTTTTTGGAGTAAATCGCCCAACAGATGGCGATTCGATGCTGAATTTTTTAATGAATCATCTATTCTTAAGAGCATGCAGACTGCAAATATCGAGAGTAAGCTTTCCTTTGCGGAAGTTGTTGCCCTGTCTTGTCTTCTTCCTTTCAAAGAAAATACTTTTGAGTAGTATTTTGTTATGAACAATGAATTAAAAATTGTTTTCAGGCAAAGTAGCCATCTGTCTTTTTTTGCGCGATCTCTTGTGTATCCTAGCATGTAATCTACGTGACTTAGTGTTTTCAAACACATATCATTTAAAAGGTTATTTCACACTAATTAAAAACATAAGAACAAATAATAATAACACGACATATTACTTAACTATAATCAAGAAACACTTGCCTAAAATCTAAAAGGCGAAAAAACAATAAAATGTGTTCAAAGCTAGAAAAAAAAGCGGTCTTCCGCTTCAATGTCGCAGATAATACTACCAGCATCAGTGACGACTGTTTCGCCTAATTTCTGGATGGCCAAACTCAAATAGCCATTTTGTTTTCATGTTTTTGTTTACCCGTTCTTCCCCTATGCGTAAAAGATGCAAATAGGTAACCTACTTGCATCTTGCATTTTCGATGAAATTTTGAAGTAGATGGAATAAAATAACCTACATTTCACAATCAGATAAGCAAAAAATAATTAAAATATTAAGCATAAAATTTCAAGATTTCTAAAATAAATAAATTTGTCATTTAGTTTCGTCAAAGAGCTGCATCCTTTTCGAAATCGTATCCAATATATTTTTGAGTTTATTTGGACTATTTCAAAACAAAATAGTAAATGAATACTCTTTAATAAAGTTTCAAATATCCTTAAACATTTCTCAGTAACTCATTAAATGAAAGAAAAAAAAATACATGAATCCTCTTCACAAAGTTTTCTCTTAGAAAAGTTCCTGGAATAGACTAAATTAGAAAATAAATCATTCACTGTCATTGGAAGTGAAAAATAATTCACTCTTTCATTAGTTTAGAAAAAAAACCCCACCTACAGCTGTTTTGCGCTTGGAACAATGTTTGTATTGCGTTACTATAAAAATTTAGAAAAATAAATACATTTAAAAAATATCGAGTTAAACATTACATTTAGTACATTTAAAAAATATAATACACAACCTTGTAAACAAATGAGATTGCGATAACTAGGGATAGACAAATGGGAAAGTTTTCTTTAAACAGTTCTTAAAAAAAATGAAAAATTTGGTTTCGTTATTTGGATAGTTTCCCTATGTTCAATTTCATACATAATTGAAAAAGTCAAATTAGAATAAAACGTGAAACTAAGTTTTCATAAAAAATGTTTCTGAAAAAAAGTGAAAAGAATGTATGTCGAAAATAATTTTTTACTTTTTCTTTTCTTTCCTTTTTTTCTTTTTTAATAATTGTGAATTAATTTCATATGATGCATCCCAGGTTATCTGTAGATCGCCATCGCACCATATCAGCACAAAATGATTTATTTGGCGAAAAAATGAATAATACAAATCTTTTAATATAAGGAAAGGGCATGTAACAAACGCTTCCTTCAAGCAATCTACCAGTTACATTTTTGCTTTCGCGATCATTACAGCAATCATCATGGCAACATTGACCAATCATACAACAGAACTTTTAATCGCAGACAAATCAGACCAATTCTAGATGAATCAGATCGCTTTGATTTCTTGGGTATCGTAGGAGTCTTAAAAACGGGCAGGAAATTACTGTGGATCCACAGTAATTTTGTCCACAGTGACGTCAGCTGCCTTTTTCTTATTGAGAACTGAATTCTATTAATGCAGTTTAACATTTAACTTAACTTGGTTGATGTATGTAAAAATGGAGTTTTGTAATCGTTTTTTCACTTACTTCCTGATATTATAATTTTGTATATTCATATATTTGAAACGACACTATAACATTTAAATATGTTTAGAACATAATTATAAATTAATAAATTATATATCAAAGACTTTTTTTTTTTTGTTATCCGGGCTCTGGAGATAAATCTCCAACTATGGTTATAACTGTAAATTAGAACATAATATAGATAAATTAAAAGCGTATAATATATATTCTTGAAAATATGCTTCATTTTTACTTCCTTCTATCTGTACAAGAAGAAAGTATTAGATTCGCGAAAATTTTCGAAATCCGGTGTTTCACGGATTTACACGTTTTAGGGTTCAGAGAAACCGAAAAACATGTTTTTACAAAATGTCTGTCTGTGAGTCTCTGAGTATGTGAGTTTGTCAATCTGTAAGTTTGTGACAAAAATTTTGTGGAAGCTTTATCTCAAGAACTAATGCACGTAACTTTCCAAAACATTATATTCTGTTACACCTTGATATAAACTAGATCTGATAAGTTTATTGTATACATTGCTCAACAGGTGGCACTTCTATGCTACATTATTCACAATTACCTAAATAGCCATATCTCAAGAACTGTAAAATGGATTTTCAGAAAACTTTAGATTTAGTTAGTACGTGATTTAAAGTGGAGCGGATTATGTTTTGGTGCGAATAGCTCATCAGGTGGTGCTGCCATAGTGCATTATTCGTGATGATCGTATTAGCATGAAAAATGCACGAAATTTTCTAAAACTTCAGATTCAGTTAGTCCCTGATATAGATTAGTGTTGTTTTGTTTTTAGGTGTAAATCGTTCTACAGATGGCACTGACATGCTGTTTTTTTTCACGGTTTTGAAATAAATGTATTTCAATAACTAATAGCTGGATTTTCATTAAATTTCAGATTCAGTTAGATAAAAATTTCATCCGGATTTGTTTTTGATGTAAATCACCGAACATGTGGCGCTGTTATGCAGATTTTTTAAAGATTTTGCAATAGCTCTATTTCAAAAACTAATGCACGGATTTTCCCCAAACTTCAGATTCTCTAATAATTTGACATAAGTTGTAGCCACTGTTCTCGCTGACATTTGACCGACATTAGTAATTTGGCTGATTAAAAATATAAAGCATTTGCCAAATGAAAAAAGTATTAGCAAAGTACATTCGCCGTATAGCACAAAAAATTATCTTTAATCCTTTAATGTACCCCCTTTTTTCCATATGTTTTAAAATAACCTAAGTTTTTATAACTGCGACAACGGTTGTTACTAATCTAATTTCAACTATCCGCTACAAATGTATTAAAATTATGTATGTATGCATATGTATGAAAAACGAAAATAAAAAGAAATAAAAAGCAAAAATTGAGCAATTTGGCTAATCTAATCGCTTGTTCACTCGCCAAATGAAGAACTTATTCGCAATTTGGCGCGATGGCGAGAACCCTGGTTGTAGCTGACTAGATTTGTGTTTAAACCACCTAACCTGTGGAGCTTCTATGCTGCATTTTTCAGGAAGTTTTAACATGCATTAGACAAAATAAAGTTTTAAAACTGTCACATCAGACTAATTTTCCTTGCACAAACAGGAAATGTTCCTCATATTGCTTTGTAGTGGTATATCTGAAGGGGACTATATTTATATTTATATTTAAAAATTCAGGAGTATGTACCACTATATGGAGTCCTTGATTCTGCCAATCCAGTTTAATTAAACAATGCTTACGATTTAATTTTCCTCCCAATGTTTAAACACGCATGCAATTTGCTAATATTTTTTCCCATTTGGCACCAGTTCCTTTTTACTAATTAGACAAAATGTAAGTTTGGTCAAAAATCAACAAAAGGCCTATTAGAAGTTATAGAATGAAATACGCTCTATTTGTTAAGTTTATAACTGGCTATCACAATTTTAATTAAAAATAAAATTACTTCTTTAAGCCTTTACTTTTTCTGTATTTATAATTAAAGGGGAAAAAATCACGCTTCAAGCATAGATTATAAGACTGTTCCCAACACATTCACAATAATGTAACAAAACTGCATCGTTAAATACGTTAAAATATTATGTCTAATTCAGCCATATTAAATCGTATAACACACTTCAAAATTCGATTTAATTGAAAACACGCGTGATATAAACAAAAAAGTACAAAAATTTTTTAACTTAAAAAATATCGCTATATATCCATGAATATAAGTGTCATTCTTATTCAAATTAATACCTTATATTAAACAATATCCATATATCTGTATACTGTAGCCATAAATCATTTCAGGCATCTTATTTTACAGGGAGATCCCAAATGTTATTTTCCTTTGATTTTTTTTTGTTGGCGCATTAATTATTCTTCTTATTGAATCGACGTTGATAAATGTGAAGTCAAACAAATCCTTATATATATTATAAATGTGAAAGTGTGTCCGAAAAATTGGAATGAACTTGGCATCAAAACGGATGGATTAATGTCTTTGGATTTTTGTATATAGATAGATTATTGGTCTGAAATGAACATAGGCTAATTTTTATTTATTTTGTTCAAATATTTTTCTTAATAATTCAACATTTCACTATTTTTCATACAGAATAAATTGAAAAATTTTCCATAATATTTAATCATCTTTCTTTTTTCGTTGCCAAAAAATAAAAAAACCGGAATAATTAATTCTCCTCTGTAATTAATTTTCAACTGAAAGATTTTCACGTGATAAAACAAAATGAAATAAATAAATGGACCCTATTCTGTTTTTCGGTTCCAGGTTAAAAACCGCGATTTTACCAATTGTGACGTCAGAGGAATACTGTTTATCTTCTTATATCACGCAGGCGATTATATAAAATTTCTTTTACACTTAGAAGACTTCACAAGAATATAACTTCACACTTTACAAGAATATAAATATTTTAGTAGTTTTTCCAGATATTAATCCGTAATAAAAATGAACCTTTTTCTTTCTTTCGGTTCGAGGCTATAAAATTCAACTTTTTACCAATTTTGACGTCACAGGAATACTTTCCATTAAGAATTTTAAAAATATCAATGTAACGTCATATCTGAAACAAAGTATAAATTTTCAAAAATTCTGTTTTTTTTTTTTTTTTTTTTTTTTTCGTTATACGGAAACTATTCCCTTTTTGAAACTTTCTAACATGGTCTAAAAGTGTTTACGACTTCAACCTGTCTGTATACGGGATGCCAAGTGCCTGGGGTAAGCCATCTATTTGTCTGTGTTTCAACTTGAGTAAATATAGTGGGATTCATACGAAAATAACATACGTTATAGAGATTTGCCTTAGCATGAGCGGCATTTGAAAATGAACCAGGTAGCAATTATAGTTGAATCACAGGAGCACTCAAAAGGAGACTTTACATTATGGTCTACGGCGAAAAAATCATTTGTGGTGTATTTTGATAATGTTACATAATTTTAAATGTAATGTAATTTACATGCATTTTTAAGGTTCACAAGAACATGGTTACTATCGAATATGTTAAGTATAGTACTTATAGTGTGCGTACAGGGAGCTCAAAAGTATTTCAATATATCATGGTCTGTGAAGAAAAACCATTTTCAGCGTATTTAATAATGTTATTTTATTAAGGTGGTTTTAATAATATTGAAATTGATATCAGTTTCTGAAGTGCACTAAAACAGGATTTCTGTAAAAAATGGGGTGAAAAGGTTTAACATTCATTTACAAGATCACAGAAAAATGTTCGGTAATATAATAGTCTACGGGGAAAAAAATATTCCCAGAGTATGTATTTTAATTGCGTTGCACTATTTCAAACATGATGAAATTAATATACTGAGATAATCAATACAATGATAAATACTGAAATTTACTACAATATGCTTGCAGTTCAGTATGATTTGCATCACATTTGTTTTCATTTACAGAGACGCATAAAAGATTTTGGACCTGTGTCCAGATCTCAGATATTGTATCCAAAGTATGGTCTATTAGAAAAGATTGCTGAAGAGCTTTTTCAATTATCTTATGTATTTTAAGGAAAACTAATGCATCATGAAGTTCAGCTACATTTGGTATAATAAGAGATGTTTGTAGAATTTAAATAAATCATATATCGGACTATACAATAAACTGGATATATGGTCACCTGTGCTATAGCGATTCCCGGAAATATGAATTCAATAATTTGAATCGAGATTTTTGCTTGAATAATTTAAGCTAAATATGCGGTCGTATAAATACACTATATTGCCATTGATTATGGGACACTTGCGATTTTAGACATTTTACTAAATATCTAGAAAAATACATGAGGAATCATCTCGAAACTCTTAGTGTATAAATATAAGAGTATACGTCATACATCTCCGTGAAGATTTTTTACCGAAACGCCATAGGGGACCGTCAACAAATTAAAAAAGAATGAATATCTTTTGACGAACCCTGTCAAAACTAATGTAGCAAAAGCGCTCAAACTCTAGATTATGATTGAATGCCTTATTGTAATACACTGTGTTAATTTTTATCCAAATAGCATGCACACTCGCAGAGTAATTAGGGTTTTTATAAAAATGGTGCCAAATTCTTCCAAGTTTTTCCATTATAATTTTCAGAGTTCTTAATATAAAATAATATTTTTTTCAGAAAATATGACAAACAACATTGCACACAGTATCCTGTAATCAGAATTAAAAAATAATAAAAATTGTATGAAAAATGAGTAGGTTTACTATATAATTTTTTACTGCGCATGCGTCAAAGATATCAAAATTTCATTTGCATATTATGTTAGCTAAATGTATAGAGCAACTTTTGTAAAAGTCTCAAAATCATAGCTTGAAAATTCTGAAAGTAATCGTCTATAGAAAAAGGACAAAATCCGTTGTTTCCAAAATGAAGCAAAAAATGAGGGATTTTATCCAAATGCAGTAGTACATCCCATATTGTGTATTCTATATTGACACTAATCAATGAATATATGGATACAACCCCTCTTGTTTTTGCTTCATTTTGAGAATAACGGATTTTCGACTTATTCAATTGACGATTATTGTCAGAATTTTCAAGTTATGATTTTGTGACTTTCACATAAGTTGCTCTATACATTTAGCTAACATAATATGCAAATGAAATTTTGATATCGTTGACGCATGCGCAGTAAAAAATTATTTAGTAAACCAACTCATTTTTTATACAATTTTCATTATTTTTTAATTCTGATTACAGAATTGTGTGCAATGTTGTTTGTCATATTTTCTGAAAAAAATAATATTTTATATTAAGAACTCTGAAAATTATAAGGAAAAAACTTGGAAAAATTTGGGATCATTTTTATAAAAACCTTAATTACTCTGCGAGTATGCATGCTATTTGTATAAAAATGAACACAGTGTATTACAATAAGGCATTCAATCACAATCTAGAGTTTGAGCGCTTTTGCTACATTAGTTTTGACAGGGTTATTCAAAAGATATTCATTCTTTTTTAATTGGTTGACGGCCCCCTTTGGAGTTTCGGGAAAAAATCTTCACGGAGATGTATGACGTATACTATTATATTTATACACTAAGAGTTTCGAGATGATTCCTCGTGTATTTTTCTAGATATTTAGTAAAATGTCTAAAATCACAAGTGTCCCATAATCAATGGCAATATAGTGTATTTGCACGTAATATACAGGACTGTACAAACGAATTCAAGTACGTTTCTGTCTATTATTAGAAATTGATAAAGGTGAATTTTAATCTTCATTATACTTTTTCTAACTAAGCAAAATTTTAACATTGTATTTAGAATATTTACAAACACAAAGATCATATACACAGCTGCAGAAAAGAATGGGCCGGCGAAGTTATGTATTATGGAAGTGTTGGATATTTTTTTTTATTACCTAGGTTTAACACATGATTTTTCTTTCTTTGATATGGAATTCTGAAATGCACTACAACTTGATTTCTGTACAGTGGGGATGCGTTACAGTTGTTCTACAGTATAAGTGGTTGCAATTTCATTTTCGCGATTGTTTATATTATCTAACACATTTTCCATTTATTTGACTGAGTTCTTTAAATCCCTAAAAAAAAAAAAAAAAAAAAAAAAAAAAAAAAACAACTACTGCATAGCTTGGTATAAGATATGTGTTATACATTTTTTAAATTAATGTTAATGAAATGTTTTGTTTAATTAAAGCGTTTATCTTTTTTTTAATGCTACGTGAGCGACGTCACGGGAAACAGCTAGTTTTATATAATTCCGAAGCTCTAGAAGAATACGACAAGTATGTTTTTAAGCATTTGACAAAATGTCTATAATATAAATTTCTGGTCATTCATGGCCATATAGTGAAAATCCCATATTATTAATATAGAAATATATTTTCTTATATGAGATTTTGAAATTAATTGTTAAAGTCAAATTGTTGTCAATTGAAATACTGTTGCTTTAAAACACTACACATCTAAATAAGATATTCATTGAAAGTACGAGAGTAAAAGAGCAAAATATTTGTTCAGACATGTGTCTAACGCTAATTTTTCTTTGAATGTAAACATAATGCTCGTGAATTAAATATTATTTCCTTCAAAATATACACTTTAAAAATATTTATGAGACTTTTGCATAAACTGATTAAGAGCATTATTTATTCGTTAATTGCTGGTGAACCACATGAGAGGTTACTTAAATTTATTAAACGCTTTGTCGCCGAAGTTTTCAATCTCTATGCTACTGCATAGAGGTTTGCCTTAAGACTATTTTAGGTGAGCTAAGAAAATATTGAGAGATAATTAGTTAATTTATTATCTTTCCATTATTTATAAAGTTAAATTTCTGAATATTACGTAAAAATACTATTAGAAGAGATTGTAATTTGTTGTCACAATACTCACATATTGTAATTTTCGAAAATTTCGACACTCTCTTATTAAAATTTTATGCACATTTTTAATTTTTTATTGCCAACATTTTAAGCAGAAATTGTTTTTTAGAATTTTGTGACCATTTACTACTGTCATGGGTTGGTACTCTCATAGAATTCATGACATTCATGATGTTTTTACTAGGATTAATATCAAATTTATATAAAACATGATATATTTGAATAAAATTTTCATCGTATTGAAACACCTTTCTCATTGAGAATTTAATGTCATAAATAAGGAAAAAAATTCTAATCGTTTTACTTGCGATAGCTTGCTCCAGCGTTAATCAGGCGCTGATCAGCAACTGTAGATAAACAACAGCCACCATCTTGTCACCCCATCCTCAGTTATTTCGCTGGTAAACAGTATACTGTACAAGTATACAAACTATTTCCTTCTTTTTATCCAGAACTCCATTTTTCTTACTTGGTTGTTTGTCGGTTTTACCATCCTTTTGGAGTGTTTTGTTAATTTACAGTGTTTTCTTAATTAAAATTATATATATATATATATATAAATTGAATAAGTACATTTCTTATGTTATTCAATCAAAATGGAAAATTCAGTCCCAACATTTTTATTTTCGTTATTAAAATTTCTATGATGTTTTAAAAAAGGAACCGACGACTAAAGCAATAATTGATATTTTCACTATCTTCACGGATATTTTAAAATTCTGTTTTTCTGTCTATAAGTCACTTATAAAGATATGTTTGGTCTCGAATTAAACGGTTTTTTATTAGATCGTTTTGGTTATTTATTCATTTATTGATCTATTTCCCGATGCTTTTGTTCCTTTGACATCTGATATTTTACAATGGCATATTTTGTCGCATTAACATTGAGAAAGTCTCTATTTTAAGTAAACTTTAAGTGGTGTGGTTTTTACTTCGTTCTATTTGTTCATTTGATGGGGTTAGTATTACTTTTTAGCTTGACGTGACAGAATGACCATATTCCTTGATTAGCATCAAATAGAATGATTTTAATTAAAGGACTAACTTTAATCTACTACATCGAAAAATATAGTTCTACTGTGAGGCAACTGTCTGCAATTAAAGTAAAATGATAGTTTTACCACTATCCCTGCATTTGGGATTATATTTTACTTTTGGAGTTAAAACACTACCGGTTTTACTATTGGATGAATATTTAGATTACAAAAATGCATACCACTTTTATTATAACTAGAGGATCCGATCTCAAACTAATAAGGAGAAATTCGTAACCACAAACAATGCAAATCTAAATGCAAATATTTTTAGTATTTATATAAATATAACAATTGTATATGGATACAATCAATAAATGACATTGCCACTGTGAAAAATTTTGCCCTTACGCTTCTTCTGAGACTCTGTGCAGACTACAGTTCACTGATTCTTGAGTGTTTTCTGCGTTACCAAAATTTATAAGGTCTTATTGGACTTTTGAGAACAGAAAAAAACATAAGGGCCCAAATGAGGATAGTACGTTGGCTGGGGATGAATGGCGACATTCTTTTGAACGAAATATTCCCTCACTTACAAAACCATGTGAGTCACAGTGTTATGATGGTGTAGGATTCAGATGATGGGGATATCTCGTTGGACTCTGATGACCTTTTGTTTCAAATTCTATTCGTTTTTTGCTTGCTTCCGGTTGTTTTCTGTTCGTGACGCCGACGGGTGATCCTTGCGTTTTTCGTCTACGAAGATTTTTCCGCCGTTCTTGAAGCCTTGTGCCATCCGTAGATTTCTGGTTTTGAAAAAAAAATCCATTCCTATAAGTTTGCTTTAATATGTTACCGACCGATTTGTTAAACTTCACGCTGAACTTCATACCCGTGACGATACTCACACATAACGTCAATGGGTATTTCACCGCTGCGAAGGCTTCAGTGGCTCAATTCAATATCGTGAACTGTGCTAACTAAAGCTTTCTTCTCATACGAAGTTTCCTATCACTTGCTGTTATCTGAATCGTTGACAGATGCATGGAAAACACTATCTTCATTACTTTTGAAACAAACATTGTATTAAGGCAGTTGAAAAGTAGATTCTATTTCTCTTTAAAAAAAATCTATGATTTTCTTGCTCTAACAAAAACATACGAATTAACACTGTTAATTCCGCATGTTTAGACTCTTTCTAAGCTTAAAAAATCTCGCGTTTGGCTACTTTATGTGCTATAAGTACACTCATTGCCATAAAAATTTGCGCACCAAGAAAAAGACGTCCAAATGAAACGAAATTTTGAATGCGTAAATGCTACTGTGATATAAGTAAGTATTTAGAAAACCAAAGAAAAAGGATCATTCATTCCAGAAAAAAGTACAAATGAACAGAAATTTTAGTACTCTGTTGGACCCCCTCTAGCGCGAATGCACGATCCGATACGAGCAGGCATTGAGGCATACAAATTCCGTATGATGTCCTGAGACATCTCGTTCCACAGTTGCTGTAAACACGCCTCGAGTTCAACTAAACTCGTAGGGTGTCCAACTTGCCGTCCCAAATGATCCCAGTTTTGCTCGATTGGTGACAAATCTGGTGAACGAGCAGGCCAGGGAAGGGTGGTAATGGGGAGCAGGCAGGCTTGTGACATCCTTGCTGTGTGTGCCCGAGCATTGTCTTGCTGAAAAATGGCTTCTGGGAGCCCTGCCATTAGTGCCAACACATGTGGCTGAAGGATGTCTTGGACGTACCGCTGAGCTGTCATACTGCCACGGATCAATATTAGGAGTGACCATGTATCATAAGCAAAAGCACCCCATACCATCACTCCAGGTGTAGGAGCGGTGTGTCGCTGTAAAGCGAAGACAGGATTGAGGCGTTCACCACGGGGCCTCCAAACACGAACACGATTGTCATCGCTGCTCAAATTGATTCTAGACTCGTCGCTGAAGACGACCTGGTTTCATTCCGTTGCAGTCCAATCCCGTCGTGCGCGGCACCACTCCAAACGGAGGCGTCGGTGGGTCGGTGTCATTGGCAGCGCACGTAATGGACTCCGCGATACCAGATGTCCTTCAGCCAAGCGCCTTGCGATGGTTCGGGAAGACACAGGGATTTGAAGTGAAGGTGCTGCCTGTGTCTGGATAGCGGCCAATGAGGCAGTTGGCTGTACGCGTGCGTTTCGTATGATGTGACGGTCTTCTCGACGACTGGTCTGTCGAGGGCGTCCCGAGCTTGGTTGCCGTGTAAATGACATCTCTTCAGTTCACTGGTCCCAACACCTCCTCACAGTAAAATCCGAACGGCCTACTTGACGAGCTACTCGCCGAGCTGACCACCCAGCTTCCATCATCCCGATGATTCTTCCCCTCTCTAGCTCTGACAGCCGCTGATATTGTCTTCGATGGCTGCGTAACGGCATGTCTACCTCAGCGTTTCCTTTGCAAAAGAAAAGGTACACTCAAACAAGTTCAGTTTACCAGTTTTAAACACCAAGGAGGACGAAGTTCAACGCCCTCTAGTGGCATTACGCAATGCGCAATTACACTGCATTTCTAATCATTTGCATATCTGCCTGATATGTACCGTCATGACAAGTTTCGTTACGATTCTACAATTATTTCTTGGTGCGCAAATTTTTATGGCAATGAGTGTAGTTTAGTTATTGTATACCAAATCTGCGTTAAATATTTAAAGTCTTATTAAATATACACGACAATAAAATTTGGATTTGTTTTGCTAGCAAAAAGAAACTTTATATTTGAAGCAAACAGCTTCTTACATAAAAAACGTCATTAAAGATAAAAGTTTATCTTGTAATGGAAAAGAATAAGGTTATATAAAGCTTCTTTTTTCTTTCTCTTGTTTCTTTCTGTTATTATCTATACTTTTATTTTTTGAAGTAAAAAATTAACTTCGAAACAAAAGACTTAATTCTGCAAATATGCGACAATAATAGAAGAAATTAGATTTTTTTTTATTCTTCTGAATTTTTTTACTATTTACGGCATATGTAATTAAAATTTGTTTATTCAAATGGACTTTTCTTCTATTTATACAATAAGTTACATGCTGTGCCACTATAAAAATAACAATTCTGCAAAAATTTTCCCAGCATTATCTCAGAAATAAAAATATTTCTAAGCTATTTTTTTTTCATAATAAAACAAGAACCTATAGTGTAAATTTTCTAAGTTAAAAATAAAGAAATAATAGCATCTACAGAACTTAATTTATAAGTTTGTTTAAAATAAATTTTTCGTCTACGCAATATGTAACATGTAATAGACCTCGTCAACTATCTTGAATGTGTTTGACATTTAATTTATTTATTTTAAATTTTCATTTAAATTCTTTAATCATGTTCTTGTACAGGCGTCTCCTCCTTCATTCATAGAGTCACACATACTCACATATTTATCCATTTACATTTCTGTGTGATGGTCAATGAATAAGTATACATTAGAGCGCAGCTCAAACACATTTTTAACTCTCATTATTTTCAAACAATAATATCTTTGGTGGATATCTACAACATACACTTTTCGTTTATTATTACATATATTTTCTGCAGACAAATTATTATAAAATAAAGTAGCAAATAGATAGTTAATATTAAACCAATAACTAACATATATGTAGAAAAATGGGGAATATTCAGGGCAGAAATTATACTGAATATAATATACAAAAATTGAACCTAGTTTTTGAATTTGGTCCAAAGCATTGGAAAATATTTGTTTCTTTTTCAAATATCTCTTTTATTGATTTTCAATATTTACTAGAAAGTTAAGCATCATTTTGCCAAGTCAAAATCCCTTATTATTTCCAATAATACCCACAGGCAGTTAATTGAAAAAAAATGAATATTAAGAAAACAAGCAAACAGTGGAATAAAATAGTTGATTGTAACATTAGTACCACAAATGCAACATCTGAGCATTTTTATAAAAAATTGTTTCTTACATTGGCTTTGGGTTCAAACATTTTTAATAAATATCGGAGCAAAATTTTTATAATTCGTTGTAGGAGATGGAATTTGAATGTCTGCTGTAGCATAAATAAAATTTTTCGTATAGGGAGTGCTCACCAAAGTCCGTACTCATCCTCTTAAGTACCTAACGGTTGCAGCTATATTCCAACATGTCAGAAATTGCACATCAAGCGTAGCAAATGAGGGGCATTCATACTAGAAGGAAGTTTTAAAAATATTCCGATATTGGTGCAATAGTATACAGAAATTCAGATACACTATGGTAGCCGAATTGTTTTTGTGTGTCTCTGTAAACGCTATTTTGTTCTATTATATAGGGAAAAAATATATTAAACTTCAGCAACATATATCAATTTCACAAAATGTAAAACAGTTTAATATAATTAAAACGCGCCCCAAACAATGTTTTGACCGATACCATTATGTAATGAAATACTTTTGTGTGGAACAGTAAGCGAATAACAAATATTCTTTGTACATCAGGTTGAGCAGAATGTAATATTATAGTACATACTACATAGATGCATATCAATTTTATTATGTTCAAAAGAGTGTAACATCATTAAATGCATTAGAAAATATTGTTTCGTATAAGTCGTAATGTAACGAAATATTTTCGATTATCCCTATAGTTAAATTACACATTCGATTTTCATAAAATTTGAAATGACACCACAAAATGAGGCAATAATTATATATTTTAAATTCAAAACGATTCGGTTGGCTAATTTTTGCTCCATTACATGCGGATGGAGAGACAGATGGACAGCCGGACGTATGGATGGTCTGGACGAAGACTATTCGTGCTACGTATTTACATAATCATGGTTCGTAAGGATACCGTTATTCTTCAGGTGAGATACCAGTATTTCTTCAAAGAAAAATAAATATATCTCAAAAGAGGGAAATTTTGTCTTATTTAATTATAGATTTTCTGTAAGAAAATATTGGTACCAAAGATCTTTCTGGTCATGAAATTCCAGGACCCGTACGAACAATGACAATTACGAGTGCACCTAAAAACGGTGTTTAGGTAGAGTAACGTAGTTATGCGCTTCTAGAGGAGACTGTTTCCAGTAGTACTAGTGCAAAAAAGCGGAATTAGCAATCCTATCTCAAAAACAAGATATGGTAGGAAGTCAATATCAAAGTTGTAGAATAGTGGTTCCCAACCTGTTTTAGCCACGCCTCACCAAAACATCTGTAAAATCACCCCCCCCCCCCACAACTCTGAAAATTATGGCTGTTGCTATTTAAAAAATGAAACCTATTCACATGTTAGAAACATAATATAGCGTTAACCATTATTCAACTTACGTTTTTTAACTTTTCAAAAAGTTTAATCTTCTGACATAAGTGCGTTTTTAACACAATCCTGCAAATGAAATGATGTTCTTCATCTACGCTTTTGTACCAAAAAAAGTTTTGTTGCACTTTTAGTTAACGTTAAAGAAAATTGTTAGACTATCTGCATTTTTATTTTCGAAAATATCTTGAAGTGAGACTTACATTTAGCATTAAATTTGATAGCATTCATGCATTTTATAATTCAAATTTGTTATTTATTAAGAGCTCATGGAAAAGCTTTGGACGTTGGAATTTTATTTCTATGCATAACATAATATATAACATAAGATTACATAATAGTCTAAGAGCTAGCAACGTCAAAAAACACGTCATTTTATCAAGGCTCATTTTTTATATATTTTTTTCCTTTTATGGTAGATTACGCTTACAAGCATTCTGGCAGTCGGGAGACGTTGCGTTTACCTGTGGCAGAAGGGGTTATATGCAAGTCAAAAAACTTCAAAATCACGTCATTTTATCGAGACTCATTTTTTGATATGTTTTCCCTTTTATGGTAGAATACGTTTGCAAGCGGTCTGGCAGTCGGGAGACGTTGCGTTTATCTGTGGCAGAAGGGGTTATGCATGTCAGAAAGCTTCAAAATCACGTCATTTTTCCAAGGCTCATTTTTTGATATGTTTTTCCCTTTTATGGTAGAATACGTTTGCAAGCGGTCTGGCTGTCGGGAGACGTTGCATTTACCTGTGACAGAAAGAGTTATGCAGGTCAAAAACTTCAAAATTACGTCATTTTATCAAAGCTCGGTTTTTTATATGTTCATCCATT
This sequence comes from Maratus speculifer, assembly GCA_964019185.1. Lineage (NCBI taxonomy): Eukaryota > Metazoa > Arthropoda > Arachnida > Araneae > Salticidae > Maratus > Maratus speculifer. The sequence continues at coordinate 47,497,037 of OZ025293.1, forward strand.
TTATGGTGTAGTACGTGTACAGGAGGTCTGGCAGTCGGTTAACGTCGCGTTTATCTGTGGGAGAAGGGGTTATGCAGGTCCAAAAACTTTAATTACGCCATTTTAGCAGATTTTTGTTTGTAACATTTGCTTATACTAATTAATTGTGATATGAATCCGTTATTGCTAGACGGTACCAATGTCGCTAAGAATCTGCCAGATTAATATTTAAAGATAACATATTACTCTTTGAATAGCAGACAACCTATAATTAATTTGCCAGACACAAACTCGCTTGCAAAGTTATTGCCAGACGGCTTTAATTATGGCAACGAAAGTGCTAGTTTCAAGGGTGGTTTATAATTTAAAAATTATAAGATCTCTCTACGTCATTTTATCAAGCTTAAAAATTACAAGTTATTACTCTTTGGATAGCAGATAACCTATAATTAATTTCCCAGACACAAATTCGGTTGCAAAGTTATTGCCAGACGGCTTTAACTTACAATTTAAACCGCTCTTGAAACAGGCACTCTTGTTGCCATATTTAAAGCCGTGTGGCATTAACTTTGCAACCGAATTTATGTCTGGCAAATTAATTATAGGTTGTCTGCTATTTAAAGAGTAATATCTTGTAATATCTAAGCTTGATAAAATGACGTAAGGAAGTCTTATATTTTTTAAATTATAAACGAATCTTGGAACAGGCACTTTTGTTGCCATATTTAAAGCCGTCAGGCAATAACTTTGCAGCCGAATTTGTGTCTGGCAAATTAATTATAGGTTGTCTGCTATCTAAAGAGTAATATCTTGTAATTTTGAAGCTTGATAAAATGATGTAAAGAGGTCTTATAATTTTAAAATTATAAATCACTTTTGAAATAGGAACTTTCGTTGCCATATTTAAAGCCGTCTGGCAATAACTTTGCAAGCGAATTTGTGTCTGGAAAACTAATTATAGGTTGTTTCCTATCCAAAGATATTTTTAAGCTTCATAAAAAGATGTAAAGAGGTCTTATAATTTTTAAATTATAAATCACTCTTGAAACAGGCACTTTCGTTGTTATATTTCAAGCAGTCTGGTATTAACTTTGCAACCGAATTTAAGTCTGGTAAATTAGTTATAAGTTGTCTGCTATTCAAAGAGTAATATGTTATCTATAAATATTGATCTGACAGAGTCTTAGTGACATTGGTACCGTATAGCAATAATGAATTAATATCACAAATAATTAGCGTAAACAAATGTTACAAACAAAAATCTGCTAAAATGGCGTAATTAAAGTTTTTGGACCTTTATAACCCCTTCTCCCACAGATAAACGCGACGTTACCCGACTGCCAGAACGCTCGCAAACGTACTACATCATAAAAGGGAAGAACATATAAAAAAACAAGCTTTGATAAAATGACGTAATTTTGAAGTATCTGACCTGCATAACCCCTTCTCCCACATTTAAACGCAACGTCTCTTGACTGCCAGACCTCTTGCAAACGTATTCTACCACAAAACGGAAGAACATATGAAAAAATGAGCCTTGATAAAATGACGTGATTTTTTTTATTTGACCTACATAACCCGTTCTGCCACAGGCGAACGCAACCTCTCCCGACTGCCAGACCGCTTGTAAACGTACTCTATCATAAAAGGGAAAAACATATCAAAAAATAAGCCTTGATAAAATGACGTGATTTTGAAGTTTTTTGACCTGCATAACTCCTTATGCCATATGTAAAGGCAACGTCTCCCGACTGCCAGACCGCTAGCAAACGTACTATACCATAAAGGGGAAGAACATATAAAAAATGAGCCTTGATAAAATCGGGTGACGAAAACGTTGCTAGCTTTTAGACTATAAGCATAACATAAGATTTTTACTCTTTTCGAGATTCTTATCTTCATGAATTTTAAACACCCATTATAACACACGACAAGTGAACGCCTTTTCTTTCCAAATATCATTAAATGATGTCTTTGTATTGACTGATTTTAAAATTACCTGCAGTAGAGCCAAAGGAACTATCTACCCAGTTTTATTTCTAATGTTATTTAAGATTTATAGTTTTTTTAAGTTCGCAGTAATTCGTTACGATATTTTATATGCATTTAAAAAATATATTTTCAAAACAGTCAGATTTACATGTATTTTAAATAGCTTCATTTATAAAAGGTTCATTCAATAAATAATCAAAAGCGCTACGAAAAATTTGAAAACGCAGTAATAACTGATTTACAGAATTTCGTATCTTAAAGATCCTCATGTTATGCATTTAATTTTGGCATTGTGATAGCGAATTTTGAAGTACCATTAAAGTGTATGAGATAGAAGAAAGTATAGGGATCGACATATCCGACTTGTTTATAATTACTTTTTATGTGTAAAAACAAAGAAGAAAAACGGAATGTTACATCTGTTTCAGCCATAAAAGAAAACAAGATAATTTCTCCGTTTTTCACTATTCTTTTATTTGAAATTGACATAATTTTACAAGATCAGAAATTGGCGAGTTATTTCTCTGTATATTCAAAGAAGAATAATGTATTTTCTTTAAGATTTTGGAGAATGCCCTCTCAACAAATAACATTTTACGTCTCTCTTTTTTTTATAACTCGACAAAAATGTTAATATTTGTCTTATCATTATGTCTCACTTATTGAAATAAATTTTTATGCACGTATAATTCTTAGCGCGTTAACTTATCTTTTGAATTACATTTGAGACAAATAAACAAATAATGATATATAAATACATTTGTAAATATTAGCAATTGACGTTCTTAGAAAAAGTCAAATGACTGAATATGTATTTCATAGAAGGCTTCATCCCCCACTATGTAGGCTTTTCTAGTCATCCTTTAATTGTGTAATAGAAAACATCAATTGAGTAAGTATATATATGACTTTATTTTGTGTTTATGTTTGAACACAAATAAATCCGTTATTATATTAATAACAATGCTATTATTTAACAAAAAAGAAATTGATACATCTGCGAGATCCAGTATTTTCTATCACACTATTGACTAGAATATTATTTTAACTATTGTTAAAAATCACTTGTAGTTAAATTTCTGAATTCTTCTACATTAATATTCTTTAATTTGCAAGTGAAATTTTGATTCATCAGTGTAGAAAGGGATAACTTAAAACGGTTTTGCAGAATTTTTGAATTACCTTGGATTATAAAATTTATACAATATTCGTTACCTAAAACAAAGCAATTCTATTATCTTTTCGAATATGATGAACCTCAAATATTACATGGCCTTGCTTAGGAATATAAATGGGACATTTTTGTCCATATCTAGATGAACAAGAACGTAAAGTTATGCATTAGGCATTGATTATAAAACACTTTCTGGCACATTCAGAATTCTAAAATAAAACTTCAAAATTTAAAATTTTTAAAAACATATAATATAAACAATTAATAATTGCCTAAATAAGCAATTTATAAAACGCATAGCACATTAGAAAACACAATTTAATGCATCTACAAAAAATAAATAGAAAATCTGAATATATTGAGGTTTTCTACTATTGGGGTTTGAGGCTACCCACTTCCAGCAATGATATTCCTGATTATAAATTTAACCTGGAAAACATTCTATGCAAAAATTTAGTTGAATTAAAAAACGCACAGAATAATTAAAAATTACCCTTCAACAATTTCAACCAATAAACGGAAATGTACTTAAGATGCTTTGTGCAGCCTTGTATGTGGTGTGCCGTATTTATACATACTAAGAAATATTTAAAAGAAGTTTAATCTAAAAACACCACGTAAAAAACGCACTTCCAGCAATTATTGGCTATAAAGAATACTGTAAAAAAAATATTTATTTTCTTCAAGGTATGTGAAAGATGAATGCTTTCAAATTTCGAAAAAATGCTTAAGCTGGGAATCGACTCCAGATCCTTGGTTTACGGAGCAAATTCTACATTTTTTAAGCTATCTGGGTGCACAACTGAGAGCAAATTCCACTCAGAACCGAACTGGTAATAATATCTGCTCTGTCACTCAGACATCTATACAGATCAACCCTCTGATAATCAATTCGTATGATAATTTTACCCATCAGTTTGATCGTGTTACAATAATAGTTTAACTTTCAATGAGTTTGAAATTGTGAAACATCATTAAAAATCACTGCAAACGATTTTTTTCTCATTGAATGTAACGTAACGTGGCACGCCGACTATACAGGGTGATTCAAAAAAGATGGGAAAATTTTTAAGAGGTGATAGTACACATCCAAATAAACATTTTGTAGCAAAGAATGCATGGTCGAAAACTAAACGTAAAAAAGTTACAGGGCGTCAAAAGTTATGTTCTTATACGAGGCAAAAACACACAATGAACGATTAAGTTAAGTTACGAAAACAAATTTTATGGCATTTGATTACAATAAGTGCTCAAAAAATTGACAGTACAACGTCGAAGAACAGATTGGCGAATTTTCTGAAACACACCAGGCATATCGTGAACTTCCCCTACAGGAGCTGAAAGCTTGGCGACAAGCTCTTCTGCGGATTCAGTGGGAGTCTCATACACAAGAGCCTTTAGCTGTCCCCACAAAAAAAATCGAGACATGAAAGATCTGGCGAGCGCGGTGGTCAAGCTACAGGACCACCTTGCCCAATCCATTTGTTTGGAAAGGTTACGTCCAGATAGTTTCGCACTGCTCGTGCGTTATGAGCTGGTGCTCCATCTTGTTGAAACCACATTACCTTCCGGATGTGTGCACGAACTTCGTTCAACATGTCTGGTAGCACCTGTTGCAGAAACACGAGATAGTCATTCCCATCAAGGTGTTTCGGCAAAAAATAAGGACCGAGTAAGTGGTCGCCGATTACTCCTGCCCAAACATTGATAGAAAAACGTTGCTGATGCGAATGTGGATAAGTGGCATGCGGATTTACTTCTGCCCATACATGCTGATTGTGGGTGTTAAATGCACCATCACGCGTGAAGGTACATTCATCCGTGAAGAACTGTTGAAATAAAATTGGGATTTACAGCATTCTCCTTCAGAAACCAGCGGACAAACTCCATACGACGAGGATAATAGTTTTGCCTCAATGCCTGGACTCGTTGAACATGACAAGGGTGCAAACGTTCATCATGGAGTACTTGCCATGTTCTGGATTGTGATATCTGTAATCCTCTACTCACTGCTCGTGTACTTGTACTTGTGTCATCAGCCACCATATCCAAAATGGCTTCTTCCACCATAACATCCCTCTTTGGACGACCTGTATCCAACGAGGGATGCAAGAAAGGAACCCTTCTCTCACATCTGTCGATGCAAGCGTTCAAATGTTTTCGGATTGGGCAACCGGCTGTTGGGAAATCACTCTCCGTACAACCGCTGAGCTTCTACGCTACTTCCATTTGCAGCTCCGTAAACAAAGTGCATATCGGCTTTTTCCTTATTAGAGAAGGGCAACATCATCAGATGCGTTACTACAGAGATTGACAATTGCACTCTCGTATCAGGGGCTTTTATCTATGAAATGTAAAGAAAATTTGAATACCAGCTCTTCTTCTTCCAATAACATGCAATTATTACTCGCAGCGCGGTAACTCGCTACAGGAATGCAGCTTTCTGTTTTGAGCACTTATTGTAATCAAATGCCATTAAATTTGTTTTCGTAACACTTAATCGTTCATTGTTTGTTTTTGCCTCGTATAAGAACATAACTTTTGGCGTCCTCTAACTTTTTTACGTTTAGTTCTCGACCATGCATTCTTTGATACAAAATGTTTGTTTGGGTGTGTACTATCACCTCTTAAATTTTTTCCCATCTTTTTTGAATCACCCTGTATTTACATGAGTTACAGCACATGCATACAAATAGCAGAAGAAAAATCGAAGTGATAAATACTTTTCAACTATGTTGGACAGTGCCTATAAAAAAGAAAATGGCAAAGTTTAACTGATGCATTGAGCTCACAGACTACTGATTCTAACATTACACTATACTCATATTTCAGTGAATGTCCCGATGCCCCTCGAACAGTAAATTAAGAGGCGGGTTAGTCCCTCTCATTTCCCCTTCTTTATATTTATCAATTAATATCCAGATATATCAATGAACATCTAAATGTAAACAGAAAAGAACTTTATGAGAATAAACCTGGATTAAACATGAAGCAAATCGGACAATTCTGCAAAAAAGTCTCATTTATATAAATTAAGCGGCATTCGCCTCTCGATTCATCCTCAACAGGGGAAGCATCTTGTTAAATTAAGCCTATATATCAAATTGGAAGTAAATCAAATAATCCTACATGGAAAAACCCATTTATCTAACTTAAAGAGAAATAGCCTATTCCTCTCCCCCTTTATGAACATTACCTTTATGAACCCCCTTTACCCATGAACCACCAAAACAAATCAAGAAAGCGCCTTATCAGAATGAGTCGCTAAAATTGGATCATTGTCTGTAGTGGGGTGACATGTATTGGAGCTATACCTTCTTTCTCTCTGGCTAGAGCTTTCGATTTTTAGAACAATAACTAATATTTTACATAGTCTGCATACTAATTTTGAAGCAACCTAAGGTATCAATTTATCTGTAGTTACTATTTTTGTTGGATTTTAACCCTTTGCGGCGAAGGGCAAATTCATTGCTTAAGTGTTGAAATTAATGACTGACACCGAAATTTAAAAACAATTTTATTTGTAAATAAGAAAACGCTATATTTCTCGCATTCAATAAACAGTAATTTTTTAAATCATAATTGAGGTGCCAATGTGGCGTTTGAGAATTAAAATTAAGTGGTATATTTATGAAACCATGGCGCCGCAAGGGGTTAAACCTCCGAACTCGACAGTTTTTTCAGTTTCGTTTCATGTCTCCCGAACCGTTAATTTCGCATAACTTTTCTTTATTATTAGGTAGACGGATCTAGTGCTGCGATTTGCAGCTTAACCAACATATGAAGTGGAAAATGCTGAGCTGGGTATCGTCCTCGTAGATTAAATGGTAGAGCACTTGGAGCGCTATTCCAAGGGTTCCGGGTTCGATTCCCGGCTTGGACATTTTTCACTGAGTTGGTATTACGCTTAGTAGAAGTATGAATATTCATGTATCTAAAATTTCAGGCGTAATTTCATTGCTGAAATTAATCGAGAAATTGATTAATATGATAAATAAAATGTAAATCTAACCGTTTTCTGAAAACTAAATAGAAAATTCAATTTTCAGTTCCAATTAATTTAAAATAACGATAACAATAATTTATAAATTTTACTTTCAAAAAATAGCAATTCGAAAATTTAATTTTGATTCGAAATATTCATACAAACATTTGAGAAAATACAACTTAAGAAATTTTACTTCAAAAATATTAACTGTTAACTGCTGTGACAAGATTTGTCACATAACTATTGTGAGCAGTCTGTCAGACCGCTCAATTTAAAGATGAATGAAATGTTGCATTAATTCTCAGAATACTATTTAGGTATTAAACTTTATGTATCTGACTGTTATAAATAAAATTCAGCTATTTAAAAATCTCTAGAAATAGTAATAAGGCTCCAAACAAAACAAAATTCGACCAGTATCGATAATTAAACTAAAAATTGCGAGTTAAACTGTGAAACTTTAAAAACTCTGCGGTCAGACTGCTAACATCAGTTATGGGTTAAATTTTTATTAGAAAGACTTGAGCAATTGTCAGAAATAAATATATTTTAGCATGTTTAGTTAATAATATAGAGGAGAGTGGGGTGGCATGGGACACTTTTTATAAAGTAAGATAATAAACTTTGTTTTATACAAAAACAAAAATTTCTATTTATAGAGTGCAAGGTAAAACACTTTTTAAAATCCCTGAACGATATAGAAACATAGCAAGCGTAAGCTATTTTATAATTAAAGAAAGTGCACGTTTCAAAATGTGTCCCATTCCTCCCCACATACAGGAAGGTATAAAACAATATAGTATAGGAATAAAACAACGCTATAAGGCACAAATAGTATAGTGTCGTCTAGATACACAATCAAACAAAGATTGCAGGTTAATTATGTAGTATGTACCATAATGTAAAATTCCAGTATCTTCATGACTGAAATGAAAATTCATCTTATTACAAAAGAAAAAAAAAAGAATTTGACATGTCCTATTCCTCACCACTTCCATGTTTTATGTTTCACTTTTTGTATAAACAAAAATGTTGATTTTAGACTTATTTTAAAAAATGGATAATTTACAGTATGATGTTTCATAAATAGGAAAACGAATACATCTAAGCATAAATAAGTTATTATATACAAAATGTATAAAAATTATATGAAGCAAATTTATTCTTGTTTCTTGAAATATTCTTTTCTTTTAGACAATTGGAAGCTTATACATACCAATGTTTTTTCATCTGAAGATTCGGCGACCATTGTTTCATCTTATGTGCGATTGATGAAATGCTTAGAATGACAAAATAAAAAGAAAATACTACTGTTCAGTGTTAAATTCAAGGGAATAGCCCAGAGGGAACATCCCCCTCCAGAGTAGTGAAATTCCTCCCCCCGGAAAAATTAAGATTTTGGGTTTTCAATGGTCCAACAGGGCAAATCCCCCCCCCCCCCGAAGACACAAAAGTCCCTCCCGGAGAAAAATGTCTGAATTCAACACTGCTACTGTCAAAATATCTGCCTCTCTCTGTCAAAGTCCACTCCACTCTCCAGTTCTTTCAGTTTAACAGAGAATTTGCAGTTAATACATATAAAGGAAAAATAAATATACTCCAGTGGGGAATTCAGACACTTTTCTCCGGGAGGGATTTTATCGGCTTCGGAAGGAGGGGTATTATAGAGTTCCTGGGGATTGCCCATTTGAGATTAAAATCACAAAATCTCAAATCTTCCAAGCACACATTTTATTGTTCCTCGAGGGAATGCCCCCCCCCGGACACCCCCTGAATTCAATATCAATATATCTTAAATCACTCGGAAAGGGACACCTAAATATAAATTTTGATATTTTTTCATGAATGTCTCCGAAAAATATTTTCAAAATTTTTGTTAAAATACCTTTACAAGTGACTAAAACATTAAATTAGTTTTATATTTTGCATTTGGGCATTTCTGTCTATAAATCGACAGAAAATCATTTTTAACTTCTGAGTCTTAGAATTAGTCATCTTAATCCTATTTTACAATAATCGTTTTGATTATATAGTATATGTATTTCAAAATTTCAGTAGACCTAACGCGTAATAACCGCATTTAAGAATTTTTATTCAAACCAACGTTTATTTAAAATACTTATAATATTCATTATAAAAAGTTATATTGAATAACTAACCTCTTTTCTGTATAACAAATTCGGTCTTCAAAGTAAATATTTTAAGTAATGCACGTGTTGCGTTTGTGTTTACAGTTTTCAAGCAAATTTGTTAATGTACTCGGGAACTCGGACTGATTTTATCTTCGACCTAAGGCGTCGAATAAAAAACCGAGCTGAGGGTTTTCCGTCCTACTCCCCTAAATGGAAACGTTCAGTTAGTCGAATGCCGTAGAATAAACAATTCCGGTAATTCCAGGAATAGTTTCAGATTTTTTTTAACGGAAATTTTAAATTAGACGACTGTACAGGAATAAAAATTTCCGGTATTTAAAGGAAAAGTTCCAGGTTTTTTCTAAAACGGAAATGTTCAGCTAAATCAAGAAAAATTCACAGAGTAACACCTCTAAAATTCAGGGCATATTTTTACAGTGTTTTTTAAACTATATTTATTTTTCACTTTTTAGTTTGATTACTTTAAAAGCGTGGTTTTTAGTTTTTTTAAATTATATTTATTTCATCTATTTTTGTTTTCAGCTTATAGTGCGAATTATTTTTCACTTTTTAGTTTGATATACTTAAAAAGCGTGTTTTTTAGTTTTTTAAACTATATTTACTTAAACTATATTTATTTTAAAATTTACAACGAAAGGACATCGATCCAAATCACATTTTTTGGTCGACTCTGGTCAATTTAACCATGCATCTCGAATCCTATTAAGAACGTATAAAAAAAAATTCTTCACATTATGAAAGACAAAGTTTTTTGCCAGATATAGCCAAATTTGGAGACATTCTTTCATTTGTCACCAAATACGTGTTGTGGCTTTCGTAATCTTAATAGTCAAATTTTCGGCCAAATGTCGCCAATATTTTGTGATATATTGCCAACTAATTAGTTGCTGCCATTTTCTCATGACCCTGACCTGTATTAAACAAAATGACCCACTAATCAAATTTGATCAAACATGTGACTTATCTCAAAGGTCTCCAGGTAATCAAAAACAGTAGAATATAAAGTTGAATCAAAATCGTTTAAGCCGTTTCTTAGATAAAATTAGCTTGACAGCATTCATCAATAAAGCGAAATGGTCCACTAATATAATTTTGTTTAACTTGCAACTCTGCCCAATAGTCCTCTCGTGACAAAAGACGTTTCGTTACAAAATTTAGGTAAAATTGATTGAATCGTTGTTATATATAATTAGAATAATCCTAACCCATTATGACCCAAAATGACCCATTAATCGAATTTTCGCGAGCATGTGTCCTGGTCCAATGGTTTTCTCTTGCCCGAGAATATCAGAATACAAAATGTAGTCAAAATGGTGAGAGACATTTTCTACATAAAATTAGCAGGACCCATCAATGACCCACAAATGACCCTTATAATCAAAATCTCTCGAACATGTGATTTAGCCCATTAGTTTCCACGTGTCTAAAAATTGTTACATACAAAATTTCGTTATAATCGATCACGCCGTTCTTTAAATATAAATAGCTTGACCCAGACCCTTAATGACCCAATATGACCCATTAAAATTTTTTCTCGAACATGTAACCTAGTCCAATGATTTTCTCGTGCCCGAAAACCATAGAATGCAATTTTTAGTCAAAATTGCTTGAGAAAATCTTTAGATAATAAGGAAAATCTTTAGATAATAAGGAGAGTTACAAACCCACAAACTCACATACAGGTGAAAGTAATAAAAGCGTGTTAAAAATAGGGATTTGTATTGATTTTAAAGTTTCAAGTCTATAGTATGTAGTTTCAAAGAAGATATTAAGAGAAAAAGACGGTAATTGAAGTAGAAAATCAGATTTAATCTGCTTCATTTTTAAAAGATAAATATCGATTCATTGTAAAATAATATCACCATCCAAATTATAAAATTCTTTAGTAAAAAAATAATTAAAATAAAATTTTTAATGTATTTATAGGAAATAAGAATGTCGTAAGAATAAGCAGTTTTTCGTTGCTTTTTTAATCATAAATTTAACCTCTTCAGACCTGAGCATAAAATAACTCTACAAATATACATTTGTTGCTTTTGCATATTCAAAATGGCACCATAGATGGCAGAAAGAGTCATTTTTATGAAATCAGTACTTTGGTGGACTGGTAATTTAGGTTTACAAATATGGATTTAAAAGTACTAATCTACTTAAAACATCAGTTTAACTATCAGTAATATAAATTCACGCAATAACAGAATTAAGGTCTTTAAAAAAGTAAATGATCAGCAAAACCTCTCTTTTTTTTTTTTTTTTTTTTTTTTTTTGTAACGCATTTAAGTTAAATAATCATGGATATTTCATACTTTCTTGGCCACAATGTCATAAAGGCATTTTCGAAACTCTAATAGAAATAATATTTTTTATGAGGTAAAATTCATCTGTGCTGACATATATTGTTTTTTTAAAGCAAAAAACATCCTGCTGTATGGATGTAAAGTAAAAATGCAAAATATTTTAACATTTTAATTTTTATGAGGAAAAGAATGGAGGTACACATTTGTGTACCTCAGGTCTGAAGAGGTTAAGCCTCTTGGCATTGAATAGGCAAATTTAAGTTAATTTTAGAAACCAACTTATGAGTAAAATTATATCATATTTATTTAACAGAGTTCGCACACTCCTTATATTTTGTAAGGACTCTGACACCACTATTAATAATTAGGAAATTAATATTTAATTTTTAAGAAACAGAATTCGCAAACACCTCCTCAATTCGCAATTTTCGCAGTATTTTTCTGCAATGAAATACATTGAAAATACTGTAAAAATTTAGTGGTAACGTTGTGCGAACCCTGTTTAAAAGATTATTTAAATTTTTCTACAGTGTTTTGGCCTAGTTACACATTTTGTCGAGTATTTTTAGTGGAAGTGATGTCAATATTTCGTGTTTTTTTTCTTTATAATAGAATTGCGAAGTCTGGTCTATTTTTTCGCAATCCATCCTAATAACAAACCTTTGTTGCTGCATCATGCAGTAACATACTTACAATATGCAAAACAAAATTTAATACAATTTTTTTTGCTCTGAATTTAAAGTAACACTTGTTGTTAAGTCCTGTTGATTGTCAGATTCCTGAAGTGGGAGTAGTTTAATTTGACGTGACTGCATCTCACATCTCAGCCCTTATGTACGGAATGTAAGAAATAAACGAAATTTTGCTTTTGGATCCATGGCAATTATAGGTTGAGAATGAGCATACGTTAAGTGTAAATACATTAGTACAGTTCAGTGCTTTGGATGCATGCTTAATATATAAACGTATCCTACTGTCTTCACCAGGCTAGAATTTGAGTTGCGCTGTGGAAGTCTTATTACGAGCTTTTTAGTATGCTTAAGACTGCTGTACCGATCGAACAACTCATATGAATGAAAAAATTTCGGTGTCAGTTTCAGTAAATAAACAGAATAACTGAAAATCTAATCAAGGATTAAAAATAATAAATGCATTTAGTGACTTTCTAACCAATATTAATTTCTTTTCAAATTACAAGACAAAACTGTAAAAATTACTCGTTACACGAAACGGATAATATTGATATTAATAACGACAATAGTGTTTGACAAGACTAATGTAATGATCGTGACTCGGCTACCTCAATCAATTCCCGGGTTATGTAAAGCAGCAAAATGTAGACTTTGCGATTGCGTCACCATCATGCGCCACATCACGAGACTAAGATAAAATATGCTTAAAAAAGTACTAATCGACTTAAAAAAAAGAATCAAGCTTGACGACAAATTGGCGCTAACGCATATGAATGCATAGTTTTAATATGCTTATGGTTTGAAAACGGTTGCAACAACGAAATATATAATTTGCGATAAATCTTTATTTTTGTAATATAAGCAAAGTAATATAATTGTATTTTGTAATGTAAGTATAAATATTTTATGTTTGTATTATAAGCATATGAAAACTATGCATTCATATGCGTTAGCGTTAGAACAAACTAGCGTCAATCTGATTTCGCTAACTTCCCAAAATCTATCTAGATCCCGACCTTTGTTTAGACCCCATTTCGCACATTGAAGAAAAAAGATTCGTATCTGCATAAGAGTAATTGCCTGAAAAATGAACGCTTTTAATTGGACGATTGCTTCAAAAATAATTTGTTTTCATTTTTAAAAAAGTTCTAATCATCAGAATTTAATGAAATTAAAATGGGACCACATGGGTGTCTTATACGTTCAAACAAAGTAAAAAAAATTTATCAAAATAAGTTCATATTTAAAGACGTTATGAGTCAACAAGAAATACATGCAGATCGAAATCATAACCTCCTCCTTTGAAGTCAGTTAAAAAAATAACAACGACTCAATCAGCGCAATTGATAAAAGCACCAAGACGAATTGCAATAACTCAGAGAATACACATTTCTCCAGTTTAGCCAATAGGCCATCACTGTAAATTAATTGATACCGAAATTAATTTCATTGATAAATTCTACTAATGATCAAAATGCGTTTTAATTGATGTATTAAATTGATAAAAGTTAAGAAAATTAAAAAAAAATTCCAATTGCTGATAATTTTTTACTTCTATAAAATAGTATGTTTGAGAATTGAAAACTAATAGCAAACACAAGTTTTACTTAAATAATAAATATATTTTTTTATTTAAAAGTTAATTTGTAAACAAAGACTTCTTGGGTAAGAATTTTTTTATAATTATTGAAAGAAATATATAGAGTATGTCCCACAAAATGAAGCTTTTGTGATTTTGCACCGTAACTGGACACGAAACAAACCCATGAGAAATAAACAAATATATTAAGAAAGTCTATACAGAAATACATATTTACAAGAAGTAACTCGCTGTCATTCTGGGTAAGAAAAATGAATGTATAAAAAAAGAGGGGATATAACGTCCCACCGAAAAAAAGCCATTACTGTTAATAGCCAATATATGCTCTATGCTTATATATGACTTTGAATATACCATCTGGCATACCCTTTAAGACAGTAGAATCAATATTATCACAGACGTCAATGATGTCGGCCTTAAGTTTTGCCACAAACTTGTATTATCTGCGTTGGAATTTAAAGTTAAACTGAGGATGCTCCATACATTTTCTTTGGGATTGAAGTGAAGCTACAAGGCGGACTATTCCATAACATGCCCCCAACCATCAAAAGACCATTCCTAGCAGGATTTTTAAAAGGTTATGGGGGTGTCTTTTTGCTAGAAAATCCAACTTAGGCCACCAGTTCTCTCTGCAATTGGCAATAAATGGTTTTCTATGAATTCTTGGTAATCGCTAGCCTACATGCGGACTGAGGGAAAAGCCAGGTTAAGTGTACCATCATAGCCGAAATCTCCCAACTCTATTAATAACTTTCCATCGTGCTGTCTTTTGGAGAAAATTTCCTCTTTTTTTCTTCATGTCATACTAATAGAAAGCATGACTTTGTGAGAAATCCAAACTAGATTTTTTCTCTTCTGAGAATATAACAAGATGCCACTGGTCCTTTCAGGTTTGATCAGATTTGGCACCATCGACCCTGCTTTGTTTGTGGATAGCTTTTAACAAGGGTTGGTAGGTGAAGGTTTATAAATGGTGTTTAGCGGCTCCAACTATGGTAATAAATTTAACCTGGTGTTTCACTCAGAACGCTTGAAGACTGCCGATTACCAAGAAATGCTAGAAACAAATTTATTGCTATCTTCACGAAAAAATTGCGGCCTAAGCCGGATTTTCAAAAAGAACAATACCCCCATAAACTTTGCAAAATCCTTTTAGGATTGGTTTTTGGATAATTGGGAGCATATCATAGAATGGCCTATCCTGTACCCTCATCTCAATTCTTAAGAAAATGTATCGGATATCTTCATTATACCTATAAACTTCTCAGATGTGATGTCGCCTGCAGGCGACACTAAAAATCGCCCTTTAAATTAATTTAAGGGAGGCCCGTAAGAAAAAACCCAAAAATTTTATTATTGATTTTAAAGTAATGAATTTTGGTGTACTGCTTAAGAATCTTTTTGTTAGGAATAATTAGCAAAAAAATTCACTTTTTATTTAAAAGTATATTTTTTATGGGGATTTTTATGATTTTTTTGTCGAAAAATACACTTTTTAAAATTACTACTCCTCATTCAATTTTCAATATTTTGGTATTACTAAAATTTCTTAAATAGTGTTATAGTATATTGAAAAGAAATAAGGAGAGATATTTTTAATTTTCTATTTTAATCGTCTAAAAAAAATAAATAAAAATACACATGGTAAATTTCCTTAAATTCGTTATAATTTTTACGTTTACCAATTTATGTAAAATTTTCAGAAATAGTTTAAAAAAATCTCTCTCCTTACTTTTGTTGCATTTTTTTTTAAGATTCTAAAAACATAAACACTTTGTTTTTAAATCATTTTACCGCTGAGGCTTAGTACTTTAACCTTAGGCAAAATATGAAAAAAGTCATTTTCAGGAAAACACGTTTTAAATGGCCGCTAGTCCTGTAAACTCTATAGTGAGTACAATTAAAAAAGCTCATTTTCTACCTGTTTCAAGTGTCCCCGAGTTCTGAAATTTTGCATGGATATTCGCAAATATGTATTTTATCGTTTTCTGAGATTTAAAAAAAAATTTGAACTTTTGATGATTTTTGGCCGAAAATGGGGTTCGGGTCTCCCTTAAGTGCTTCTGGAGAATTCTTAAAATTACATCTAGACTTTTTAAATAAATGCGTACACATATTCGAAGCATCTTTATATAGACTGATGAATGTTTGTAGATGATTTATAATAATTTTAAGTGGGTTTTTGTAGTGCCACGTAAAATTTTTCTAAGGAATAAGCAGGTTAAGGTAAGCTCGGGTAACTGAACGCACGAGGTAAGTGGGCAATAGGTTATTTTATAAAATAACGTTTTAGTTTTTGTCAACATTGCACGCCCATCTTCTTAAAACAACGTGTGTAAATTCAATCATAGTTCTGTCTTTTCCGTAATAGGTTACCGAAAATTCAGACTTCTTTTTTAAAAAACAACGCCAATTTGATTGTACTTCTGGAGCTTTATTTTAAAATACGATATGTGCTTTCATTAAACAATCACTTTCTTAAAAAACTAGTCATATAAATAAATACATTATTATTATTGAGTATTTATACATATTTACTTTATGTTTCAAGTATAAAGTGGGTGTTCCAGTTACCGCGTAAATTTTTCAAGAATGGGATAACTGGGACTTGAGCGCAGGGTAACTGTACCATGTAAAATCCAGTTACCCCAACAAATTATAAATACATTTTTAGACTTTTTTTACTGCGGGAAATTAGTTTCTCCACTTTTTTTGCTTCCAGTAAAGGAAATTTATACAATGTATTATTAAAATTACATAATCAAATAAAAGAAAGCATTTCAGCTGGTACTAAATCAAATTTCTTAACTGGGATACCTAAACCTCGCAATTTTATGATACATATTAAGAGGCGTACATAAAACCAAGTGGCATTATTAGAAAACTATCAAAAATGATAAAAATTTAGTTCTACCTATAGCAATACCATATAAAATTACGGTTACGTTCTCCACAGATTTATTGGACTTATAGAATTTTCTTTGAGGGAAACAAAAAGGAGAATAAGATATCTAAGTATTTACTTATCCGTTTTTATAGGTTTATCTTGTTTATTCTTTCCTAATATATGCAAGTAACCTTTACATTTATTGCCTATACTCATGTACACATTTACTTACTTAATTCTGATTATTTTGTATAAATAAACCTAATATTTTCACATTTGGTGCTTTTTTTTAGCCATCTTGATAGCAAAGGTTTCCCTTACAACGCTCTTTATTTGATGTTTAATGTAGAATCTTGCGATGTCACTTCCATAAACATTATTTCATTAAAATGAGAGCTCACAATAAAACGTTTATTTTCAAAACGAGATTCTAACGCTTTAAAAAGCGATTCATATTAATCATCCGCAGTGACAACATCTAAAGCACTGTGGCCAAGAGTAGATTTTAAATAATGCAGTTTCTGTGTGCTATTTAATTTATCATTCGAATCAATTAATGTTATAAATTGGTCTTTAAACATGTACCAATCCTGATAATTTAAAAAAAACTTTGATAAATGTATATAAGGCAATTTTAAATTCATATTTCAATTATCTAAATTTGAATTACTAACATGAGATATAATTTCACTATTATTACTATTAGAGAGTAAGAGTTTTCTTAGTCTTACGTCTATTTTTTCACCTTCCTCTTCTATTTCGGTAAAGTTGCTGGATGATTATTCAGCTCCGAATCTTTTTCCCCAATTTCAAAATATTTAACTTTTAAATCTTCTAAATTCGAGACAATTTTTCGGATACTGTCAAATTTAACTTGATATTCGACAATGTCTTTTTTGTTATCATCATCTAAAAATGTTTGTATTCTTGATAATTGTCCTTTATACGCTCCCCTTTGCCGATTTAAAGTTATTAATTTGTTTTATCAGTCATTTTGTAACTAATAATTTATAATTACTAATACTGAAAAAATAACCAGTTTATATCTCCAAACGTCCGACGTTACTATATTATGTCGATTTATGGACTGTAATGTTTAACGAATTCTAATATAAAGGAAAAAAATAGTCAAATAATACAAAAAGTCTAATTAAAAAAATAATTCCTTTATATACATACATATATTTTCGAATCAGGACTGACACCATAGTCAGTTACTAAATATCTTTCAAATAAAATGTGGACAAATACCACTGAAATTAATACCATAATATTCATTATTCTTTTACATACCTAAAGTAATAAAGATTATTACTAACACTAATATTTAGCTGTGGAAATAGCTAACAAAAATGAGGTTTTTTACCATAAAAATATTCGATGTTCGAATATCAGCAAAGCAAACGAAAACAAACTAGTTTTACTGTTGCCAAACGATTGAAGAAAGTTGTGAAAGAGAACGTGCCAATTCTGGAGTGTTGCCATGGTTTCCAAAGTGAGCCATAACATCGGCATCTTACAAAAAAAACTTCTGTTATGTAAATTAAATAACCTTGAACCCATTTTCTTGCAGCTTCTTCATCATTAGTAACTGGTTAATGGTAAAATCCCTCTTAGCGCAAACAAAAAATGTAAATTATAGCTTAATAAAAATATTTTCAATTCGCAAAGTAGAAAATTAAGATGCTTTTGCATTGTTACGATTAAATAATAATAATTCAATTGGCGGCTCTTAAATGGTTCGCCAACTGAACATCAATATTTTCTTAGAAAGATTTTTGTTTTATATTTTTCTTGCAAATTGCACAAAAACCGCTTTCGAAAGTTAATTTTAACGCAAATTCTGTAGTAACCTACTAATATTTTTTCTGTTAAAAAATATTGGTGTTCAGTTTGCGGACAATTTGGGAGCCTTGTAATAATAATAAAATAATTCACGCTCAATAAATAGAGACTCACAATGTTTGGCGCTGTCAGAATAGAAATAAATTGTTTATTACCATGCATTTTGGTGACATATGTAGAAAAATTACTATAATTTTTGTAGGTGTCATCCTTTACGTTTCAGGCATCATCCTGGACATCTTCTTACTTTGTGTCAACTTAAATCTGACACTGAAAGACAAAACAACACGAATGACATTCAGATGACATTTTAACGATTGGATAGTTCGCACTTTCACGTCGCATAATAAGACGGTTGTTTTATAAAATTTATGTTTAGTTTTTGAATATATCATTGAACAATTATAATTTTGTAATGATGAGCGAAAAAAAACCGCCCCAGATCTTCATTAGAATTTAATTAAAAAAATGTTTAATTTATTGTTTTTATATTTATATGTAATTTAAGTAATATCATGCTGAATGTTTCATTCCAAAAATATTCTTTTAAAAATAATAAAAGTATTATGGCTAAGTGTTTTAAAATTAATTAACAGTTTTCTGACACTTTCTGTAAAATCATTGTTTAAACAATGAATAAAACTGACAAGAGCTTCTTCTAAATGTCATGCCTTGTAAATCTAAAGGAAAATCTTTCTGTCAGCATTTCATGCGTCCTAATACACAGCTTTTACGTGACAATTATTCTGAAATATCTGTTAACTTTAAGTTATATTTTGTATTACAGAGAAAGAATATATGAAGAAGAAAAATACACTGGTATAAAAAAATAATCCTTATTTCTTGATCAAATTATAAAGAAAGAAGGAAAATTAAAAATTGTTCAAGAGGATTAAAATAGAGGACGTTTTTTCAGAATTAGTTTTTTTTTTCGAGAAAAAAGTAATTAAAAGTTTATTATAATTGTTTCGAAAGATAATATTTATAAAGCAAAATTAAAAAATAAATAAAGCTTTAAAAGTATCATGCTTCAACATAATTATTGTTTATTAAAAAGTTTAATGCTTTGAAAAGTATGAGCTTGCATTTATTTTCTATGTTACTTTATGATCTTGCCGAATTGGCGGTTTTATGTTTTTAAATCCCCATTCAATATTATTAAGAACTATGAAAAAATATTGCATCATAAAAATTCAGAAATTTGTGTGACGCACTCCCAAAAATAAGATATAGGAGAAAAGGCACTTAATGAAAACGCATTAACCCCTTGGGTACATATCTGTTTCGGTACTGCTAATATAGTTTTTTTTTTCTTTTAACACTTTCTATCAAAGTTGAAAAGTGTTTGTGATTCCTCTTTGTCTGCCTGCCTATCCGCGCTCTATCTCTCGTAAATATATTCTGATTACTTAACATTTTTTGAAGTTACTGAATTTTACCCTTGTATTACTATTTCAAATAAAGCTTGTAGCATATTTAATAATAATATAAAACGTGTAAATAAGCCGCTGCACTGCAAAATTTGCGGAGCGAGGCGCGCGAGTTCCCTCCGCTGTCCTTTAGCTTTTTTTTCCCCTCTTATTATGTCTCTATAGCGAAAGATAAGTTGTGAAAAAATAAACACTCAATTGCGAGTAGTACTCGCGCTTAGTGAGTTCCGTACAATAAAGCTATGAATAATAGACCTCTTGGAGACGAGCGACTGGTATATATGCACTTAAGATTCTCAGAATCCTTCATTCCTTTCAATTATTTTTTACTGTAAAGTTTACCTTATTAAATTGGAGCATTTTCGCGATTCAACTACAGAAAATATTTTGTTTTGAAAAACCGTTGGCGAAAGATAAAAATTAAGCAACATGTTCTCGTCGCGAAGCAGTTAACTCTAAAAATAATTGCTGAAAAAATAAAAGACTTTGAAAAGATTGAAAAGACTGAAAAGACTTTGTAAAAAACTATACAACGTAGGGTTGGTTACAGCTGTATGTAGTAGAAATGTATGAATGGATACCGTAATTTCGGGTGTATAAGCCGCGGATCAAACAATTCTTTTTGGACCCAGAAATCTTATTTAGTGATTGAAGACAAGTATTTAAGTCGATCTAAGTAGTAACATTTGTTTCTTAAAAAATTCTGGGTCGAAAAAGAATTGTTTGATCCGCGGCTTATACACCCGAAATTACGGTATATCATAAAAAGTTCAAACAGATATGAATCCTAAATAATGTCACATATTGCTATTCTGTATAACTATTTTGATATCTTATCCTTATCTGTTTATAAGGAACTTAACATGGTACTGAGAATAACAGATAATGCAAATTTAATCTTCATTTGGCATTTCATAAATCTAAATTCAGCGTAGTAATAATCTTTTATTTATTACAGTGTAGCTAACACAAAACCCTCGTTTAAAGTTTAACCCCTTCGGGTCGAGCATCTTTTACAGAATTTTTAATGTTTTTTTAACCGACTTTTTTAAAGCAAAATTTTTTTCCCAGGTGAATCGCGAAAATATTCGGATTAAATGATGCAAAATTTGCAATAAAATTTTACAGGAGAGAAAAATCAAGGATTCTTAGCATCTTCTGTGGCACGTATAACGGTAGCTCCTTCCCAAGTGGTTAAACTTGGCATTGCTCTAAAGAAGCTTGTAAATTTGCGAAGCCACTTTGGTTCGTGACGCGTTTTTCCAGATAGGTTTTTAATCAACTTTCAAAGACAAATGTGAGATACCCACTCAATGAAAACTAGTCGCAAAACCCATAGTATTTATGTAGGGTTCGCACGCACAATGAGTTAAAAAAATAGACATTTTAGTGTCAGACATTTCGTAACGTAGTGCCCGCACTGAGAGAAAAATATAGTTCTGGCATCTAGAATCTAAATTGTGGCTTTAGAATACACCACATTTCAGCCTTAAATGGCTCAGTTTATTTTCAATAGAACAAACATATGGTTATATTTTCATCAACTAGATTTAATTAAAAATAATATTTTTGTGGTTTTGGACAAATAGAGTATCATCCTCAACAAAAACAACAATAATGAAGTATACATAAAAAAATAACTTCTTTTGCAAACTTTAAATTAATAAAAAAAAAGTAAATATAATTTCATCAATTACGTTCATAGAATTTTTCATATTTTAAAATTTCAAATTAAACTTCTTGAATTCCAAATTTTCTTTACTAATTGAAGTTGCTCATAAGAGGAATAAAGTAAAATTTTTCCTATCGAAAAATCATTTCTATCTGTTTTAATAATATAACTGAAGGTCTAACTAACAGTTAATATTTGAACTTTTTATTGCGATAAATCTGTTGTAATGAGAAAATATTGCACTTCTTTTATACCTATTATAACCAATTATAACGAAGTTCGACGATATATAGAAACTTTTACAATTATACTTCTCGAAGATGTTGGCAGCTTTTTCCTGTTTTATACACACAAACTCACTCATCGATATCTCATACAGAAGTAATGCCTTAAGTAGTCTTTTTTTATGTTTTCAATATTGACTTTTCTAACTTTTAAATTCGCCAATTGATTGTGATTGTGCTTGGAGAAAAACTACGTAGGATTATTCACTAAGAATGAAAACACTCTGGTTTTATATTTCTATTAATACTGTCTAATACTTTATAAGTACTACTGTCCAATGTAATTTTTCAATAGTTTAATAAAGATAAATCGTTCGGTTAAATAATGTATAGATAGTATAATAATTCATACAACAAAGAGATTTTTTTAATATTCTTTACTAATTTTTTTAAGTATTTGCAAATATTTTAATGTTAGTGTTAACATTTATTTGTTTTACACAGGCTATATTTTCAACAATTTTTTATATTATTTTCCTTAAAAAGAACTTATTAAGGGAAACCAGACCTAATTCTCACATAAATCACATTTTTTATTTTTTTAAAAGTATTTTCTTAGTAAATATGCATTACTCTAGTCAAGACTACCATATTTAGCGCAAATTCTTATTTTTGAATATTGACAAATTTGTTGGTGCAAATATTTTCTCAAAAGTTTTCTTTCAGTCTTTCTTTGATAAGCATTTCTTCACTCCCAGTGACAAATGCTGCATAATTACCTGTATTTACTTTACTTATATTCTAAATCTTGAGTTACATAATCGCTGAACATTATGTGATTAAACAAGAAAAAACTAATCTGTTATATTACTGCCGCTTCTCCTGACTCTCGCCACTGTTTGTTCATAGAATATTCTTCGATAAAGTTAAATTATATTTTTACAAAATGGTTCACGGAACTTGTAGTAGTAACGATTTACAAATGTAAAGACGTTGAAAATAGCATGCAGTTTTCCCAAAACCGACCACTACTAAATAAAAAGACCCAGTTTTATATTTTAAAGAATCATAAATTAAATGTATTATTTTTTCTTCAGATTATACAACAAAAGTAGGAACGGACTAATACAAGGATATGAAAAAAAGTTAAGGACATCGAAATAAAATTAAAGTAGTTATTAGCTGAAGAATAAAAGTAATAGATATTAAGTTTTGGGACATGTTTACTTTATTTAAGGACATGTATTTCAAAACTGGCCTTATACAAAATTTAAAAGATCATGTTCTCTCTATGAATCTAATCTATTAGTATACCTGACCCGAAAAAATACAAAAAGCTGCAAGAAACTAGATTTAGATATTTCTGGTACTATAAAATCTTGTTTTATGATAAAAACCAATGGATATATGCAGAGATTTTTCTGGATTTCTCAGAATGGAATTTTCTGAATAAGATGAATTTTCAAAATCACAATTTCATTTACTTCTTCTACTTCATAAACGAATTATCTTGACTTAAGCAAAGCAAAAATTTGACGCTTTCCGCAAATAATTTACAAACTCACGTTCTGATCTAGCTAAAATTATTTGTCGATATCTATTGCTTACAAATATCTAAATAACGTGCAATATTTGATGTTAACCTCTTAACCTACGATTTAACCCTCGAGATTTTTGGGCTGGAAACGTAAACAAGTTTTCGCAGTCTTCGAGCCATTTGCACGACTTGTGTAATATGCTGATCGAGCGTGATCTGATCATCGTACTACGGGCTATGGCCGTAATATTTACGTTTGGCCCGATCATCGTACTCGTGGTATGCCCATAGTTGTATGTAAAGGAGTTAAAGTCATTGGCTACTTTGCAATTTGAAATGTGCTTCTTTACTGTTCTCAGCACAGCTTCAGGTGGAAATTTACCTCGAAAAATAGTTTTAAATTCTTTTTCATCTTAAGAAGGAGTGAATTTTTTTTCCTGCGGTGTTTCTACAACTGAGATTGGTTGCCAAATGAAACAAATTGCTGCGCTCATGCTGAGAGATTTATGAAAATGTTGTGGTTTGTGACAGGTTCCCGGTTTGAAAAAATTCATTTTTATGTTTACATGCTTTTTTTTTCAATTATAATGCCACGTAAAAATAAAAGCTAATTGCGTATAGTTAATAAAATGGAATCAACATTTATAACTATGTAAAATAGATAAATATTCAGCATGACGAAACCATTCGTAAAAAATTTGACTTACAATAATGTTTTTTTAACATATAAGCGAGGTAATGTGAATTAAATGTTATCTCTTGATCCACATCACCTACAAACACCGATACTGATGAATTTATGAGCTGCTTCATCATATATGAAAGAACAAATAAATTTTATGCCGACTAGCCTCTGTCTCCCGTACTTAATAACATAATTATTATTAACATTTTAAATTTCTTTTCTTGCATTATATATATATATATAAGACTATATTTATTTTATGATTTAAATTGCTAACAACCGATGGCAGTACTAAAAGCAATTATAAATAACTTAGCTTTAAAAATCTCTCACTAGAAAACACCACTAAAAGATTATTACAGACACTTACAAACATACATATATTATATTAATAGTTTTTAATATTAGTATGTAAATTTCTTAATATTTATTCACAGATAAATGTTGTATAATATTTATGTTTGTAACTTTATAATTTTTATTTTTCTGTTTAAATTGAAAGCTATATGTTATTGATATAACTTTGAACCGTTAACTATTATATATGTTCACGTTTAAAAAAAATTATGGATTTTATAACCTTAATCGTATACTATAATATCAGTTCCCTGGTAAATCTAGTACGGTTCTTTCAATAGCTTTTATTGGGTATGTTTAATTAAATTTAATAATTTTTATTAAAAAAATTATTGGATCTTTCAAGCTATGAAAATCTTACCCTTCGATGTTTTAGGTAGATTTCGTATGAAATGCTACCTATTGTGATCGCACCAATGTTGGAATTTCTGAAAATTTTTTGCAGATCTACGCCGATCATGACTCCTAGACTAGACCCCCAAAACTACCATCAGTAAAAAAGTTTACATATCTATCTATCTATCTATCTATCTATATGGACACGATAACTTCTATAGTTTTTTAACTTCTATAGTTAGTTATAGTTTTATCTCTTCCAAACTGATACATAAAATCAAGGGTGTATAAAATCTCGGATAAGTTCGTTAATGGGCAAAATCGGTCCAAGGGGGTGGGAATAGGGAGGGGTTTTGTGAAAATCGAAAAAACGCCATAACTTCTTAAATAAAATAGATATCGAATCGGTTTAAAGTTTATATTACTTCTTAAAAATGGGCAAAAAGTTTATGCGTGACAGATTTTTGATAAATTTAGAAATGGGCTCAAGGGGCGAAAAAAACAGGGTTTTTGGGAAAAAAAATTCATAACTTCGTCAATTCTCAAGATATTAAGTCCAACTAAATTTTTTGTAAATGTTATCAAAATTATCTAAAACTTTTGCATTTACAAGTTTTTGATGGGACCATTTTTTACCGATGAAAAAAAAATTAAAAACGAAAAGAAAAAAGGAGGGGGGGGTGAAAAAAGAAAAAAATCCATAACTCCGTCAATTTTTAAGATATCAAATCTAATTAAATTTATTTTACATCTTCTCAATATTATCTACAACTTTTATATTGACAAGTTTTTGATAGGACCAATTCGTATAGCAAAAATAAATTAAATAAAAATAGGAGTTGGAGAAAAAAACCTCAAATCCAAACTGCTTATATTCTGACTCATTTTTAAATTCATTTTTGATTTTAAACGCATCCAAGTACTAGATCCTCTTATTTAGAAACTGTATAAAGTGACGCATTGGTCAGTTTTTTGATAAAGACAGAATATATTTCAAAAAAGGCTACCAAAAAGGTTATTTTGAACAGAATTTCCCGAAGTTATCGAGATTGAAAATTTAAGGAAGTATTCAAATAAGAAATTGAGTTTTTTTTCTGACTCGTTTTTAAATCCATTTTTGCTCTCAAATGCATCCAATTTATAGATCCTCTTATTTAGGAGCTATATAATGTGACTTACTGGCCAGTTTTTTGATAAGGATAGAATATATATTTTTTAATGCTGTCATAGTGGGCATTTCGCACAAAATCGGTTATTTTATGACTCATTTTTAAATTCAATTTTACTCTCAAACGCATTCATTTGGCAGATTTTGTTATTTAGGAACTATATAATGTACTGTTTTGGTTGATTTTTAAATAAATTCAGAATATATTTCAAAATATGTTGTTAAAATGGGCATTTGAGCTCAATTTCGCTTAAGATGATTCTGATAAAACCAGTTCTTGTAGAAAAATGAAATAAAGAATTTTTCATAAGCGGCCAAATGAAATTATTAAACTGGGTTTATATCTAATCATACTTCATTTTTTGTTGTTGAAATGAGCACTCTTCGAAATCTACCTCCGCCTATAGGCCAAGCCGACAGGGATTTTTTTTGTTTACTGTTATATTTCTTAGATCACAGTTGACAGAATGCAATAAGAATACATTTTTATTTAATAGTTTGATTCTCAACAGAAACAGATTGTTTTTTTGTTTTATATTTGTAAAATTTTTATCTCTGAAGAAGTATTTTACGACATACGCTTTCTTTCCTACCGATTTACTTAAATTTCATCTATAAATTGTTAATATGCCTTTTATGCTGTTACTTTTTATATGAAAGTACTTTGTGTTTTTGGTTAATAGTGATTTCTAAAATTTTTGGTCAATTTCGTCTGCTTAACCCTTTCCGGCACGGACAAAATCTGTTAGTAAAATGAGAAATTATCGACTGACACCGGAATTCACAAAGGTATTTTTTAGATATTTTGAAATCCTTAATTTAAGCTTTTATCGTAAAAGCAAAATTTTACTAAAATTTTATTGGTGCCGTTTGCAAGTTGGGAATTAAAATTAGGTATCCCAGACCGGGCACAGTGTGCCGGAAAGGGTTAAATAATTTATTATTACAAAATATATGTATATATATGAATAAGAAAAGGAGAATTTTATGTATTACATTAAAAAAAATTTAAAGTGTTAAAAAGGCAGACAATATGAATAATCACGTATTTCTAATAAAAGAAATTTTTCAACATATTTCAGTCTGACATCCGAATTTTTCACAAGCAAATCTCGAAATAAAAAAGAAATCATGAATATTTGACATTGCTTTAGCATTTTAAGGTTATAATAATAAAAACTATGTTTCAAATGCGCATCCTGCGTTTCACAGGAAAAAATAATATCTATATATTTCGTATGTAATATATAGCATACCTATTTAATTACAAGGGAAAAAAATCCAGAATTTTAAGATAAAAATTCAAAATATATCTTTTTTTGAAAAGAAAATACTAACGGAAATTGCCTGATTATTCAAGTATGTAATGCAATTCCCCTTATTAAAATGCTATAAAAATAAGGTTTCTACAGTTTGGGCTTTTGCCCCACTGAGAAATTTGTTTTAAAATAGAATATAAATGTCACTGTTATAATATCGCTGGTACCATGTCAAACTATGTAATATGAAAACAGGAATGCCAACTCTTTGTTTATTCAGATTTCTTTATTGCCATCTGTTTCTGAAATGGTAATATTCCCCTTGTTTAAGTCTTAAGTATCACGTAATTAAATAATACTAAATAAGTCGAATTTTACTATTTAAAAAACTAGTGGGATTTTCAAAAAATCTGAATTTTGATAAATCTATACAATACGACTGATATATTCAAAGCTCTTTTAAATTTTTTTTTGAGAAAATTAACATTATTAAGAAACGAAACAGTTAAAAAGTGTTTAAATGCATTATTTTAAATAGATTATTAATAGACTTAAAAGTGAAACTATCTTCCATTTCACATAGTCAAACAAAGTTGTCCTGAAAACCAGAAATTATTAAATTAGTGAAAGAATGCATCGTTTCATATACCAATCGGAAATATTCTACGTATATTTCCACGAAATATTCCATGTATATTATCAGAAATATTATATGCATATGGTATCCTAGTATTCCCAGGAACACGGAGATACCACTATTATCACACAGAAACGTTTTTCATTATTAGATGATTGAATCTTTGCTATTAAATAACTCAAACATACCTTTCAATTATTGTGGTGGCAAAAAATTTGCTGGCAAGAAGATTGGGCAGCAGTATTTTATAGTAATTGGAGACAAGTGTTGTAATTCGATTTCAAATTAGTGCATGATTGAGATTTTGCTAAAACTTGTGATGTAAAAATGTGAGGGAAGCTTAAATTTATATCTTCAAATATTGAAAATTTTAAGGTATGTTATTCAGTTAAAAATACTCAAATATATTTAATATCCATAGAATATTTGTCAGCACAATTTCCTATATTCTTACTGCTGGCATAATATACGAAGGACCACCGGAATTTTCACGTACTGCAGTTATTCTGTCTCTGTGATATCGGTGATAAAAATGGATCGAGGTCATATACCTCAAACCCTCCTCTCGTAGCCATTGTTTGACTTCAATGTAGCAGCATGAAATTTGTTGCTACGAATTTTTTTGTCTTCATGTTTTGAATCTGCGATTTAGCAATGGTGTGTGAATCAAATTTTGGTTGAAGCTAAGTTAATCTGCAACCAAAACTCTTAAAATACTTTGCACGGTGTTTGGTGGTGAAGTTTTAAATTGGAGGATGTTTTTTGAATGACACTCGTGTTTCAAGGTGATCTTCATTCATTTAAAGAAGACAAGTATTCAAGGCGATAAAGAACCAGCAAAACAGATATTGTGGAGAACAAATTAGAAAAACTCTTATGTGAAGATCTTCGCCTAACAATCCAAGAACTTTCAGACAAAGTTGGAATCGGTTATAAAGTTTGCGAAGACTTTTTGACGGAGAATTTGAGCATACGATGCATTTATACGAAGTTTGTCTCAAGACACCTGGTAAACACCTGGTAAACTATTCCAAATGAGAGCACAGATTAAAGCTCATAATAACATGATTGTTATTCCCATTCATTAAAATCACTAGAACTATCTTCTTGTGATTTAAATTATTCCGAATATTGAAAAGACGACGTCTGGCAACTGTATCCAACATTCAATGAGAGTTGCATGTATGCCTTGATTCTTTCTAGGAAATGACTTTAGGAGTGCTTTTGAGAAGTGAAAACCGCAATAGGATAAGTAAACATTGACAATATGGCTATTTTGAAGTAGGTGACAACCAAAATTAGGTAAGATCAAATAAAATGTTTTTTCATCAAGCCCGGGATCTTTCCGCTTGCATTTCGTAAGTGTGCTTTCATTGCCTTTCTTATTAAAAAGTAATCCTTCGCTATCTTTTTTCGAGGGTGACCCGACAAAAGGACGACCATTATTAATAGAATGGTCTCAGCTGTCAGTGTTTGACTACCGATGTCTGGAAAGATTAATTTTTAAAATACATTTGTACGTCTTTAAAAGGAGTATAATGAGCTCAGCGGTAATTCTTTTACATTCCTCTATCAGAAAAAATATTATAGGAAACACATCTTTTAAATTTATTTTCTAATGCTTTTTATATTCCTGGATCCAACTGCTGAGATTTTATAGACTACTGGGAAGAATAAAATCGCCAAGCTTTTATTTTGTTAAGATTTGCACGTGCATGAGAATTTAAAAAAATGTTTACTAGATTTCACAATATGAACTAAAGAAATTTAACTGTAATTAAATTTGTTTTTAAGCTTGTTATTCCCTTTATTTTCAGCGCTATTACACATTTACCAAAAAAGGATTAAATACATTACTTTAACCCATTAACGCCCAGCGTCCTCTTTTGAGGACGGTTACAAAAACAGCAAGAAAGCGGTTTTCCCACCAGTAAAGAGGAAGATAAATATACATCTTCTTTCACGAGACAGAATCCTCGATAAATTTAGATAAAAGTTAATTTGATTTTAAAAGTGGTGGGAAATACAAAATTTAAATTTTAGAAAAGAAAATAATTCGGGCGTTAATGGGTTAAAAAATGTCCTATGAAAATCAGTAACCTATTTGTTGAAGTGTTTTATATATTTATTTATCTTTGTTGAACTATTTACTTTATATTCTAATCAACTTTTTTGAATCTTAAGATAACAGCTGTTGTCATTCTACAAGGCCCCTTTGTTGACCGCAAATTTATTAAAAAGTCTTTTTGGTGATTTTCGAAACCTTTCTGATAGTTTATTCTCTTAACCCTTTGAGCTCTGGGGTGTAAATTTCTTCAAAATTCCAAATGACACATTGGCACCAGTATTTTGCAAAGAAAAAACCGGTTAACGATAAACACGGGGGGGGGGGAAATGCATTTAACCTTTTTGAAATAAATTTGGTCGAATTTTCTGGTGCCATTGTGACATTTCGGAATTAAAATTATGTGGTAAAAAATTCTACCAGCAGAGCTCAAGGGGTTACAACGTTCTGCAGATAAAAGATATTGTCCTACAAATGGGGATAAGTATAAAATCATACTGATATTTCTGAAACATTTAGAAACATGTCCATAACTTTTTATGATATAGTTATGGATGAGTTTTCTCAAAGATTAGTTTTTTAGTTATTGGACTGTGATTAGTCTAATTTTATTTAACGTTATTTAACTAAAACATGTTATGATGACTCAATCACAAAATCTCTCACACATTTTAGGTTATTTGTGATACATTCTTACCTTATTTCATATAAAAAAAATCTTTTCATGATCAGTTGATATTCTATTTCTTTATGCCTTTCATTGCAAATTAAAATTTTAAATGCCATAACTACAAAACTTTGCAATTGAAATTAGCTGTATTTTGTATTTTACTTTTACGCATATGCCAAAAATACGACGTTTTGCTCTTATTATTTAATTCCGAAATATTTTATCTACATTACGTTTTCTTTGAAATGATTTGATAAAAGTTAAAGTTTTATTATGCATTTTCTAATTATGCAACTCTGTCTCATTTTGAATAAAGGTGTTAAATTCAGTAGAATAAATGGAATATTTGACAAAAAAAATATCAAAGGTTTGGTATGCAGAGACAAATAATCTTTTAGATTTATGCATGATCTCTCTCTATTATTATCAATTGTTAACAAACTTGGTACAAGTTCCTGACTGCATAATCTTATGAATGCATTGGATCCGAACGTTACAGATATATTGAAATTCAATGTGATCATTTAAATTTAGATGATGTTTAAATGAAATCCTTCCGATCTAAGAACATATAACACCTTTCTCGATATTTTTGATAGAACTGGAATTAAAATTAATTTAATAACAAATTCAAAGAATATTTTTGACAGTAATTAGTCATTCAAGTGTAAAATTTATGAAAAGCACATAAAATTGATTTAGTCTTTCTTAGTTGAACTATATAACAGAAAGCATTATCATTAGAGAACAAACAGGCAATTGCTCAACAGTTTTAATAAACTAGTATTGTAGTTTATTATAGAAAACTTTAAGAATCTTTTTTATATTAGTATTTAATAAATATATTAAAAGTCAAAAATATAATAAATCAGTATCAAATCAAAAATTACAAATTAGTTGGTAAAAACAAAAAAGTAGGTTTGATATATTTTTACAGTCTTACATTTTCATAGAATTGAACATAATAACAAGAAGAGAGCAAGGAATATACATA
Source organism: Maratus speculifer (assembly GCA_964019185.1). Taxonomy (NCBI): domain Eukaryota; kingdom Metazoa; phylum Arthropoda; class Arachnida; order Araneae; family Salticidae; genus Maratus; species Maratus speculifer. Next base: position 47,528,678 of record OZ025293.1, read on the forward strand.
TATATATAAACTGGATAAGATATATTTGTTAATTTTTTTAAATCAGCTGGACTTTCAGATTATCGACTGGTTTGTTTGTTGAAGTAGTCTGAAGAAAAAGAAGATGCTTTCAGAATTGTGAGTAACCATGATATTTCTCTGGATTTTGATAAAAAAAAATTACAAAAAATGAAATATGAATGACCTTTTTTCCCCTCCATATACAACCCTTGGCATAAAGTTTCCGATCATTACTCCAACACTACCATTTTTTGTAAGAAAGAATATTTATTCTCATTGAATAACAATTAAACGATTATGAGCGATAATATATTTGTATTATACTCAATGAACAAAAATGCGCAATAAAGAAAAATCATTATAGATCAATTTATAAACAGAAAAATAGTGATTGAAATTCAAACACAAAAGAAAAAGATTATCCAATCACGCTTTGATTTGGAAAAAATTACCGATCACTGTAATCAATATTTAGTGAATCCGCCTTTAGCTCGGGTGACAGTCAAAATTCTTGTAGAATGGATTCAATAAGCTTTTTACACTCATTGGGAGCAATCTCACACCAGCATTATTTTATAGCTATGACTAGTTGTATAGCACTTGTGATCCTTCGAAAATCGATTTTTCTTTTTAATATATTCCGCAAATTTCCAATGGGATTAAGATCCGTACAATTGGATGGCCAAGTCATGGTTGTAATTAGATTATTACGTACATTTTATAGAAATTTCTTCACTGATTTGGTGCGATGTGGAGCTACAATGTCATCTTGAAATAAGAAGTCATTTTGTTCCCTGAACCATTGATCGACGCTGGGAATATAAAAATTCTCGAAAATGTCAAAGTAAACTTCAGAGTTTACTGTACGTAACACAATACACAACTTGCCGACGCTTTGTAATGTCATACAGCTCCAAACTGTAAATGCAGGTGAAAATGTTTGTGCTCGTATTGACACACTTATCATTGAACTTTTCACCAACTCTCCTCCAAACAAATGTTCCGCAGTCATCACCTATTCCGAGAGATATGCGAGATTCGTCGCTGAAAATAACTTTATTCCATTTATCAAGTGACCAGTGTATATGTTTTTTTTACAAGATTTCAAGCGCGCTTTTCTATGCTTCTTTGTCAAATAAGGTTTTGTTTTAGCTTTACAGAATTTAAATCCTGCTGCATTTATACGATTACATGCAGTGCGATCACATACCTTTATATTATACTTAGACCATTCGGCATTAAGTTGTTTTGAGGTTGCTCGCAGCTTTCTATTCGCTATTTCCACAAGTTTTCTGTCTTCCCAAGGCGTTTTCATTCGTAGATGTCCAATTAAACGTACATTTTCCACGCTGTTAGTCAACTGATATTATTTTCAAAATATCGCATACGGTATTTTGAGCACAATTTAATAAATCAGCCACTTTCCTTTGTGAATTTTTCACTTGCAACAATATTAATCATGCGAATTTTTAAATCGCGAGACAGGTTTTTCTCAAAAAGTCTTGTCCAGTACTTCAGAGCTGCTTTTGATCTTGAAGCTTCAAGATTTCTTCTTTTAAATAGGATTGAGATATTGCATGCACGCGCAGACACACTTATCTGTCTTCAGTATGCTAATTTTAAGCTTGTCTCCTCAAAGATCGATTACTATTTTCCAACTTGCGTCTTGATCGGATATTTTTTTTCTCACAAGGAAACTTTTTCGCTTCTAATAAAATTATAAATTATATGATTGTTATATTGAATTCACTTTACATTTATATATTAATACATGTTCTTTAATTTGGTATATTAGGAAACGCCTCTATGCTCATGAATCGCGAAATATATACTTCGAAATGCAAAATTCATAAATTTGATAACAATGATCGGAAACTTTTTGCTAAGGGTTGTATATTAAGAAAAATAATCTTCTATATGTTAAGGAAACAATTTACCTCAACAAAGGTCAAAAGATTGTTTTTTTAAATTAAACGAAAGCATGTTTCGTTGTGAATATTTTGACTTCTAATTTTTATCCACACGGTAAATATGTCGCATAATATTGTAAATTTTGCTAATGCAAACAGCGAAATTACCCATACAAATTAAAACCTCGCATTGCTTTTTCTTCATGTACATATTTTCGTAACTTTACTGTTTTAAAAATGCTACAGTTTTTTTAGGTGCGTGCATAATTATGTAAATGCGTAGCACCTTTAGTCGTCGTTCAATCTGCCCATCTGTCCACTTAAAACAACGCAAAAACTATACCCAACCGAATCGTTTGAAATTTAAAATATATAATTATTATATAATTTTGTCGAGTCATTCAAATTTTATGAAAATTGGATGTTATAGTTCAATTCAGGGACAATCAAAAGTATTCCGTTACATTATGGACAATGGTAAAAAATAGTTTAAGTACATTTTAATGATGTCACACTCTTTCGAAAATAATACAATTCATATGCATCTATGAAATATATACTAAAATATGCATTCAGTACAATATGTGGTTCAAAGAATATTATTTATAAAAAATACAAGGGACACAGAAGTGTATTCTGTTACATAATGGTATAGGGAAAACATTGTTTGGGGTGCGTTTTAAATATATAAAACAATTTCACATTTTACGAAATTGATATACGTTGCTGATGTTTATTGAAAATTAATTCCTGTATAATAGAATGTGTTTAGTAATGTAAAAGTTGCGAATTAAAAGATTGATACTCTAATACTGATTATCATAGATATGTTATCTAATACTAATTATCGTTGATACTCTAATACTGATAGATGTATATTGGCGAGAAAATATTTTATCAGAAAACTAACAAGTATCGCACAAGTGTTAGTGATCTTGGATTTCAAAAGCTTATAAAATATATTTTGTTTTTTCTGCGCCATTTTGTGTCATTCTTTGTTTTTTGATACGCAAAAATAACAAGCTTTTCCCTGCATCACATAAGATTTTTCTGCGAAAATCATGGAGAAGCTCTTCTAAATTGAGAAAAATCTGAAAATACACATAGAAATAAGCTACATGTTACATATACAAAAATCGTTATATTTTGCCCTTCTGTCTCGATTAAGGACACATCTCATCATTTCTTAAAAATATCTTCTTGTGTCTGCTTTAAGGAGATTTTTATTCAGAAATCAACAATAAACTGTCATGATATTTCGTCACCTGAGAATAATAAGGTTCTAACTGACATTTTGAAAAAATCGACTTTTTGGCATAGGAATGTTCTATTTGTATCAAAGAATGCATTTCTGCATTAAAATTTTGATATATATAATTTACATCCACTTGCGGAAGAGAATAATATAGTTCCATCAGAAATTGTTGAAAGCAGACAGAATAAAAGAATTCTATGTGCAAAGTAATCTCAGACAGCGTATAAGATAATATATTATTATTTTACTTTACAATATATAGTGAAAACCGGCAATCTTTTATTTCTTATGTGAAAGACAATATTATTTCGTTAGCTAAATTTTTTTCGGTAAAATTCAGAGGAATTTTTTTTTTACCAGCAAATATTCTTTTAAATATGTTTTTAGTACCTCGATATGCAAAACAAATTGCACTTAATTTTATTAAAGGATTTGATCCCTGCAGGGATGAAGGACTAATCGTAATTCATTTAGATTTAGAAAATCCTGTGGGAAGAATGGATGACAGTTTAGATGAAACACCAGCTCTAGATATTCTTGATGGTAAAACAATTTTAAAAAATCAATAAAAGTAATTCCTACAAATCCAATTGATAGTAGGACTATGGGTTTTTCGTAAGTTAAAAGTGCCTTTATGTAGTTATGTACATCCTACTAGCAATACCTTGTCCCCAGCTGCGAACAAAATACCCGAGGCAAATTTTCAAGCATAATAGTCCCAAATGATATTAAGAATAAAATAAAAGATAATATTGAAAATTTTCCCAAGATTGAATCACACTACAACAGAGCAAGCACTAAAAAACATGTTTAGAATCAGGGCTTAAGTTATAGAAAATGTACGTCTTGTACTTTCAGAAATGCAGAAAAAGCTATGTAGAGCCAGCGGAACTTTCATGTTACAGGCACATATTTAATACGCAGTTCAAAATAGAATTCAATAAACCAAAGAAAGATAGGTGTGATCACTGTGAGGAGTATAAACATGCTAAAACCCACCCAGAAAGAAATTAATAATGACATACATTTTAAATATGATCAGCACAAAAAAGAATTGAATCCACCAGAACTCTCAGAAATGATGACAGAAATTCCCCTGATAAGTCAGTCATTTGCTTTTATTAGAAAAGTTACAACATGTCGAAAAACAACATGTCCCAGCAACTTTTTCTATTAAAAAAAAATTAACTTGTATAACAGGACAGCACAGGCAACAAGGAAGAAAGAAAAGAAAGTATTATGTTGTTTGTGGATAAACGTCAGGCAGAGAGGGGAATGACATAAGCTTAGCTGTATCAACGACTGTTCGGAAAATACTGACAGACTTTCTACATGCTGATATTTTAATTTTTTTATATTGTGACAGTTGTGTTCCTAAGAATAGAAACCAAACGATATCTTATGCAATTGCAATACTTATACAATTTTATCCACATATTATGGACATTGTTCTAAGATATTCTACACCTAGACATTCATGTGTGCAAGAAGTGGATAATGTTCAGAGCCAAATAGAAAGAACAATGAATGTAGCAGAATATTTTTCGCCATTTTCATTTATACGTCTATTGCTGAGAATAAATCGCAGTAATCCATTTACAACCATGAAAATTAAATCAGAACAGTTCTTAGATTTCCACTCGTGTAGCAAAAAAAAAAAAAAAAAAAAAAAAAAAAACCTATAATTTTGTTCCGTAGACCAAGGTGATATAGTTATGATTCATACAACTTCTTTAATATATTGAGTTTAAGACAAACAACTGTTGTGACCAGAATTTCACAGCGGTGAATTTGCAAAGAAGCCCCTCCAAACTATGAAGAGTATCAACATCATTTACACAAAGGATTTTTTTATCAAATCCTAAAGTAGCACAGAGAAAGAAGGATTGCATTAAAAAAGATGAAATATAAGACCTGCAGAGCATGCTAAGGTAGTTTACGAGAGATGAAAGGTTCTATTTTCAAATTATGTTTAAGAGAAATTAGCCTAACTGTAACATAAAATAAAGCATGGTTTATGGAACATTCCAAAATTTTGACTAACAAAAGAGTATCAAACTTATTTTGTTGTTTTAAAAAGAACAAGAAAGTTTCTTCCTTAGAGATATAGTCTTTTCTTTCGATCAAGAATATACCTGACTGTAATACGAAAAATTTCATTTATAATTAATTTCAATTTCATTTATCAATGTAATCACAATTTTTTATATTAATTTTCATACTCCCCCAGTGAAATAGCAAACTAAAAAATGAAAACTGTTGGGTTCTTATTTAATAAAATTAAATATTTAAGCTATTTTATGTTCAGTTAAAAAATATATTTAACTTACGTACATTCATTAGTTTTGTGAAGATGGCTTAATTAGTATGAATAAGTGGAAGCGACAATTTGCTGTTATTATGCTACAATATCGATAGTAATAAATTTTTTACTAGCCACTGAAGTTTATTCGAATTAATCAACGAAATTTCACTTTGTTAAACTATAAAAAGTTGCACAAATTAAGAAACATAGCTTTTTCATAATAGAACCATCTTATTCTGAGGATAACACGACGTTTAAGAATAATATGGTTTTATCAAATTTTTTAAATGTAAAAATATCCATGAAAATGTTATTTAAAAACTTTGATTTTGTAGAATTACTGTCTATACCTACATATGCATCTATTTATGCTAAAAGTTTTTGTCAAACTTTAATAGCTGCACGTACACAGCATGCTGATTTTCAAAGTCTTCTAACTCGAAATTGATTTTTGGCCAGATAGAACCATCTTATTCTCAGGTGACGATTTGTTGATACATTATGCTTTTATATCTAAATTTTAAATTTATCAATCAATCATAAATTTTTAAACTATACCGAAACTGTCTGCATTACGCTTTTTTAGGAATTGTTTTTTTTCGATATTAGCATAAAAACTTCCTCAAAATTATTTTTCTGTAAACACTAATAATAATTGTAATTTTTTGTACTTAAAAGAATGTTTTGCTAATTTCAGTAGTCCCATGGTGCTTGTTATGAATTTGAAATTACCGATTTGAAAAAAATATGTTACAAAAGAATTAACCACGGCCAGACGTTGGAAATTTTCAGTATATATAAGATTAAAGTTATGTGACAGAGATTCTAGTTTAGAAAAAATTAAACTTTAGCGAAAAGAAGATGTGATAGAACGGAATTAATAAATATTCTTTGTACAGCATATTCTTCATTCTACCTTTAATAAATGGATATCAACTTCTTTATGTTTGAAAGCGTGTAACATCATTAACATGCATATGATGCTATTTTTTCCCATTGGCTGTAATGTAACGGAGTACTTTTTTCTCTTAAATTGAACAATACATCCTATTTTCAAAAGAATTGAACTGACTCGATAAAATTCGGCTATAAATATATATTGAAAATTTCAAACGATTCGGTTGAGTAGTTTTTGCACTGTAATATGCGGAAAATCAGACAGATAGATAAATGGACCGATGGGACAAAAATTATAGGCGCTATGCATTTATATAATTACGAACTCACCTAAAAATATTGAATTAAAACCATACTGTATTTGGTATTTTATTTTTCGAGTAAATTTCTACATACTTAATTTTGTAAAAAAAAAAAAAATAATTTTACGTGTCAGAAATTTTCAACGAAATTTTTGTAGATGATGTAACTTTGGTATGTTGAAATGCTTTAAAATGATGGTTCTAAATTACGAATTTTATTTTCCTTTTAGCGTATTAAAAGACATTGTTTCCGTGTGACCTGATGTGACCTGCATTCGCCGGTGTATTTGAAAGGGTTTAGATTAATATTTTAACACTTTTATACCTTCATAAAAGTTTTCAATCTTGCACGTGCCATGGATTTTGCTAGACATCGCACAAACTCACGAAAACAGATCGAAAATTTTGTAGATGTGTAAAGAATACTTTTTAATCACTTGTTTCTGACTTTTTATGTTTTCATGTGCTTTAAACGGTGTATTCTAACATATGAGTATCTATTTTTCAAATCGGAGTCGTTAACTGAGATGCAAAAAGTAATCTTTTAAAAAATATTAATAAGTTTTATCAGAAACATTATGATGAATAAAATGCTTAACATAGATATAAAATTAAAGTACATGCGTAGCAACAGTAAACAAATCTATGTACTTTCTGCATTGTAGTTAGTCTAATGTTAATGTAAAACTTGTGTCATCAATGATGTATTTGGAGGTAACATCTCAGACAGTTAACTTAAAGAGTTCACGGCTGAAAATTTCAGAACTAGTTTAAACTCATTTAGCATATCCCTGCATGGTAGCTAAACTAATGTTAATGCGAAGCTTGTGTTATCAATGATATACCGGGAGGCACCAGCACAGACAATCAACTCATCTAGTTCTAAAAATTCCATAGCTAGTTTAAACTCGATTAGCATATTAAAACGCAGTTAGTCTGCCAAGTCATATCGTGGTGGAAAACACCTGAAAACCCAGTTTTAGCTGTTGAATCGTACATTTACCCTTTTTCAGTTCTTTATATTTTCATACCTTTGAGTGCCGCAAAACGCAATGGTAAAACTGGAAGTCAACGAATGAAATTGGGTTTTCAGGTGTTTTCCACCAAGATGTTCTTGAAAAATATTTTCCTATTTAATAAGCCCCGAATTAAGATATTAAACGATCTCTCCCATGTGGTACGATAAGAAAGAAAACATCATTAAGTTTGAATTCCCACTAAAGATTTCCGATAGTAAGTTCTGCGTTTTTTCATGATATCATGTGGAAATTACTGAAAACAGATGCAATATTTCAGTCACCAAACACTATTTTCAGAACTATGTGTATAAAAATTCTAATTGACTGATAAAAGTTTTAATGAACTTTCCTTTTATGACTTTAATATGAAACATTTAACCAATTAAAGTTAATTAGATTATTGCAACATTATTATTATTATGATGATTTTGTTTTTATTATTATTATGATTTATTATTATGATTATTAGATTATTGATATTTATTATTTATTATATTATGTGAAAATATGCTTGTTAAAATTAATAATGTTTGTAATGTAATTGGGTTTATGTTACTCACTCTTTTGATAGACTTTCACTGAGAGAGTTGATAAGTGGTGCTGCTCCGTTTAATATGTTCAATTAAATTTGTTTCTTTATTGCTTTTCTCAACAAAAAGTAGAGGTTTTTTGATGCATCATCAGTCACACACAATCGAAGTATTGTAAATAATAAGACACACATTACTAAAAAATTAAGCACCACCATGGATTAATGATTAAAATATAAAATAATACTGTGAATCGTGTGTGACTTCCCTGGACTAGCCGGTACATCTGGATATCTATAAAAGGTAAGAGAATATTTATTCATCTCTTTTTTGCTTACCTGAAAGAAACGTTGAGACAAAGATTATGTTTAGATTCATGTGTAAATGAAGAGTGAGGAATGATCGAATTCGCGCCGATTAACTGTTAGGTCCATTTTCCCAACAGATGTGACTTGGCAGACCGTTTGCGTTTTAATATGCGAATCGAAATTCAACTAATTCTGGAATTTCAGCCGTGAACTCTATAAGGTGATAGTATATGCTGCCGTCTCCCGGTCTATGATTCAATTGCATGAATGTGGATAAAATTCACATGTGTCTATCACAAATAAAATAGTCTTGTTCATTGAAGAAATTGCATCGAAATACAAATTTTTCTTTAAAATCTCTCTATCATCTTTTTATAGTTTAAGATATTTTCCGTTTTCTGAATTATATTTATATACATAAATATATATATATATATAAGCAAAGAGAGAGAGCAAAAATTTCTTCTTGTATGCCTTTGCTTGTGATTATATTTTTAATTAGCATATTGTTTTACTAAATTTATGTATAAAAAAATACGAGCAATTAAAACGAAACCTTAAACATAAGACAATGTTTAGTGAAAAAATTATATATTACTTATCATTAATTATCATTCATCAAGCATTCAATTTAATTTAATGCTAATATGCTCTCCAGATCTACCTGAGTTTCTACAATTTATATTACTACGCCAAACGACATATGACAAATAAAAATAATTTTGATTTGAAAAGCCCGTGCCTCCCACGGCTCAAAAATTCAAAAGTTCCATAATTAGAGTCTCAGCAATTTATTAATATCATGTAGCTTTTAAGGATTACCGAAGCAAAATGTTTCCTTCGGAGATAATCTTTCTTGTGGTCGGTTTCCTTGGAAACGCTTCTGATGTTTCCTGTTTTTGATGAATTTTGTTCCGGACGGATATTAATCTTTTTAAAAAATTAGATTTATTTGCTATTAATTTTCAAAGAAAGAATTATTTTTAAAGATTTTACCGTCAGTTTTAATCCACATTTCGAGCTAATTAGAATACGATAAAACTATCTAAAGTCAAAAATTATTTATAAATAATTTTAGTTTAAATAGTTACGTAATATTGGAATAAAAAATTTAATTAAATATTTGTAATGATTTAAACATCTTGTATAAATACGACTGCCTAAGATGCATTTATGTACGTTTCAAATGAAATATATTTTTATTTAGATGAGAGGATAAAAGGCTTTTAAAGAATGAAAAAGAAAGGGGGGGGGAATCAAAGTGAATATAGTCTGTTCGTTCATTTCATTTTAAAATTAATATTTTTAACTAATGATTTTATTTTTTATATAGTTTGTGATTCGACATTATTTTTTAATGAAAAAATGTATAATCGGTGTGCTGCATTAGAAGGAAAAGAGGAGAGCAATAGCGACTACAAATTAGACAAGGAAGAAAAATTATACCTCGAGCATGAATCCTTAGGAATCTTCCTGAACTCTTTACAAAATCTTTGCTGGTTAATGGAGCAAAAAAAGTTCATATTTTAGAAAACTCATAATACAATTGAAAATTAGATTTTAGCAGATACCGTCTATAGCGGAAAATGTCTAATTATTTTGTTCAGCTCTGTATCTGCAATTCTTACATATTCCACAAACTACTCTAAAACTTAGTTTAATAATAAAATGCATAAGCAGTTGAAAATTTATTTTCAGCAGTTTTTTTTTCAATATACGGAAACATACATGAATTCATTTGTACATCACTGTATATAAGCATGCTTGAAGCTTTTGTATGCATTAAGAGTTTTATATGAATATTAAATTACATTTTAATTCAAATTAAAACATAACTAAAAGAATTCAAATCATACTTCCAAACAATATCATCCTGAGGTGGTCATGTACATAGATTTTTGCGTGGCCCGATATGTAATTTTATTTATATTTTACCAACATTTTTAGTATAGTAGGAAAATGTAGCTTAAAATGATTTCCTTAAGGGGAAATCTCGTGTAAAATTACACATTTGTTAAAAAAAAAACTTTGGCTCTTTGCTAAAGTGTTTTACTTTATATTTTGCATTATAAGTATACTTTAATAATACTTTAAACTCAAATTAAGTTATGAAAAAATAGATATTTAAAATGTGTCCAAAGGATTATTTTACCTTCATCAATGTACAAAATAATCCCCCATTTACAAACAATTGTAAATCGTTTCTTATAGTCAAAATAAACGAAATTAAAGTAATTATGACAACGCATAACTGTATTTCATATTTAAAGATATACTCCATTAAGTAAAACAAGTCATATTTATGTGCATGCTAGACTGTTTATCTAAATAAATACCTTATTACAGATATTATAAAATCCAATTTTTCAAAAAAATCTCTGTCGCCTTAACCTGTAGGTGGAGGTAGATTTCGTAGTTAAGTGCTCATTTCAACAACAACAATCAAAACATAGAGATAAACCCAATTTAACAACTTTATTTGGCCGCTTTTGAAGAATTTTTATTTTCATTTTTCTGTAAGAACTGATTTATCAGAAAGCTCAATTCAGCTCAAATGCCCAATTTGACAATATTTTGTGAAATATATTCCGACTTTATAAAAAAAATTGATCAATACGGCACATTATACAGGGTGTATCTAAACTACTGGGCAAAACTTTAAGGGGTGATAGTGCACATCAAGAAAAATAATATTAAATGGGAAACTAAGGGTCCCAAACTTCTTCCGAAGGAGATAGGCGCCATCAAAGCTTAGGGTCCAAAATTTGAAACGATTGTAAAAAACGGAAAAATTGGTCGATTCGTATGCAGTTTTCACGAAAACTATTCTTTATGTCAGTATTGTCTTGAAAATAAATTATAAAGATGAATTTCAAAAAATGCCGCAGAGGACGCTTTAGACTTTGGAGTAACGAACAACTATTTTTTACCGTTATTTTTTGCGTCCCATTAATTTTTTTTAGAAGTCTAGACATAAACTTAAATTTTGAGCTCAAATTTTGTGGTTAAGTAACGCAAACTGAACTGTGTTCGATGGTAGTGGGTAGGTTCAAATTTCAAATGATTATAAAAAACATAAAAATTGGTCAATTGATTTGCGGTTTTCACTAAAATTATTCTTTACGTCAGTATTGTCTTGAAAATAAATTACACAGATAAATTTCAAAAAATGCGGATAGAGGGCGCTTTAGACTTTGGAGTAACGTACAACTAGTTTTTACAGTTATTTTTTGCATCTCATTAAATTTTTTAGAAACCTAGACATAAACTTAAATTTTGAGCTGAAAATCTGAATAGTTGAGAGTGGTTAAGTAGCGCAAACTGAACTGTGTTCAATGGGGGTGGGGAGGTACAAATTTCAAATGATTATAAAAAACGTAAAAATTGGTCGATTCGTTTGCGGTTTTCTCTAAAACATTCTTTATGTCAGTATTTTCTTGAAAATAAATGTTAAAGATAAATTTTAAAAAATTCCGTTAGAGGGCGCCTTAAACATTAGAGTAACCAACAATTATTTTTAACTGTTATTTTTTTTTTTTATCTAAATAAATGTTTTAAAAGCTTAGACTTAAATTTTGAGCTCAAAATCTGAATCGTTGTGAGTAATTAAGTAGCGAAAAATTGAACTGTGTTCGGAGGGTGGGCAGGGTAACATTTCAACTCCAGAACACAGTTCAGTTTGCGCTTCTTAACCCCTCTCAACGATTCAGAATTTGAGCTAAAAATTTAAGTCTAAGTTTTTGCAAGCATTTAATTAGATACGAAAATAACAGTTAAAAATTATTGTTGATTACTCTAAAGTTTAAGACGCCCTCTAACGGATTTTTTTAAAATTATTTTTAAAATTCATTTTTAAGTAAATACTGACATAAAGAATGTTTTTGGAAAAAACCGCAAACGAATCGACCAATTTTTCCGTTTTGTATAATCATTTGAAATTTCAACCTTCCCACCCTCATCGAACACAGTTCAGCTAGCGCTACTTAACCACTCCCAACGATTCAGATTTTCAGCACAAAATTTAAGTTTATATCTAAGCTTTAAAAAATTTTAATGAGATGCAAAAAATAACGATAAAAACTAGTTGTACGTTACTCCGAAGTCTAAAGCGCCCTCTATCGGCATTTTTTGAAATTTATCTGTGTAATTTATTTTCAAGACAATACTGACGCAAAGAATAATTTTAGTGAAAACCGCAAATCAATTGGTCAATTTTTATGCTTTTTATAATCATTTGAAATTTGAACCTACCCACTCCTATTGAATACAGTTCAGTTTGCAATTCTTAACCACAGGTTTTGAGCTCAAAATTTAAGTTTATGTCTAAACTTCTAAAAAATTTTATTGAGATGCAAAAAATAACGGTAAAAATTAGTTGTTCGTTATTCCAAAGTCTAAAGCGCCCTCTATCGGCATTTTTTGAAATTTATCTTTATAATTTATTTTCAAGACAATACTGACATAAAGAATAGTTTTCGTGAAAACCGCAAACGAATCGACCAATTTTTCCGTTTTTTATAATTATTTCAAATTTTGGACCCTAAACTTTGATGGCGCCTATCTCCTTCGGAAGACGTTTGGGACCCATAGTTTCCCATTTAATATGATTTGTCTTTATGTGTACTATCACCCCTTAAAGTGTTGCCCAGTCGTTTAGATACACCCTGTATAGCTCCTAAATAAGATAAACTGTCATGACATGCATCTTAAAAGTCATGTATCTTAAAAGACATGCATCCCCAAATCATTACATGACCACCGCCATGTTTTACAGTTGGTTTCAAGTTTTTAATTTGGTTGGTTGGTTGATTTTTGACGTCCGATTATCTACGCTAGGGATATAGGACCAGGGGAGGGGTGCCCTTCGTGGGGGTCTTTCTAAGGGAAGCTAACCCGTATTTACGCAAGGTTCGAAGAAAACCACGAAAACTCCGAACGGTTAGGCCGACAGCCGCGATTGGGTTCGAACCCAGCACCTGCCGTCTACCAGTTGAGAGGTCCCAACCTCTCGGCCACTGGTGGGGCAGTTTTTAATTTGGAGAGAACTATTTGGCTTTCGCCATAGAGTATTCTTATCATCTGAGCCAAAAATATTGAACTTGCTGTCATCGGAAAAAAATAACAGTTTTCCAAAAACTCTAGTGGTTTGCTGACATAAGCAAATTCAAGTCTTTTCATCATATTTGTTTCACTAATAAATGGTTTTTTTCGAGGGGCTCTTCCTCAAATATTTGCACCATGAAGAATGTTTCTAATTGATTGTGGTGTAACTATTGTTCCCGACGGCATATTTCAGATGTGTATATTGCTGGGACGATTACTGTTTCTAAACCAATAGGAGACCGTCATTATCACGGTCAAGTACACGCCCACACAGTTTGATTGACAGGAACTCGTGGACAATTGATCGTGTGTGTTTATTATTTATTTGTACTCGGATTGTTTGAATTTGTACTCGGTAATTAAAAATTAAAGGTACGAAAGAATTTTTTTTTTTCAAAATGACTGAATTTTATTTACTTCAATTAGAAATTATACTTCCTCTGATCCTGAAATAAATAAATAAATAAATAAAAATTAAAGTAAGAATTTTGCTTATACGGATATTTTCGCAGAATACTTTTTTTCCCATTTGTTTAATATATATATAAATCATTTTGGAACAATATTTAGAATATTAAAAGGGTTTGAAATATTTTTTTTAAATGTCTTATTTATTAATAAAAGACAGCCTCCAATAATTAAAAAAAAAAAAAATCACCAACGGACTCTCGGCCCGCGATGGACTCGAACACATATCCTCCGGTTTCAAGCTCGACGCTCTAACAATTCAGCCAGTCAGCTCACTTTCATCCGCAACAGATTATCGTTATAATTAGCACCGTCAATTGTCCACGAGTTCCTGTCAATCAAACTGTGTGGGCGTGTACTTGACCGTGATAATGATGCTCTCCTATTGGTTTAGAAACAGTAATCGCCCCAGCAATATACACATCTGAAATATGCTTCCCGACGTTGAAGCGACATCAACAGCCAATTCTCGAGCACTTAGAAAAGGGTTTTTTTTTAATTCTTTTATGATGCTCTCCTTTGCCTGGTATTTAGCTTTCTTGGACGCCCAGTTCGCGACTTATTTATTGTCGAACCAGTTTCTTTTTTCTTCTTAATTACATAACGAACACTAGAAAAGTTTAGGTTTAATTTTTTACCTATTCCTCGGTAACTTAACCCTTTGCTTACGGGGTTGGGATATATGTCGTCCCAGAGACTATTTCTTTATTGTTTTCGCACCAATTTTTGAAAACTAGTCCCTATCATAAACTAATACTAGTGTAATTTCCGGAGATAGCTAATACGAAGAATTTTTCTTCTAAATTGTGGTACGAATGAATATAAAAATAGTTGCCAGTTCTACTCCGTAATCTAAAGGTTAATCTAGAATCGTTAAGAAATATAATCTTCTCACGGGTAGCAACAGACAGTTCACACGTTTTCGGCGCCATTAGAACAAAAACTCCCCACAATCCTTGCTCTAGATAAGATATTACGTGACTTTAAAGTGCGGGGCTAATGTACTGCGAGATTGATACGCTAAACATTTGCATAATGTTCACATTTAATGCCTTTTTAAAGAGTCAATGCTTCGTGCTCAAATACTTTTTAGGTATGAGGAAATATTAATTTATTTTTTTAAATGTATAACATTACTGTTTAAGGAAAATGGGTAGTTATTTTTATTTTCTTCTTATTTAAACTAGCAAAAGCCATGCTTTGTTTGGATTCGCGAAGCATTATTTTATAAAACAGATATTTGAAAGTAACAATATTTTTTTTTTTTTGCATCTTTATTAAACAAAAACGTTATTTTATGTTTTGGCGCATTTTAATTTTTTATTTATGATGTAAAACTGGCATAATAAGATATTTTCGAAGCAAACTTTTACAATTTTTTTTTAAATTTTCAACTAAAAGCTCTTTTAACCAGGGAGAACGCGCGTTTACCCAAGGTATGAATGATTTTAACTTTGCCACCAATAAAATCAAATTATAATAGTCACTTTATTAAGACGGAGACAATTCTTAGAAATTTTGCGATAAAATAAACTGAAGATTACTTTAAAAAAATTAGTGGTTACAATTGTAAAAACCATACGCACTCCGGGTCTTTTAGGCCCTGCGCGCGTTCTCCCGGGTTAAAGATGTTTTTACAATTTCAAGTAGCCACTGGTGCTTTTTAATTGTTTGAAATATGCATGTTTCCAATCTTTGTAATCAACATCCGATAATCTTTGATAGCTATTTTAGAATAATATATTTGAAGAAAGCTTGAAGAAAGTTACTTCTTCAAAATCCTATTTTCTGGAAAAAACATTTGAAATCTGCTTTCGTTGATACTATGAATTTTTAACTGTAAAACATTTTATTTTAATTTCTTCGTTTTTATACATGTTAGAGTATGAGAATTGCTGTAATTCTCTCCGCGTGGGAGAACCTTTTACTTTCTGCGAATGACAACTCAATTAATGAAATTACCTTTTAACGAAGCGCTCTCTCATTCTCGCAGTGACGTTTTCACGAATAATTATTGTTGTGTTTGCGAACTTATTAAAGTCTTATTTTTCTATAAAATCCTTCTGATTAATGAGTCGATATTATTTAGCCACAATACGACCTTCGCAAAAATATTTATAAAGAGCTTGAACCAACAACTTCACGCAGATCTTTTAATTTTTCATTTATATAACAAATTTAAGAATTAATTTTATTTGTTTACAATTATTTTGTTGCCAGTTTACAAAAAAAAAAAAAAAAAAAAAAAAAAAAAATCCATAATACAATTCTTTTAAAATGTTTAAGTGTCATCTGTGCAAACGATTTTGCGGGATAATGAAAACATGTTTTATTTAATAAATTAATCATGATTCTATGTATAATTATTTACTCCATGATTTAAACTTTTTTTTTCTGAAAATATACGCGTTTCATTTTTTATTTATTTGCTAAAATGCGTCCGTATTGGAAATGCATGTAAAATAAATTAATTAAAATAATAATTTTTTTAACGTTTTACTGTAAAAAAATTATATTCTGCAAATCCACAGATCATAATTTATTTTTGTGTTTAATTTGAAGTTAAAATATTGAATAGTTTTTTTGTAAAGCGTACGACAAATTGTAATTTGAGTGGACTAGTAGAGGATTCGCTTCGCTCATCCTAATAAATGAATAATTAAAAGAATAGTATCAAATTTGCTTTCTATGCAAAAATACGTGTGCGTGCAAATACATATTTTGCACACTGTATATTCATACAAATACACTCAGTCACATAACGGCCGAAAACAGATTCTAAAAATAAACTTTAAAAAATTATACGCAGATTAGAACCCTTTTTACACTTTTTTAAATTCTGACTGTCTAATATTTTGCTATAAAAAGTTTAACGCTTACATTTTTAAATGTAATTCCCGTCACGCTTTAAAATTCACATCTCTTTGAAATACTTTCCGGCTGAGAGTAAACCTGTTTGAAATAATTAACTTACACCAGAATTAATAAACGAATTTATTAAAAAATGTAAATTTGCTTATTTTCAGGTATATCATAAAAGGAAAATTTTATTTAAATATTCATGGTGCCAGTAACATTAAAATTAGATGTTCTTTTTTAGGGACCGCGCCAGAAAGGGTTAATATGAATTCAAGCTACTTTTCTACAATTACATTGTGATTCTTTAAGTCAATAAAATTCTACTTCTTTGGTTATAAAGAAATCAAATTATGTTGTGTATAAAAACTGAAATAAAGCCTAATTTAAATTGTAGAAGTAATAAGCAGAAAATATTTTCCTTGAATACAGGTCTAATGAGCTATCACGTACTCATAGAATTCTGAGATTTAAAAGCTAAAGTAAGAGCAATCACCTTTACGGGTTTTCAAAACATCATTTACTCCTAAACTCCGACCCACGGGTGCTAAAAAACAAATAAGTTTCATAGAAAGGTTATTTTCAGTAGCGGCTCGTGAGGAAGTGCTGCATCAGATTTTTCTTACCACTAAAATTTAACAGAATCTTTTCTATTATTTATTCGACAACTTTTGTTGATAAAAAAGAAACTGAAATTACAATACAATTTTAGTCGTGTCAATAAATTGATGCAGCACTGCTTGACGAGCCGCTACTGGTTATTTCCCTTTCGTTAATATGGGATTTCTTCAAGTACAATTACATTTTGAATATTTTTTCCTCCCATCTGGAGAGTTCACTTAATGTTTATTTTTGTAAATATTTCCCACAAATTAATTTAATAGCATTTTATTTATGCTAGTTTCACTCTCGTTTTTTCACATTTTTCTTTATTTCAAACACGATTTTTTTCCCTTCCAGATGAGGTTTATTTAATGAATTTTATTTTTCCAAATAACTATTTGAAACATTACTGCAAAGTGATTTCCTTGTAATTTATTAAGGAGACCGCCGACGTCGAGAAAAAATAATAATAATAAAAATCTGTGTCGATTTCTCTTTTTGCAAAAAGCCTTGTTATTCAAACTTACCTGTTTCTAAAGCGACATTTTTGGGTCTATTAGGAATAATTTTAATGTTTCTCTCTGTTTTTCTTTCATCGTCTGTTACCAGGTGCCCCAAAAATGACCGATAACTTTAAAATTCAGTCGCAAGCGGTGCAAATACTTAAAAAATTCTTGCAGGCGGGTTTTGTATGATGTCAGTTTTGAGTTCGAATTTCAAACAATAGATGGTGCATTCAACATATTCCATTTAAATAATATCAAATGCGCTCAGAATCGGGGCCTAAGAGGAAGATTGTTATCGCGAAAAAGACCCACTCCATAGCAGTAATCTACTTCTTGTGCATCAATGCTGAGTGACGTCAATTTCGTCCTCGACTGAGCGCAAATCGCTTTCAGAGCCATCTATTGTTTCAAATTCTAACTAAAATCAAGAATCACTTAGAAAACGCCTCACATCATACATAACCTCCTGCAAGAATTTTTTAATATCTGGCACAATTTGCAATTTATTGAATTTTAAAATCATCGGTCACTTTTGGACCCCTGGTATGTATTTATGGTATGATGGAGGTGATATAGTATATGGAGTTTAGCATATTAAATGAAATTTTCTCAAAATATTTTTTTGAAAAAATTTCCAAACTTAACATAATATCTCAAGTGAAGAGATAGTTAATTTAGTGACACTTCTAGAAAATTCTTTCTTGTCAAGAAAATAAACATAAAGAATTGTTGAAGATGAAAACGGAGGTTTTTGTTTGAAAAATTGCTTGCTGTATAGTATCGCCTTTATTTTTGATTTTTGAAAAAAGTATCTTAGATCTTAGTTGATTCTAAAGATTAATACTATCTTTGACAATAAAGTTCGGTGAATGAATTCAGAACGACCGACCTGGCAACACTGGGGAAACAAAACGCTGCACCTGCATAGAGGCAAGTGTAGAACATCTTCCCCCACCATTGTTCAGTTGAGCGTCGTTTATGTTGAGTGTAAGATATGCTTTACTAAGTGCTTGTTCAGTGTGTTGGTTCTTAACTGAGAACAGGAAAATGAACGCATAAAAGATCAGTTTAAAGATTGGTTTTAAGCTTTGCAAGACACCGAAATAAATTCATGAGGGATGGTGCAAATTGAATACCTACCATACACGCCAGATCTCAATCCTCCAGACTTCTTCCTATTTTCACGATTCAAACTCTCTTTAAAAGAGATTTGACAATATTGCTGACATCCAACAAAACGCAACGAAACTTTTGGACTTCATCCCAAAAGAAGATTTCTTGCGAATTTCCTGGGACATGTATAGCAAATCTCAGCGGTGCATAGTTATGGGAGATGACTATTTTGAAGAATGGTATGGTAACTTTTGTTAATATTTCTTCTACATTTATGCTACCGGACTATTCACCGAACTTTATTGTCAGAGGTAGTATATGTATTCTGTGTATGGATTTTTTATAGCTGATTTTCTTAAAATGATGCTAGCCGTTGTCATCACATTTCCTTAAAATTTATTTGAAACCACTCAATGTTTTAAAATGTCTGATATTAATAATAATTGTTTGATAGATCTCATATTTTTATTTAGTACTAGTAGTCTTCGGCAGCAACGCTGGTCGGTTTCTCTAAAACAGTCTTGAATCAAACGAAATACATTAGCAAAAGAAGGAAAAATAATATCAAATCAATCATCTATAATTGTTGTCTTATTAGTAATTGATATTATATAATTTCTACTATACTATACACAACCTACTTTATAGTGGATATTGGATTATTTCGAAAATGTGCAACCTTGAGCGAAATTAAAACAAAATTTAAATACATACATGAAGAATTTTGTATTAGGAATTTAAATAATTTACGGGTTTTTCCTTGATTTATTTTATATATTTCGTTTCATTTTATTTTTTGGAAGAATTATCATGGATTCACTTATATATCACATCAATACTTATTTCGATTTTATAAATAGTGAACGTAAGAAAGTAATGTGCCTTTGTCACTGTAAGGCCAATAGTTTCATCATAAAGACATGTTCTGTTTCTTATACACAACTCGATACTCTGTAGGATACTCCAGTGCGTTTTAGCATAAAAAATTAAGTCATTTATTTGTCACATTTGAGATTTTTGAGGCACTTTTTGAGAATGGAGTCTAATATGAGTCTCTGCGCATGCGCCCAATCGCTTTTCTCTAAGTGAGACGCTTCGTACTATCTATATGCTTGTAAAAAATGTAGATAGTAACATGCAGATAACGATGAGTATGCAGAATATTACATGTATGTATCATGCAAATATTTTAGAAAAAATAAAGAAATGTTTTTTGTGACTGAATAATAAAACATCCTTTTCGCTACGTAAGTACTGATGCCCTAGAATTCGTTTTATCAAACACATACACAGAGACTCATACACACACACATGCATATATATATCTATATATATTATAAATCACTTTTATTCAGGATGATCAATCAAATGAAAAAAAATACATATCAGAATTAGCGAAACAAGAGAATTGATCAACAAATAGTCTATCTTTGAACATTAAGTGTCGCATGCAATCAATCATTTTCTGACAGTTTTTAAAACATTTTGAAAATAAAGGATTAAAGAGGAATTTGTAAAAATTTATTCGTAAATTATCAAGCCAATAAATATTTATTACAAGAAACAGTGCTGTTAAAAATTGACAAAATTATTTATATTACAAATAATTGCTTACATTTACAAGATTAATATCCATACATATGCTATAAAATTCTTATGTGGTTCTGATAAAAACTGCTGAAAATTATCAGAACAAGTTAGTATGAACAATTAAACCAAGTGTGCCAAGTAAACATTAAATAAGATTTGTAATAATACAGTAATCAATATTGTATTATTTCTTAGAATATTTTGGAGATATATCCTTTAACTCCAGAAACCTTGGCCTTCTGGCGAACTTATGAAAACTCCTCCCGCAATCACATGGTGTAATCTAATGCAATAACATATTTTATTTTAATTGTTGTACGATAATTTTTTATCATGTTAATGCCTGAACGGTGACACTGATTAATTATATATATATGATGTTTTGAGGCTTCATTATTGTTTACTAATTTTCTTTTATGATCAGTTATTAACGGCCTGTAGTCCGTTGCATGTTTTTAGTTAGATGTACAAATTAACGTAAACCCCTCCACATTCATATGCTAAAGTCTTTTAAGTGTTAAAAAAAATGGTGAACAAAAATGCATCAGGTAAAGAGAAATTATGCATCAGCATACAAAAAGCGCAAAATTTGAATAGCATTTTGCAAATTTGAAGGACCTGTTGTTATTGAGTTTTGCGAATTATAAGTAGATTAAATTTGGAGAATTTTTACCAAATATCGACAAGTATGGCAATTATATGGCAACTTTTATTACTTACTGTAGGTTTAACTCAAAAGAAACATAGTGATGGAAAAACAGGTTAACAAATTAACTATTTTTTTTTCAAATAACGTAATACCATAAACATGCTGTTAGCAGTAATCTGGTACAGAAAATAACTTGCTCACGTGGTAAAATAAAATAATTCAACAACGCATATTAAATTAATTAGGGAATATGCTGTCATTTTGAGAGTAATACATGTAAATTTCGTTGTTTTTTTAAAATAGTATATTCGAATGTTTGAAATCGCAATTTAAAGTGCAGTTCGAAAAAATGTTTTAAATAATTTAGATGTTTTCGCTTATGATTTTATAAATATTTAGCATACATAGTAAATACCACTTAATAATGCAATCATACTGCTTTTTTAAAAATATATAAGAGTGGTAAATGTTCTAACTGAGAAAATGGTATCCAGTTTGGAATCTCACATGACACGAAGTACGACTCAATCAACCTTATGGCTAAGACATTTGGTACGTCATTTTAGATAGTTCAATAGAATAATCCGCAAGTAAAAGATCTCCATGTATTTATTATACGTATATGCACTTTATAGTTTAACATAGTCATAATGATTGGTAAAAACATCAAATGAGTTGTAATCTTTCCATCTGATAGAAAAATGTCTCAGGATAGGACGAGGATGGTTAAATTGCCAATGCTCTACCACTTGAACTAACTTTACTTCTCCCAGGCCGACACAGTTGTCTGAAAAGACAGACCAGCTTTCATACCTGAATACTACTTATTTGTGTGTCGTTCTAGTGTCACAGATTATAGAGTATTGTAAATGAATCCAGAAATATATAGTTTTATACCTTTAGTCATGAGTCTCGAGTTCTGTTTCCACCTTGGACACTTTTTAACTTACATAGAAAAATTAATCACTTAAGAAATTTCGTTTCTATTGAAATAACGCCTGACCAAGAAAATTAAAAGTACGATCACAATTGTCTATTTTAAAATAATTACCCCTCATATTATGAAAGTGACTTCCTAGTGGGTCAATTCAGAAGTTAGCGAACCTACATCAAAAACTATGACAAATCCAAAAAAAAGTGCATACAAATATGTAGAGAATCCACAGTAAAAATCTCATACAACAAAAACAAGTAAGAAAAATCATGCGTTAAGCATAGATTATGAAGCACTTTCCAACGCTTCATGAAATCTTTAACAAAACTTCGTTATTTAGGCAAATAAAGATATAAAGCCAAATATAGCAAAATATGTATTCCAGTACTATTGAACAGTCCTGTATTTGATCTGTCAGCTAATATACATACTATATAATGGGGAAATTTAATTTAGCCAAAAATGCCTAGTAGCTTGAAATTTCTCTCTCAGCAATTAATACTAATAGATGGAAACATACTTGAATACTTTGTTCAGCATTGTAGTTTGCCTGGTAACTTTATTACAAATCCGTTTTAAGATAAAAATTATTTTAAACTAAAAAATTCTTAAAGCAAATGAAATCGCTTTCTGATAAATTATCATTCATAGGCTCCTTGAACCCAATTTTTGCGTGGCCCTGTATATCATTTTATCTATATTCTGCAAACATTTCTTAGTAAATTTAATGAAGTTCAGCGTAAAAAATGCATAATTTATTTAAGAATCACCTTTTAGTAATTTATGCTCATATTCAGTAACGTTGGCGACCTCTTTTGGGTATCCCTGTATATTAACTATAGTATTTATACACACCCTATAATATGCATAAATTTAGTGAAACTTATACGCGCATATCATAATTAAAATGCATTTCATCCATCCATCAACTATCATTGGATACATACAGGGTGATTCATAAAAGATGGGCAGAACTTTAAGGGGTTATAGTACATTAAAGACAAATAATATTAAATAGGAGACTAAGGGTCCCAGACGTATTCCCAAGGAGATAGGGGGCATTAAAGTTTAGGGTCCGAAATTTCAAATGATTATAAAAAATGGAAAAATTGGTCGATTCGTTTGCGGTTTTTGCAAAAAAAATTATTTATGCCAGTATTTCCTTGAAATAAAATTTTAAAGTTCAATTTCAAAAAATGCCGATAGGGGGCGCTTTAGACTTTGGAGTAACAAACAACTATTTTTTAACGTTATTTTTTGTATTTCTTTAAATGATTTCGAAAGCTTAGACTTAAAGTTTGATCTAAAAATCTGAGTCCTAACGAGTAGTTAAGTAGCGTAAACTGAAATTTGAAATTTGAAATCCTTCTCCCCCCCCAGAACAAAAATCAGTTATTCCCGATCTTTGTGTCGTAGATTAGGCTCTAACTACTGCCGCGTTTTGCTAACATTATTCTTTATGTCAGTATTTTCTTGAAAATAAATTTTAAAGAAAAGTTTCAAAAAATTCCGATAGAGGGCGCTTTAGACTTTGGAGTAACGAACAACTATTTTATACCGCTATTTTTTGTGTCTCATTAAATGCTTTCTAAAGCTTAGACTTAAACTTAAATTTTCAGCTCAAAATCTGAATCGCTGAGCGTGGTTCAGTAGCGAGGGGAGGGGGTTCAAATTTCAACTTCTGAATATAGTTCAGTTTGCATTACTTAACCATGCCCAACGATTCTGTGCTGTGATACGAGGCAAAAATACAACTTTCGTCAAGGACTGCATAGTCGGAATTCACTCATAATAGCACTGGCACAGTTGGAAACGTCGCTCATGCAAACGTTAAAGCTCCATTCCTGACGCTAGTCACCGGGTGAAGAAGGAGACAGAAAGTATGCAAATGTCAAATGGGGAAGAAGAAGAACACGTATGCAAAATTTCGACACGATTCAGGCATAAAAACCACTGAACGGTGAGTCAAGTGTAAGTCGCTGTAGTAATGAATCGGAAGATGGTGCCCTTCACGAATAAGGAAAAGGCTAAGATGCATTTAATTTACGGAGCGGCAGATGGAAATGGTGCAGAGGCACAACGAATGTACGGAGAGCGATTTTGCAACAGGCGGTTGCCTAACCGCAAAACTTTCGAGCGCTTGCACAGACAGTTGTGTGAGACGGGATCATTTCTCGCTTCCCGGTCGAATGCAGGTCGTGCAAAAAAGGACGAATCAGTAGTTGTTGCAGAAGCCATTCTGGATGTAGTAGCGGCGCAGCCAAGTACAAGTACACGAACAGTGGCTAGGCGGGTGGATACCTCACAGTCCATGACTTGGAGGGTACTGAAGGATGAACATTTGCTCCCGTTTCATGTGCAACGAGTCCAGAAACTGTCTTCAGGGGATTATCCAAATCGTATTGAATTCGCCCGCTGGTTTCTGCAGCAGAACGCGCTAAATCCACATTTTGGACGAACTGTGCTTTTCACCGATGAATGTACCTTCACACGTGAAGGTACATTTAACACACACAATGCACATGTATGGGCGGATGTCAATCCACATGCTACGTATCCACATGCTCATCAGAGACGCTTTTCCATCAATGTTTGGGCAGGAATCCTCGGAGACCACCTAATCGGACCGTACCTTCTTCCTGAACGCCTCAACGGTAAAACATACCTCACATTTCTGCAACATGTGCTGCCAGACCTGTTAAACGTTGTTCCTCCAAGCATCCGGCGGGTCATGTGGTTCCAGCACGATGGAGCGCATGCCCATTACGTACGAGACGTCCGCAACTATCTGGACATCACATTTCCGAACAGATGGATTGGTCGAGGTGGTCCTGTTGCTTGGCCTGCTCGCTCGCCAGATCTTTCACCCCTCGATTTCTTTTTTTGGGGACAATTGAAGGCTCTTATGTATGAGACACCCATTGAATCCCCCGAGGAACTGGTCGCCAGACTTTCCGCCGCTGTAGGGGAAGTGCTCGAAAAGCCTGATGTTTTCGCGAATGTTCGCCGTTCCATTCTTCGCCGTTGTTCTGCGTGCATAACCTCTGGTGGTCACAATTTTGAACATTTATTGTAATTACATGTTTATAAATATGCTTTGGTAACATAATCCTAATTTGTGTCTTTTTACCTCGTATCACAGCACACAATGTGTGGACATGGTAAACTGAACTGTGCTCAGGAGTAGAAATTTCAAACCCCTCTCCCCAGAAACTGAACCACGTCTAACGATTCAGATTTTGGGCTGAAAATTTAAGTCTAAGCTTTAGAAAGCATTTAATGAGACACAAAAAATAACGGTATAAAATAGTTGTTCGTTACTCCAAAGTCTAAAGCGCCCTCTATCGGAATTTTTTGAAACTTTTCTTTAAAATTTATTTTCAAGAAAATACTGACATAAAGAATAATTTTAGCAAAACGCGGCAGTAGTTAGAGCCTAATCTACGACACAAAGATCGGGAATAACTGATTTTTGTTCTGGGGGGAGAAGGGTTTCAAATTTCAAATTTCAGTTTACGCTACTTAACTACTCGTTAGGACTCAGATTTTTAGATCAAAATTTAAGTTTAAGTCTAAGCTTTCGAAATCATTTAAAGAAATACAAAAAATAACGTTAAAAAATAGTTGTTTGTTACTCCAAAGTCTAAAGCGCCCCCTATCGGCATTTTTTGAAATTGAACTTTAAAATTTTATTTCAAGAAAATACTGGCATAAAGAAAATTTTTTGCAAAACCGAAAACGAATCGACCAATTTTTCCATTTTTTATAATCATTTGAAATTTCGTACCCTAAACTTTAATGCCCCCTATCTCCTTGGGAATACGTCTGGGACCCTTAGTCTCCTATTTAATATTATTTGTCTTTAAATGTACTATAACCCCTTAAAGTTCTGCCCATCTTTTATGAATCACCCTGTATACAGTACTTCGGAAAGAATGAACTATTTGAAATCTTTTGTGTTTCCCTGTAAATTCTATGTACTTTATACTAGGGAAGGCAGTATCGTATAATTTATACTAAGCCTCATTGACATACATCAATCTTATTATACATGAAACAGTTTAATATATTTAAAATATGTCACACACAAGAAATAGGATATAATAGGATACAAACAATAGGAAAGTTAGTATCACCTAGCCCCAAAGGATCTACACAGGCAAAATATATGTATGACATTCCTATACTGGATTTGGCAGATCATATCCGGAGCTTGAGGACAAGTAATAAAAGAAATTCCATACAACATAAAAGACAAAGCAAACAAGAAAATGCAATGTAACCAAAACACATACCTCGGCTATCAGATAAACTCACACCTCGGGCGCATTTCCACGGCTATGGGATGCATGTCAGACAATTTGAACAGAGAAATAGGAATTGCTTCGGAAAGTTTTGGTTAAACACTCTCATCAATTCCATTTACGAACCTTCTTTAAGAGGCATCTGCAGCGTTAGAGTACGGGCGGCTCTCTCTGGCTCAATGCAGAGATCCCACAGACGATAAAATATTACTGTCGATAGAACATAAAACAGGAAAGATTATCGGACCGTTCTTCCAGCATGTTGTTACATTCTGCAGGAAGCGGTGCATATGGATAATCCTACCTGGCTAGTATGAACAGTCCAATGTGTATGAACAACCAAATTTCGAGCTGCAGACGCAGAAAAAAAGCAAAATTGTTTTCAAAGACCGAACGAATCCACAGGGCATACGGAGTGGTGTCTAGTTACTCTCAGATATTCAAGGATGTTCTGCGAATTAACAACCAGACTCTGAGGACGCCATACACACAATGTGTTAGTAAACAGAAAAAGATACTAAATAGGAAATTTAGTATCTCAATTTCAAACAGCTCCTTCCACCTAAGATCGCTTTTCCAGCAGAGTGGGCCGACTAATGTCGGTGCCCCTTCGAGAGTGGATGAATCAACTTCTGGCGTTGAAACTAGAAAGAAAGCAAAAAAGTTTGGTTCGACAAGACCATCTGGCAGTCATCTATGTTTCGTTAATTCATCTGTCTTTGGAACATCCACCTATTTCCGAGGACTCTACGAGGACGCCGCCCAACTCTCCTCGGACCTCACAGGGTATCCGGATCCCGGCTAACCATTGTCTTTTCTTCGGCGTAGAGAACACAGCTATGCCAAATACTTGGAGATTCTTCATTGCAGCTTACATCATAGCTTCCGGACAGGTTGTTAGGGTCTCTGCACTAGTCACAACCATACCTTACCCAAGTCACACTTTTTGCACAATGATGCGGTGCAACTCTCCCACAGACTCGTTGCAAGTGCCAAGGCCATAACGCATCGCTCATCCAGGTTGACGCCGGATCACCTTTATCCGAACGGTAATTTCCACGCGATCATCTACTCCGCAATAGGTTATCCAGTTACAGTGCGTGTAAAAACTAAAGGACAGTAAAAAATATTATTTTTTACTGTCTTAAACAAATGAAACTTTTTTCCTTATAATAAGTATCATCAAACTGAAAAGCTAATAAAAGCGTTAAAAAAATCGATCGAGAGTATTTTATTATGAAAATAAAATATTTGTAAAAAAACACTATATTTATTGTGTAAAAACTATAAGGACACTGATTAATTTCAATATAGTAACCGAAGAATCAAATGTTTAATGTATTATGCACTCACCTATGAGTTTAATAACTGCAAATATTACATCATTCCTGGATATCATTAATTTTTGGTACAGTTCGGGATTGTTTTTGTACAATTCATCTTCAGTTGTAGATTATAGTTCTGATGTTGAAGAAAATGCCTTCCATTTATATAAATTCGATTTCTAGATCTCCCCATATGATATCGATTGGATTAAAATCAGGATTTCTGAGTGGGCCATTGCACAAACTCAATATTTTTCTTTTAGAACTTAAAGTTTTTTCTCATGACTTGTGTAGATAGGTTCATTATCTTGCTGTTATATCCGATTTTTTCCGGTCAGTATCGTTGCAACAAATGAAAGATGGTCAAAAAGAGTTTGAACATTTGTCTTTAAATTTATTTTTTTAAAGATATATAAGTGACACCACGTTGTTGAAAAAATGCTGTCTTATGTTGCATTGAATCCGCCAACTAAATGGTATTTTAATAAAATCTTTTTTTCTTTTCTTAAATAAATTTAATTAATTTTCATCGGAAAAAGGAAGTGAAACTTAAATGGTCCTGATGACTGGAAATATTGCTGGGAGGATTTAAGAAAGGAAAAATAGATTTTATTAAAGCATCAGTTATGTGGCGGATTCATTGCAACATGGGGCTGCTTTTCATTCAACGATAAGGTCTCACTTGTATATCTTCCAGGAAAATTTAATTCTAAGACAATTATACAAATTTTTCTGCTTTCTTTGATTTGTTGTAACATTTCTGGTAAGAAAAAACAGATATAACGCTGAGATAATGCGCCTGTCGCACAATTCCTGAGAAAAAACTTTAGTTCTATGAGATATATATGGAAACTTTGCAATGGCCGGATATAAATCCTGATTTAACATCAATCGATAACTTATAGGGAGATCTAGTAAGATGAGTTTAGGAAAATGGAAGGCATTATTCTTCAGAATCGGAACTCAGATTTATAATTAAAGATGAATAGTGCAAAAATAACCTCGAACTGTGCAAAAAAATTAATGATGTCGAGGAATGATCGAGTATTTGCAATTATTAATCTAATAGGTTTGAGTGCATAATACATTAAATATTTGGTTCTTTGGTTACTATATTGAAATGATTTTGGTGTCCTTATAGTTTCTACATAAGCAAAAATAGTGTTTTTTCTACAATTACTTTATTTCCTTATAAAATACTTACGATCGAATGTTGTTGACTTTTTTATTAGCTTTTCAGCTTGATGATACATATTATAAGAAAAATTTTTTCATTTGTTTTGAAATTTATAAAAAAAAATAATATTTTTTACTGTCCTTGTAGTTTTTACACGCACTGTATCTGTTTCTTTCCAACGTAGTCTGAAAGCACGACATAAGACGCTATCGCCAGCCTGTACCACTATTGAACCCGCTTTAGTTCCCTTTCCGAAAATGGAAGAGGGCCGCCATGACTGACGTCCTGAATATCGCTTTCAGTCATCCTCCCGCGCACTAGGCTGGATTGATTCGGAAACACCCGGGGATGAGTGCATCCAAATTAAGTTAAGCCGGGATAACTGAATCAAAGATTAAAATGTGGCATAGACTACTTAATTCTTAAAACAATCTCCTTCGCCAAGGAGACTTTTTTGATGCAACACATGTACACTATATAGCCAAAGGTGACCGGCCACTTGCAATTTTAGGCTTTTTGTTAAATAGCTAAAGAAAATACATGAGGAATTATTCTGAAACTCCAGGTGTAAAAACATAATAGTACAAGACAAACATTTCCGTGAAGAAATTTCCCCGAAATTCTATAGGGGGCGGTCATCAAATTCAGAAAGAACGAATATGTTTTCGATAACCATATCAAAACTAATGTAGCAAAAAATTTCAAGCTGCAGATTATGATTAAGCGGCTTATTCTAATAAACTGTGTTCGTTCAGGATAACAAGTATACTCATAGAGAAATTAAGATTTTAATAAAAACAGTCCCAAATTTTGCCCATAAGAAAAGTCCAATTTTTTGCTTATAATTTGCAAAGTTTTTAATATAAAAAAAATGTTCTTTTCAGAAAGTATGACAAACAACATTGTATATAATACCCTGTAATCAGATATAAAAATTAATAAAAACTCCATGAAAAATTAGCAGGTTTACAAAATAATTCAATTCGTACCCAGAATTTTCCGAAAATCTGTAAATCAATCAAAAACGGTGTAAAAATATTTCACGATTACAATACTTTGTTCTTATGCATATAAAGGAAGTTAAAACAAAACTTATCTCCATTTCTTACATTTTGCAGTTTTGCTAGAATACTTATAAATTTAAAAATTTCGCAAAAATATACGTTATTATTGTCTTGTATACAAAAACTACTTTTTTTCGATTTTATATTACCATTCATTAAAGCTTTCCTAATGAAGCTAATTTTTTGATACACGCATGAAACATTTTGAACCCTGAAGGTTAATAATTTATGGCTTAAATAGGAATTCACTGCATTACATAAATTACAGCTATTCATTAAGTAAATTTTGCAGTACTTTTTTATTTTTCTTGTGAAATATTTTAGGAATTACGATAGGCTTAATAATTTAAAAACTGTATACTTAGTAAATGAGATAATTAAAATTTTGTTTTGAAATGTCTAAGTGCACACGTAAAAAAAGAAAAAAAACTTAAAAATAGCTACAAGACAATTTTAAGATATTTTTTTTTATTTGTATTTGAATTTTTTATCTGAAAGATTAAATTTACAACTTTATTATTGAGTTGAATATGTGGTTATAATAAAATATTTTTAGAAGAATATTTTCAACTGAGTTTAGTGCATAATTAATGAAATATATCCTTGTGATAATTAGTAAAACCGTTAAAGTTGAATCAAAGTTCAGATCTTGTTTTTTGTATTTTTGATATTAAGCTAATTGTATTTATATATAAGAGCTATAGGAGAGATAAGGCACCATACGGCACCAAAAATGCCGTAGTAAAAAAATTATACAATATAAAAAAATAATATTATTATTTCTTTATCAAGTATTTCTCCAGATCGCCACTACTTGATTTATTGTTAGTGACGTTTAACTCTCAGTACATCCATTCAACAAAAGCAGGCTCCATTGATATTAGAAAGAAGTGTGCAAGTATAAAAATACCTTATATCCAGCTGTCGCTTAAAAGTATAGAATCTTTCTCTTTAAGGCGGATCTCAAATTCTCTTAACAAGAAAAAAGAAATTCCTTGACATATTTTCTGACTCATCTATAATCATTTTTAAATTGAATCGAGATATAATAATTTTTGTCAAATGAAGACAGCTATTTCACTTTTTCTGCTACTTTCTTCCGGAGATTTGGTTCAAAATGGCAACAATGACAGTATTTTCTGAAGAATTTTTGTCATTACTAAAACGAACCCGATTTATTGCTTTTGAATTGCATGAGATAATTCGATTATTTTGGAGAAAAAGAAATCTAACTTTAATGTAAATGTAGACTACAATCACAATATTAATGTTATTAAATACAATATTTAAAATAATAAATTATGTTTAAGTATTAAGTCAAAAGTTTTCTCTATTAAAAAATGCGCATGTTCCATGTTAATAAAAGCACTATGTTCTTCCATGATTTTGCTTCTAATTTTGGAGCTGGTAGAAATGACGTCATTTGGATGAACTTATACGAAAAAAAGGTATGTTTTGCCGAATTTATTCATCATATTTATGAATTAAAATAAATCCTTTGAGATAGATTTTTTTTATTGGCAAAAAATTTTGTATTTAACATCTTTGTGAGAAGTTTACATCACTATGAAATGGCAAAAAATCTGTACAATATGTCTACAATTGTACGCCAAACGTGGCAGGTGCTTTCGTCCTAAAGCTATTTTTATAAATATTCAGATACTGGTGCAATAGCTGTTGCATTGTTATGGAAAAATGCATGAATACAAAAATTACAACAATGATGTATATTAAATTCAGTATTATGCTTCAGTATTTCAGTATTTCCGTATCAGCTTTTTATCCTTCATAAAAAACACATAATCAACATGGTAACCTAGAATTATTACCTACCATGGAATATCATTGAATTAATTACGCATGATAGGAATTAATATTAAGAAGAAAACCTTTATTAAGTTCAATATTCGATTTTCATAAAATTTTAAAACACTCGACAAAATTCTGCAACGCTTGTGTAAATTAAATTTCGAACAATTCGGCTAGGTTGATTTTGTGCTGTTACACATATAGCACAAAAGCTCCTCAATACCTCCCCAGGAGCTCCAAGTCATCCCATATTCCTCCTAAAAATAAAATGACAAGATCAGGACGTCCGGGGGAAAAGTCTTTTACGGTGTCCTCAGGAATGAGCTCCCAGTAACGTCCCACGGAGCAAGTTTCCAGGGACGCTATTCCGGAGGAAGTACCTGGGAAATCACTCCTGAGGAAGTACCCGGTTATTCAGTCTTGGGGAAGTGCCCAGGAAGTCACAGTGCTGGCGCCATCTTATGAATGATTCTGGAGTACAATACTCAATTGTTTTTTTTATTAAAATAGTGAATTCAATTTAATCGGTATCGATTTTAATGAGTTAATTTCCTTTTATTAATTATTCGATTACTTATTTTTAAGCAAATTAGATAATTGTTATTAAAATTTTATAATTTTTAATTACTGCTATAACTTTTAATATTTTTTAGTTAAATTAAAATTTTTAACTTATTATTTCAATTAATTCCTTTTTTATATACTAATTACTATTGTGTATCTTCTGAACCAAATTTGGTTCATTTATAAATATTTTATTAATTATTAATAAATAACCTATTGCGTTTTGGTTTTTTATTATTTTTCCTTTTTTATTAATTTAGAAATTAATTTAACTTGTTTAAATGAACTAAATAGTAAATTTCTAAATTAATACTCTAAAATCTTTAAATAGAAGACAAATCTAGTTCATATATTTTTTCTGAAATTCAGAGGTAAAAGTATTTATGGAAAGGAAAAAAAGAGATTCTTAACGTAATTTTGTTCATAAGTACCCGTTTAAAACTTTGTTATGAAAATTATCTAAATCGAGTTCTGATGCATCTTAATATCAGATATTAAATGTTTATATATATATATATATATATATATATATATATATATATATATATATATATATATATATATATATATATATATATAAATTAACTAACATACTTACTAAACCCTATTTAAAATAAATAAATAAGCAAACAAAATTGTCGCGACGAAACTAGGTATTTTTATCCCAGCATATAACATCAACTCAAAGATGGTGCTGCAATTCATTTTAAAATGGTATATTTGGATTTAAAGTATATAAATATTGAGCTGCAACCCCCCCCCCCCCATTTCCCAAATATATACCAATACGTGGTTTATTTGAAAATATTTTCTGTTTAAAAAATATAAATTCACGCAACTTAAAGGTTTAATTCAAGTTATTATCAATTACCTACCGAATGTTGAGGATAAGAAAATGTTAGCTAAATAGAAGCATCAATTTAAATGCCATTTCTGAAGGTTTAGCCTATTTTGTTTTATTTATCATTAATTAATTTTTTAAATGTAAATTGGATTGATTAACATTTTATTTTTCTAATTTCTTTTATAGATTATCAAACATAATATTATTATTGTTATTTAAATTCTGAAAGATAAAAAAAGATAAAAAAAGATAATAAAAGATAAGTTTTCATTAAGAAAACTTCTGAAATATCAATAACATTATAGAATTTGAAATTACAGATAAATATTTATCTGTATTTCATAAATAACAAGTAGTTTAACACAATTAGGTAGCTTTCATTACAAAAAGTAAAAAGCTACCTATTGCAGCCGTCCGGAGGAAAGCACTTCCGGAAAATTTTGGTATATTTTCACCGATCATGACCCCCAGACACCAAAACCACCCTCCGATCAAATGTTGACATATATATATATATATATATATATATATATATCTGATTTTTGTCATGCGATAACTAACGTATTTATGAACCGATTTGAATGAAACTTGGTATGTACATAGTACATACAAATGTCTCGACCGAGTTCGTTGATCTGCATCATCCGCCATTTTGTTTCAAAATGGCGGCCATTTTAAATTTTTTGAAAAATTTAAAATTTAAAATTAAATGCAAAAAAATTAAAAGTTGAAAAATATTTTTCTTTTACGTGTTAGAACTCAAAATAAAGATTCCAGAACACTTTTTATTTTGTCTATATCTTAAAAAATGATTGAGTTATAGCACTTTGAATTTTTCTTATGGCTGACATTTTGAAACGATCTGATTTTTGTCACGTGATAACACGCGTATTTATGAACCGATTTGAATGAAACTTGGTATGTACATAGTACATACAAATGTCTCGACCGAGTTCGTTGGTCAGCATCATCTGCCATTTTGTTTCAAAATGGCGGCCATTTTAAATTTTTTTAAAAATTTAAAATTTAAAATTAAATGCAAAAAAATTAAAAGTTGAAAAATATTTTTCTTTTACGTGTTAGAACTCAAAACAAAGATTCAAGAACACTTTTTATTTTGTCTATATCTTAAAAAATGATTGAGTTATAGCACTTTGAATTTTTCTTATGGCTGACATTTTGAAACGATCTGATTTTTGTCACGTGATAACACGCGTATTTATGAACCGATTTCACTGAAACTTGGTATGTACATAGTACATACAAATGTCTCGACCGAGTTCGTTGGTCAGCACAATCCGCCATTTTGTTTCAAAATGGCGGCCATTTTAATTTTTTTAAAAAATTTAAAATTAAAAATTAAATGCAAAAAAATTAAAAGTTGAAAAATATTTTTCTTTTACGTGTTAGAACTTAAAACAAAGATTCCAGAACACTTTTTATTTTGTCAATATCTTAAAAAATGATTGAGTTATAGCACTTTGAATTTTTCTTATGGCTGACATTTTGAAACGATTTAATTTTTGTCACGTGATAACACGCGTATTTATGAACCGATTTCAATGAAACTTGGTATGTACATAGTACATACAAATGTCTCGACCGAGTTCGTTGGCCAGCATCATTCGCCATTTTGTTTCAAAATGGTGGCCATTTTAAATTTTTAAAAAAATTTAAAATTAAATGCGAAAAAATTAAAAGTTGAAAAATATTTTTCTTTTACGTGTTAGAACTTAAAACAACGATTCCAGAACACTTTTTATTTTGTCTATACCTTAAAAAATGATTGAGTTATAGCACTTTGAATTTTGCTTATGGCTGACATTTTGAAACGGTCTGATCTGAACGATCCACAATGTTGCTTTAAAATGGCATACACTTTATGATATCGTGGAATTTGGTGACTCTCTAAATCGCTTAAAATAAAACCAGGTTGAATAAAAGATGACTAATTTCTAAAAATTTCTATTAATATTCAGTCTTGACAAAAACTAGTATTCAATCTTATAAAATCACTAATTTTATAAGATTATTTCCACTAAATTGAGCTTAGTATTTTTGAACAATGTAACTTACCTTAAAATAAATAAATAAATATATAAGTATATGAAAGCTACCTCTTCCTCCCGGCATTGCCGGAAGGACTTTTTTTAATTGAAGAGTATTTTGCTATTACTTAAAACTTTCATTTTAACAAATCGATTTTCTGTTCTATTTCTTCGAATATCCTTAGTTAGGTGACAATGAATGTATTGTAAGCAACTGCATAGCATACAATACTCCGCATAGGCAGTCACCGTTCCAACACTTAGACACTCAATAGCTAATCACGGAATCTAGGAAAAAAAGTGACCGGAAAAAAAGTTATCGGAAAAAAAGTGGCCTAAATTACAAAAGCGGAAAAAAAGTGACACGGAAAAAAAGTGACAAGGAAAAAAAGGGACACGGAGAAAAAGGGACACGGAAAAAAAGTGACACGGAAAAAAAGTGACAAGGATTGATTTTGGGGAATTATTATTGATTTTGGGGATTCATTGGTTAAGTATGAAAGGGGGATGGGGGGGGGGCTCATAATTTAGGTAAATGGGTTTTTCATGCTGAAGTAACTGTTTTGGTTCAATTTTTGGATATACGTTCATACTGAAAAGACGCTTGCCTGATTAGTTTTGGGAAGGGACGATTACCCCCCCCTCTCCACCCGTCCTCAGTTAGATGAATGGGTTTTTATGCCGAATTATTTAACGTGTGTCAAATTTGAATATACAGGGCCTGACGAAGGCAGGGGCATGCGGGGAAATTGCCCCGGGCCCCCGGTTTGAGGGGGACCCCCAAGGAGAGAAAAGTTTATTGTTAAAAGAGGGCCAAATGATATAAAATAGTAAAATATTACCAAAATTCTTTTTTTTCAATTTTAAGGGGTCTTTTTTCTCCTACCTCCTTTGCTTCCCTGCCCCACGTTCTTTTAAAGTAATAGTAACATCATAAGAAAATTAATAGTTAAAATTATTTATCATCTGTTATTATGTATAAAGATGTGAAATATAAATACTGAAATCAGTACTTGGTACAAAATTTATGCATACATACAATAGGTTTGAATTTTAATTTTAGTCACTTGAGTATAATTCACAAACATTTTAAGATAGAAGGGGGCCACTCTAATAATGTTCGCCCCAGGGCCCCCCACTGTCTAAGTCGGGCCCTGTGAATATAGGTTCTTTTGGATAAGGCTTATATATAGTATATAATGCATGAAGAGTTTTAATGGTTATATATAGAGGGAGAACGGGGGATAACCTTTCTTAAATTAAATTAATAACTTTTTACGCATAATTATCCGATTTGCTTAGAATTTTGTACATAGATTCATTATGATAAGACGTATCTCTGATTAGTTATGGGGTTCTTCTGCTTATTATAAAGGGTGGGGG
The DNA here is from genome assembly GCA_964019185.1 of Maratus speculifer. Taxonomy (NCBI): domain Eukaryota; kingdom Metazoa; phylum Arthropoda; class Arachnida; order Araneae; family Salticidae; genus Maratus; species Maratus speculifer. The sequence goes on from OZ025293.1 coordinate 47,565,544, forward strand.
CGAGCAATTATCTCCCCCTTAAACTAGATAAATAGGTTTTTATGCAGAATTACCCCATGTATTTCAAATTTTAAGTATAGGTTCTTACTGATAAGGTGGATCCCTGAATAGTTTTAAGGATTTCATATCTAAGTATTGAAGAGGAATAGAATATAACCTACCTTAAATTAAATTACTTTTTACGCAGATTTATAGGATTTGCTACAAATTTTGGATTATAGATTCATTATGATAAGGCGTATCCCTGAATACGTATGGGGTTATTTTTCTAATTAAAAATTAAGGCGGGTGATTTTCCGATCCCCTTAAATTATATAAATTGTTTTTTATGTTCACTTATCCGATATATTTCATATTTTGGATATATGTTTTTTCTCATAAAGTTAGTCGAAGAATAATTTTAAGGGTTTAATGGCTAAGTATACTGTCAGGTTCTGAGACCACCTCTGCTAAAGATTGGAATTTCCGTTATTTCTCTATCTTAATCTCTTTTATATTATACCGGCTGTGTACTAGAATTTTCAAGGTGACATTCTTTCTTTGTTGAAGGGAGAATTGACAGGTAATCCTGTACAGGTGGTGAGTGAGAAAGAGGAGATTGCGGAGAGGCGTGTTCATCCGTCAGTGAGGTATGTGGATGATGAGCTGACAAGCAACATGTCACTAATTAAGGAAGGAATGTGGAATGTGTCCAATGGATAAGCCCCAAAGGGGGTTGACATTAGGGAAACACCGTGATTTGAGAAGAGCAAGTCTTATCTCAGATTAGTTCAGTTCGTATCTGGGTTCATACCTAGAGAATAATGTAGGACAGAGGTCCTGATAGGGTGTGCTCTGCGTTGTAGAGCGGAGGCAGTGCGTATCTGGAGAGCAAGGGACACAGACGTCCTGGTGTTTAGTGCTCTGGGCCGAGAAGTGCAGGCCGAGTATCACTCGGCCTGCACTTCTCGAGTATCATTCGAGTATCATTCGAATCTCCCAACACAAAATATGTGTTGGGAGATTCGAAAGTGATCTCCGATAAAGTTAATCTAACGTGCATTGAGTGTGAGGGGGAAGGTGTAATTCGAATAGTACAGAGCCAACCTTTACTGTATTTAATTTAATGTTGAACCGGATCACCTATATCCGAGTTGTAATTGTATATAATGGTAAATAGCGTATTTAGTGTGTACATATATTTTAAATAAACTGTTAATTCAGTTAATTGACAGCGTCAGTGTTCATTTACACAATCCTCACAGTGGGTGACCGATATCACCTAGTAATATCGGTGGTGGCAGCTATAACTACCACGGACTTTCTTCAAAGTTGTGCGGGCTGAGAGGAACGCCCGACATATACAGTGGGGGAACGGAGGATAAGCCCCCTTAAATTAATAAATGGCTTTTTACGCAGAATTATCTTATTTGATTCAAATTTTGAATGTGTGTTCATTATGATAAGGCGAACTCCTGATTAATTGTGGGTTATCCCCCGTTCATCCCTCTATACTTAGCCATTAAACCCTTAAAACTATTCAGGGATTTACTTTATCAGGTAAAACCTATATCCAAAAGTTGAAATACGTTGGATAATTGTGAAAAAAAAATCTTATTTAAAGAGTGGGGGATTAATCGCCCGCTTTCCCTTATTTAATTAGCAAAAGAACCCCATAATTAATCTGAGATACGCCTTCTTATAATGAATATAGATCGAAAATTTAAAGCAAATCGGATAATTCTGCGCAAAAAGCCATTTATTTAATTTAAGGGTGTATTTCGATTCAAACTGCCTATTTTCCGATTTATTTTTAACTTCATTTTTACTCTCATATGCATCAAACTGGCAAATTGTCTTATTTAGAAAGTACACAAGATGCCGTAATTGTCAATTCTTTGATAAATGCAGAAAATATTGCGAAAAAAGCAATCAAAAACGGCATTTTGAACAGATTTCCCTTTGGCGGGAGATCTGTGAACGAAAAAAAAGGGTCATACTGAGAAGATAATTGTTTATAAATCAAATTCTAATGAATTGAGCATAAAAATACAGCACATGGCACCTTGTACATCTCTTCAAAAATATCCTCAGCAAGTTTCATGTTTCTGCTTTTGAAAATGTGTCTGAAATTGTATCGGAAAATTTCGTGCTGTTGAAGGTGGAAAAGCGTTTTTTTTTAATACACCCTTAAGGGGGTTTATCCCCAGTTCTCCCTCTATACATAACCATTAAACCCTTAAAACTATTCAGGAATTTACTTTATGAGAAAGATCCTACATCCAAAATTTGAAATAAATCGGATAAGTGTGCATATTTTTTTAAAATCTAATTTAAGGCCGGGGGGTAGTAATCACCCGCCCCCTTTTTAATTATCAAAAGAACCCCATAAATAATCAGAAATACGTCTTATCATAACTAACCCATGTCCAAAATTCGAAGCAAATCGGATAATTATCCGTAAAAAGCCATTAATTTAAGAAAGGTTATCCCCCGTTCCCCTTCTATACTTAACCATTAAACTCCTAAAACTCTTCAGGCACTTTATACTATATATAAGCCTTATCGAAAAGAACTTATATGCAAATTTGACACAAGTTGGATAATTCTGCATAAAAACCCATTCATCTAATTGAGGACGGATGGGGGGGGGGGTAATCGTCCCTTCCGAAAACTAATCAGGCAAGCGTCTTTTCAGTTGAACATATATCCAAAAATTGAACCAAAATAGTTAATTCAGCATGAAAAACCCATTTACCTAAATTATGAGCCCCCCCCCCCGATCCCCCTTTCATACTTAACCAATGAATCCCCAAAATCAATAATAAATCCTCAAAACCAATCCGTGTCACTTTTTTTCAGTGTCACTTTTTTTCCGTGTCACTTTTTTTCCATGTCACTTTTTTTCCGTGTCAGTTTTTTTCCGCTTTTGTAGTTTAGGTCACTTTTTTTCCGATAACTTTTTTCCGGTCACTTTTTTTCCGTTTACCCTAATCACGCCCCTCCAATCAATTTTGACAGCGGAGAATTTCTAAGCAATTTTCGCGGAAATAGGAAGAATAAAAGAGTGTTATTCCACAAGACTAGAAGTGAAACTATGTGAGTTAGTAAAGCAAATTTGTTTGTAGGTGTAAAAGAAAGTATATGTATACATATATTAGTTTGGGATTTTAAAAAAATAATTAGTTGATAAAAAAATCTTATATTTTAAATAAAGATATCAAATTTTTCAGGCTTTTTAAATTGCCTAAAATCTTAGTTACTAAAATTACATTTCAAGTAATCAACAAAAATATTTCCCGTCGTTAATTAAATGAAAAATGGTGCATATTGTATTTTTTATGATCATAAAAATTTCATACAATTTTAAAGACTGCTAAATGGAGGTTTAACTGTAAATTAGTTTTATTTATAACAATAAGAAAATAAAAAGGTTTTGTAACAGATTCAAATTTTATTAATAGTTTATATTTTATGTCATTCAAATTCAAGCAGTGTTTCAGTGTAATGATGGAATTTTACAATTGATTTTCACACCAAATCCTGTTACAATTAAATTATACAAATGTGTACAATGGTGTGTTTTCAATGACAATGCAGATTAATTATTCGTTAATAAATACTCGCAAAAACATACCTAATCACTTTAAAACGTGTTTGTTGATTGGCTGTATTTATGACGGCCAATTATCAACATGAGGGACATATCAAGGGAGGGGGAGGAGTTGCCTTCAGTGAAGGTATTTCTAAAAAAACCTAACCCGTATTTACGCAAGGAAATCCAAGATTCGAAGAAAACCCCGGGAAACACCGAACGATTAGGCCGATGGGTGCGATTCAGCACCTCCTATCTACCAGTTTCGAGAGCAGAATCTCTTTACTGCTAACTATGAAACAAACTAACCTAATAGAAAAGAAAAGACTAAGCAAATTTATATATATTTTTTTATAAATTCGTATAATAAGAGCACCTTTTACCAAGCGTAAAAAGAAAAAAAAATCGATAAAAATTTCTGTAAAAAAAGTAAGAGCGAGAGAGAGGAAAAAAGTTTCATTTTTGAAAAGGATTTACTTAGATTTTATTTGTCAATCATTAAAAAAAATAAATAAAAATAAATAAAAAATAAAAATCAAGGGACACATTAAGGAGGAGAGTTGCTGCCTCCGGACGGTCTTTCTAAAGGAGCCTAACCCGTATTTACGCAAGGAAGTTTAAGATTCAAAGAAAACCGTGGAAAACTCCGAACGATTAGATCGTCGGGTGCGATTGGGTACAAACCCAGCACCTCCCATCTACCAGCTTCGAGAGCATAATCTCTTGGCCGCTGGTGGTGTTCTCTATGAAACTGAAACAATGAAATATTTCAAAGAGTAAAAATTAGGAAAGAAAAGATTTAGCAAATTTGTATTTTTTTTCGTAAATTCATTTAATAAGAGCACCAAGAGAAAAAAGAAGAAAAAATCGATTAAAATATTTGTAAAAAAAGTACGAGAGAGAAAGAGCAAAAAAGTTTTATTTTTGAAAGGATTCACTTAGTCTTTATTTGTCAATCATTAAAAAAAAATTCATAATTTTAAGGAAACTATGTGTTTTAATCTCTTGCTATTTTAATCTCTGGAAATAATATTTTTATTAACTAAAATTAAATTTTATAGGGGATATCATCAGAAACGTTTTGCATCATTCATTGTGTGTCAAAATTTATAGTTCATAATCAATTTTATAACTACAGAACGATCTTAATGAATTTTAAGTATTAAAACTAAAAGGATATTTTTATCATTTAAAAATACAATTTCATTTAAAAATTTTAAATTCGAAAACATTTATGTTAAAACAAATAATTATTGATAATTTATTCAGCGTTTTTAATTTAAATTTATGTCAAATGTATGAAAAAGGCACAAAAATGTGGACATTTCCTAGTTTTAAGTTTCAAAAGCGGAGTAAAAATGCATGTATACATTAGAAATCTTTATTCCTTACTGGCCCTACAGCATAATGGACAGAGCGCGCGTCCAGAATACCAAGGTACTCGGGTTCAAATCCAGCAGGAAAAATGAAGGTAAGAAATTTGTTACTGAATAATCTCTGTATATGTAAAACAGTCTTAATAATAGAAAAAAAAAAACATTCGTGTTTTCTTCTAAAAAATTTTATATTAAATCATAGCTTTAATTTAAATTTTTTAACAAATTAGTGACCTTGAAGTTTCCCAAAATCCTCCTATATCACTTCCTCAAAACTTCCCCAGAACCTCCTGGGGAGGACCCTGAAGGAGGTCCTGGGGAGCGTGCCAGGATGCTGTAAAGCGGACATTTTCGGTTCCTGAGGACCTCCTGGTGACAATTTTCTGCATCCTCAGGGATGCCTGGGGGATAACGGTCCTGGGATGTGAATACTCCCCAGGACATCCTGGGGAGGCAAGTGTGCTATATGGGTATACACCGGCAGGCTGACTGCAGATGGACAGACCAGACGACGACAATGTATTTATATAATTACGACATTTCCCAATAACCGTTCATGTAAGAGAATACTTTTGAGTGTCTTTGTAAATAAACTATATTGATGTAAATAAACTACGAATGTGCATGTTTTAATTTCCATACTAAACATGCAATATTAAATCTTATTAATATATAAGAATTACAGAGCAATCCAACTATGCAAATTAGAATTTTTGTTTAATTTATTTTTGCTATAAGAATTTATCATATTAAAAACATTGCCAGTATAAAAGTTGTAGATAATATTGAGAATATGTATAGTAAACTTAATTGGATTTGATATCCTTAGAATTGACCAAGTTATGGATTTTTTTCTTTGTCCATCCCCCTTTTTGTTTTCGTTTTTAATTTTATTTGCAGTAAGAGTTGCTCCTATCAAAAACTCGTAAATGCAAAATTTTTAGATAACATTGAGAAGATTCATAATAAATTTAATTGGATATGATATTTTGAAAATTGACAAAATTCTGAATTTTTTTCTCCCCAAAACCCTATCCCCCCCCCTTAGGCCCATTTTTAATTTTTATCAAATATCTGTCATGCATAAACTTTTCGAAGTAATATAAACTTTAAACTGATTAGATATCTATTTTAATTACGAAGATATGAGCTATTTTCGGTTTTAACAAAACCGTGCTTATTTCTAGCCTCCCCCCACCTCCTTGGTCCGATTTTGCCTATTAACGAACTTGACCGAGATTTATGCCCCTTGATTTTATGTATAAATTTGGAAGAGATTTGAACAGAATTATAGAACATATCGTGTACATAAAAAAGTTATAATTTTTTTTACTGATGGTAGTTTTGGGGTCTAGAGGTCATGACCGGTGTAGATCTACAAAACAATTTCAGAAATTCTAACAAACGAACAACTGCAATAGGTAGTACTTCATATGAAATCTACCTAAAATGCATAACTCATTTAAAAGCGAAATTTAAAAAAAATATCGTTAAGAAGCCACACTACTGACAGAAAAAGACCCGGATGATAATGTAAAGTCTATGGGGGACGTTCTTTTCAAATATCTCGCTCAAATTTTAGTATTTTGTCGTGACTTTTTTTGCATAGTATAGTTGAGGAAGATCCACAACCGGCCTAGTTTTTACTTTTTCGATTTTGGTTTCAGATTTAAAAAAAAAAAACTTTAACTTTCAGAACTGGTTTGAAACGGTTATGAAACTGAAACTATCCTAATATAAAATGAATATATCCGAAATTAAAAAAGTAAAAATAGGCCGGTTGTGGATCGTCCTCAACTATCCTATGCAAAAAAAAAGCACTCCAAAGTATTGAATTTGAGCGAGATAATTGAAAAAGAACACCCCCATAGACTTTACATTATCATCCGGGTCTTTTTCAGCCAGTAGTGTGGGCTTTTAAGTGTTGTCATGCCCAATATGACATCCGAGCTACCAATAACACATTTGTCTTTTTGTCACATTCAGGGGTTGGACAAAAATATGGAAACACCTTTTGAAATGAATGCATGTTTGAAAAGAAAGATTGATTTTAATGAACTATGTAGATGGTGCTGGCATTTTCGCCTACCGACGCCACCTATACAACTTCGTAAAATCGCTGCACCGTTCAGTCGCTGTTGGAACACTGTTATGTGATGTTGTCATTGCATTATGTCAGAGTTAACAGACTTCGAATGTGGCCAAATTGTTGGCGCACGTATGGTGGGTGCTTCCGTAAGCAAGGTAGCCGAGGTTTTTAGTGTTTCAAGAGGTACTATGTCGAAGATTTATTCCGCATATTTGAAATGCGGAAAAACATCATCCGCTAAATCACAGCGCGGACGAAAGTGTGTGCTGAGGGATCGTGACAGACGATCATTAAGGAGGATTATCGCGAAAAATTAGAAGACCACAGCTGCAAAAGTTACTGCTGAAATGAATGTCGTGTTACCAAACCCTGTGAGTGCCTAAACAATTAGAAAAGGGCTTAGTAAACAGAGAATTGCTGGCCGTGCTGCAATTTAAAAGCCATTCATCAGTGATGCTAATGCCCATAAAAGGAAAAAGGGGTGTTTAAGTCATAAAGCCTGGACTATAGAGCAGTGAAAGTGAGTAATATGGTCTGATGAGTCTTCTTTCACATTGTTTCAAACTTCTGGCCGAATTTACGTCTGGAGAACGCCATCTCTTGCCTATAATACAGACTGCTTGTTGCCAAAAGTGAAACATGGCGGGGGTTCAGTGATAGTTTGGGCAGCCATATCGTGATTCTCTTCTGGCCCCATGATAACTCTGTCAGGGCATATTACTGCTCAGACTTATGTGAACATTTTGGCCGATCAAGCCCATCCAATGGTACAAACTTTGTTCCCCAATGGTGATGGTCTCTTCCAAGATGCTCACATTATCCAGGACTGGTTTTCTGAGCACGAGAATGAATTGTCGCATTTTCCCTGGCCACCACAGTCACCAGACCTGAATATTATCGAACCTTTGTGGTCTACATTGGAGCGGAAAGTGCGTTCTCGCTATCCACCGCCGACATCATTATCTGAACTTGCCACCGTTTTGCAGGAAAAATGGTACAATATTCCCTTGGCAAACATATAGAAACTTTATTTATCCATTCCGAGAAGACTGAAAGCAGTTTTGAATAACAATGGGTACCCTACACCATATTAGGCAAGGAAACTTGGTTTTTTTAAGGTGTTTCCATATTTTTGTCCAACCCCTGTTTGTCTTTTATAATATAGATGTAAAAATTGCTATTTCATTACATCGTATCTTAACAAGAATATTTGAAAATTCCAAATATTTCCGAATAAAGAAGAATTCAGAAATGTGTCAAAAACTAGCACTTAGAATTAGAGAATAGCTTTTAGCTAGGATATTTCGTTCGGATGAGATACACTAATTATTTTGATAATGCTGGCTGTATATTGGTAATAAATACATGTTCATATATTTTTATAGATTATTACATATTAAAATTGCCAAGCTTCATGAATGAAGAATTTTTGTGAAAAAAAAAAATAATATTTATATGAAATTATTTAAAATAATACATTTATTCTTAAACATGAAGAAGTAATAGGTATTTTTTTCATGTAGGTTAAAAAATTATGTGATTTTATTTGAGATATTTTCTCTTTTATTCTTTATACTTTTTTTGCAAAAAAAAAAAAAAAAACAGTTTTATTTTTAAAAAATTTCAAAATGAAAATAAAATGTAATGTATCATAACATGATTGAGTCTTTAAAGAAAATTATAAAAGAAAAGAAAAGAAAAGAAACTTTTTGAAAATTTGTTTCGGTTATTATAAAATGAATTTTGAAATAAATCATTTTGACAGAAAGAGAATCTCTTTGTAATACTTAAAAAATTGAAACGAAGGATTTTTTTGCTACATTTTAATTTTCTTTAATCACACCAGCTTCAATGAAAATCAGTTTTGAACGAAAATCAAATTATTTCAGCTTTCTTGAAAGACCAGACTGATTTTATACTTTACTAGCGAGCTACGCCCGCTAGCTGGGCCATTTTTCCAAACGAACCTCGATATTAAGCAGTATATAATAAGCAAAAATTTTATTTAATAAGCAAGTCTTGGTGTTCGAATCCTCAAGCACAAAAAAAAGTAAATTAAAGAACTATGGTTGTTATGCGCCCATTATCCCGTTAAAAATATATGATTTCGCACAGTGGGCGCTACGCGCCCACCGTGCGAAGCCGGCCACCGGCGCTACGCGCCATGGTCGCCATCGTCCCGTTAAAAATATTTGGTTTTGCACGGTTGGCGCTGCGTGCACATAAGACATTTTCTCGTATTTTTGGTCCATCAGAAGCAAACTTTTACGCAGATTCTGAATATGTAATCAGTTTTTTTCTGCTTTAAAAACTGTCTGCATTATGGTTTAAGAAAAAACGTGCAAAAAAAAGTTTGGGTATTAAAAACTGCAAAAGACTGCTATTAAAAAAAAAATAAGTAATTTCATTAATGTCACATACAACATAACTAACAAATAATTTTGGCAGCTCGTTTTCCGTTTGTACTAACAGAAATTAGTATTAATCGCGTAAATCTTAGGTTACACAATATTCATGTATGCTACCAAAAAGAAAAAGTATGAAAATGAGCTACAACGATTAATACTCATATACAGAATAAATATATGAATAGCCAGTTACATCTGAGATCCTCAAAATATTAATTAGCAACACTATTACCTCTTAGTGAACATATCTTGCTGTGCTTAAATAGTTGTACTTATTATATTAATTAAACCGTGTTTAACATTTTTTACCAATTAGTTCTTTTTCTCTTATACATTCTTAGACAAAATGACGGAAGAAAAAGAGGTTTTCGGCTGCTTCTTCTTTTAGCCAAAAGGGAAAAGTTCTAGTCGTTCACCGAAAGGTGGCGCAGTGTTCTGCCTGAGAGCTCCTATTGAGCTCCGTTTGGGAAATGAGACGTTTTCCGTTCCGATTACTGACCGGTTTTTAATTCATAACTTTTTAAATTTTGGTCCCACGGTCTCAAAAATGCCCGAAATGACTTTCCCGGAATTTTTCGAATCGAAAGACATCTCTCGCGACTTCCAACTCGCCCGCATTGCGAACTGTAATCGGCTTCAAGCAGACAGACAGACAGACAGAGGCACACGTATTTTATTAGTATAGATTATCAAATACTTTAAAGATCTTTCCATCATACTTGCCATCTTCGGATGTATATTCCATGAAATGTGAGTTAGTTTAAACCAGGTTAAACTGATTTCTAACCAGAAAGTATTTTAGATTCATTAGTTATTTAATTTTCTGATTTCAAGTGGAACATGTTTCATATCATTTCTTTAAAAAACATTCTGGCAAGAAACGTGTTTAACCTGGTTTAAATTAACTCTATTATCCGAAGTTATGTCCAAAGTTGACAAGCATGTTACATTGTCTATCCTATACGAGGTACTGGTAAGAATTTGCGTTATAATCACAACTTGTACTGGCAACCTTCTGGGTTCACGTAGTTATAACAATTATAGCACTTGAGTTCCCTTGGATCATTTTTATAGGGGCATTTTGAAGTTTCATGGTTCTTCATGCAATAGGCGCAGGTTTATTTTCTTCTACATTTATCTTTTTTATTTCCATAGATTTGACAGCGGGTGCACCTTATTATGGGGGCGTGCTGGGCGATTTTACACGATAGAAAACTGATCTGCAATTGTTCTTGGTGTAGCAATCTGATTAACAATCTATCCTCCATATCTAGCATTAGTTGATAGGTCTTTAGAGAATATCTTTGTAGTACTTTATGTTAATTAGGTTTTATGTCATACTGAAGATCTTCGCTTAATTTTTTTCTTCTACTATGATGTTTTTAGGGATTCCCAAAATGATTATTTTTTTCCTTTCTTTCCCTGTGAGTTTTAGTTACTGTGTTCCAGGATCTTGTCTGCTATGTTAGACACATCTTCGTCAGTGTTTGAGAGTACTATAATACCGTATCTCCGTTTCCAAACGTCCGATCGGTACGAGGGAAGGGGCGGTAATGTTCGACGAGGTTCGACATCGGGGGCAAGACCTCCCCCTCTCCTTCTAGTTCTCCCCCGACTAAATAAAGTAAAAAAAAATATTCAGTCTTAAATATTTTTGAAACATTTATCATCCGATTAATTGTATATTTATTAAACTAAAATATCAATGTCAGTAATAAAAAATATTTTTGTGTTTTATCATTTTACATATTTTTATATATTTAAAACAAACCATATATTAAAAATATCTTTTTTTTTTAGACCAAATATTATACCTTATTTCAGAATTATATTTAAAGACAATTAAAAATAGTTTTATAAAAACAATAATTCAGTAACAAAAGTAGAAAAAAATAATTTATGTTTCCTTCAAGAGAAATATTAATTTAAAAATTATAGAAGAAAAATAGAAATTTTCCCGAAAATTCAATAACTTAATCCATTTTTTTAGGAAAACATAAAAATTTCGAAGATTTAGCAATTAATAAGTTTGCTTAAAAGTTGTAAAGTGATATATATATATATATGTTACAGGCCAAACCCGATTTTAGGCCAAACTAGATTGGCCTAGGCCAAACCGGTCTATCCTAACGCCCATCGGATTCCGGTTTTCCTAGGCCAAACCGGTCTATCCTAACGCCCATCGGACAAACTAGTTTTTCCTAGGCCAAACTAGTCTATCCTAAGGCGCATTGGATAAACTAGTTTTTCCTGGGCCAAACTAGTTTGGCCGAACTCTTATAGGATAAACTAGTTTAGCCTGCTGTTTATTGGTCTGAACTAGTTTATCCTAGGCCGATCTAGTTTATCCTAGGCCAATTCAATTTGGCTTGATTTTATTAAATTCAATGACCGCCTCAGCGCCAACATTCTAGTTTGTCCTAGGCTGATCGAGTTTATGTAAATCGTCCAATCGTGTAATCGGCCAATGTATTTTACGTGTTTTTAGCTCACAGGCATCAAAGCCTGAAAAATAATGGGCTCGCACGTTCTGTATATACGGTTGTATGTACACATGTATGTACGTACGTATGTACGGAACACGCTAACTCTTGATAGAAATAATGTAATTTGACGTGTTAAGATCTCATCAGGCTACCAAAGCCTGAGAAATAATGTGCCCGTGGGTTCTGTATCTATGTATGTATGTAAGTACGTAACGCAATAATTCTTGATAGAAATGTTTGATTTGCATGTAACTTTCAATATTGGTTTATTCTTATGAGGAGCTTTTCTGTTTAATTTTAGCAGGTCATTGGAGAATAATAAGGGGGGGGGGAGATCGAGAGGCTGATTTGCCCCTTCCCTTAATTCAAATAAATGGGTTTCCATGCATTATTAGCATATTTTATATAAAAAAAAGTTAGATATAGAAGCATTCAGATGAGGCGCCTCCATGATTAGTAGTGGATGTTCATTGTTTAAGTATAAAGAAGTGGGAAATAAAGGTAACGCCCCATAATTTATGTAAATGATTTTTCAAGCAGAATTTGCTAATTTCCTTAAATTTCTGAAATAGATTCATTCTGGTAAGGTGCTTCCCTAATTAGTTTTGGGGGTTAATTGGTTAAGAACAAATGGAAGAAAGGGGGGCTCTCGCCTAATTTTGCCAAATTGGGTTTTCATGCAGAATTAACCGATTTGCTGCAAATCTTCGATTTGTTCATTCTGATGAAGCGCTTCACTGATTAATTTTCGTGGTTCTTTGGTTAAGTATAAAGGGGAAGCGTACAATTTATTTCCTTAAATTAGATAAATTAATTATAATACAGAATTATCCAATTTGTTTAAAATTTTGGACTTGAATTCATTCTGATCAGACGCTTCTTTAATTAATTTTTCTTTTGGTTAAGTATAATGGGGTAGTGGACGATTTATCACCTTCCTTCAATTAAATAAATGGGGTTTTATGCAGATTTATCTGATTTGCCGATTAAATTTTGAACATTGTTTTTTTTATAAGGCGAATCCCTGAATAGTTTTGAGGATTTAATGATTAAAAGCAGGAATGTAGTATTACCCTCCTTAAATCAGATGAATGGTTTTTGAGCAGAAATATCTGATTTGCTTCAAATTTTGGATAATTGTTCAATTTTATAAATTGTATCTCTGATTAGTTTTTGAGGTTCAATGGTTAAGTATAATTACGGGAAATGGGAAAAAGTAATCCCCCTTACTTGTTTTTTCGAGGACGTTATTTTTCAAAAAAATAAGTCTGTAATACACAGTGTAAACAGCCTGTGAATGCAAAGCCATCAGTTTAACATGGCAATATTGTTTTTAATATTAATCCCGACTACTGCTTCATTGCTAACCTTGTGCAAAGTGGTTTTGCTATCATCCCTGTATAACGCATTTTATTTGAAGGGTAGTAGAATACTGTTAGAAGTTTGCACGGGCCGGAATTTCGAAGCCTGGTAAAAAAATTAAAAGTTGAGCCTGAGCTCTGCCTGTACAAAAATCAATGAAAAGAGACTCAGTCCGACTCGACCTGGCACTACTCAATTTCTGCAAAAAAATCAGATTTTAATTCACATACATTTAAGATTCCTTTAAAAAATACTGCATACATATTTATGGATAAATTTACAATGTATTTTTAAATTACGATGTGTTCGCTGAATGGAAAATACACAATGTATTATTCATTATTTAGATTCTTAGTCCTTCATTATTCAAATAGGAATTCATTTAATAGTTGATGTAGTTTAGAACAAAAGAAAAAGGGGAGTTTTATAAACATCATAACTTTTGAATATGTTTAGTAAAAAGTAGATTTGTGAACATATTTCTCTGTCATTCCTTAAGGGTTTTCTCAAATCCAAAAGAGCTACATGCCTAACACATTTATTAATTAATTTCTTATCGGAAATGCATAAGATTAACAGGCATTCTTACTCAGAAAATATGTAATCGAATGGAGTTAACCATTTTTCATAAAAGCGATGTATCTGTGAGAAAATACTATTAAAGCTACGTTTTGAATCGAATTTCCAGTTGCGACTTTACGGAAAAGAAAAACTTGATGTCGTGACAAAAATAGCTATATGTCGACATGTAATTAATTTCTCAAAAATGGAAAACGCTGTTCGATTCAAAATTATGTTCAGCTGCGATCTGGCTCGAATAATAATAATAATAATAATAATAATAATAATAATAATAATAATAATAATAATAATAATAAAAGCAAGCTTATCACGGCATGGCTTGAGTATGCAAAAAAATAAATAAATAAATAAATAAGCAAACACCATGTCCAATGCACCATGTCTCTAACGTGGACATGTTAAATTTCTGTCTTGATGTTACAAACAATGACTCTTGACACACATTTATGCTTATTCTAGTGAAAGATATGTTTTTACCGGCCAAACCCAATTTTGAGCCAAATTATATTATCCCAGACCAAACTATTTTATCCTAACGCAAATTGGATAAGCTAGTTTTCCTTATGCCAAACTTATTTATCTAAATATCCATAGGATAAACTAGTTTTTTCTATGTAAGATGATGGTAATCCTTCATTTTTTCTTTCATACTTAACCATTTAACCCCCCAAAATAATTCAGGGAATAGCTTATCAGAAAGAACATACAACCAAAATTTAATGCAAATCCGTAAATTCTGCATCAAAACTATTTATCTAAATTACTGGGGGGTTACCTACATTGCCTTTTGTTTTACACTTAGTTTTAATCTTATCCAATGAATTTCCAAAACTAATCAGAAAAGTACCTTATCAGAATAAAACTACATCCAAAATTTTAAGTAAATCGAATATTTCTACCAAGAGTTATCGCATTATGTACATACAGGGGTTGGACAAAAATATGGAAACACCTTAAAAAAAAACACGTTTCCTTGCGTAATATGGTATAGGGTACCCGTTGTTATTCAAAATAGATTGCAGTCTTCTCGGAATGGATAAATACAGTTTCTGTATGTTTGGCAAGGGAATATTGTACCATTCTTCCTGCAAAACGATGGCAAGTTCAGATAACGATGTTGGCGGTGGATAGTGAGAACGCACTTTCCGCTCCAACTTAGACCACGAAGGTTCAATAATATTCAGATCTGGTAACTGTGGTGGCCAGCGGAGATGCGACAATTCATCCTCGTGCTAAAAAAACCAGTCCTGGACAATGTGAGCTGTGTGAACGGGGGCGTTGTCGCCTGGGAAGACACCATCCCCATTGGGCAACAAAGTTTGTACCATTGGATGGACTTGATCGGCCAAAATGTTCACATAAATCTGAGCAGTAATACGCCCTGACAGAGTTATCATTGGCCAGAAGAGAACCACGATATGGCTGCCCAAACCATCACCGATCCTCCGCCATGTTTCACTGTTGGCAACAAGCAGTCTCTATTATAGGCTTGAGATGGCGTTCTCCAGGCGTAAACTCGGTCAGAAGTGGGAAACAATGTGAAAGAAGACTCATCAGACCATATTACTCTCTTTCACTGCTCTATAGTCCAGGCTTTATGACTTAAACACCACTTTTTCCTGTTACGGGCATTAGCATCACTGAGTAATGGCTTTTCAATTGCAGCACGGCCAGCAATTCCCTGTTTATGAAGCTCCCTTCTAACTGTTTTGGTACTCACAGGGTTTGGTAACACGACATTCATTTCAGCAGTAACTTTTGCAGCTGTGGTCTTTTTATTTTTCGCGATAATCCTCCTTAATGATCATCTGTCACGATCACTCAGCACACACTTTCGTCCGCGCTGTGATTTAGCGGATGATGTTTTTCCGCATTTCAAATATGCAGAATAAATCTTCGACACAGTACCTCTTGAAACACTAAAAACTTCGGCTACCTTGCTTACGGAAGTACCCACCATACACGCGTCAACAATTTGACCATGTTCGAAGTCGGTTAAGTCTGACATAATGCAATGACAACCTCACATAACAGTGCTCCAACAACGACTGAACGGTGCAGCGATTTTACGAAGTTGTATAGGTGGCGTCAGTAGGCGAAAACGCCAGCGCCATCCATATAGTTCATTAAAATCAATCTTTCTTTTCAAACATGCATTTCAAAAGGTGTTTCCATATTTTTGTCCAACCCCTGTATGTACGTACATGCGTACAAACATGCGTACATACATGCGTACATACATAAATACAGAACCTGCGAGCCCATTATTTCTAAGGCTTTGACGCCTGTGAGCTAAAAACAAGTAAAATTACATTGGCCTAGGATAAAGTAGATCAGCCTAGGACAAACTAGAATGTTGGCGCTGAGGTGGTCATTGAATTCAATAAAATCACGCCAAACTGAATTGGCCTAGGATAATCTAGATCGGCCTAGGATAAACTAGTTCATTCCAATAAACAACAGGCTAAACTAGTTTATACTATAAGAGTTCGGCCAAACTAGTTTGGCCTAGGAAAAACTAGTTTGTCCTATGGGCCTTAGGATAGAGTAGTTTGGCCTAGGAAAAAATAGTTTGTCCGATGGGCATTAGGATAGACCGGTTTGTTCTAGGAAAAACTAATTTATCCGATGGGCGTTAGGATAGACCGTTTTGGCCTAGGCCATTCTAGTTTGGCCTAAAATCGGGTTTGGCCTGTAACATATTTATATATATATATATATATATATATATATACAGGGTGTAATATGTTATTTATCGCAGGCCATTAATTTCTAAACCATTGATCATAGACATATAATTCGATTTACAAAAACCTTTCAAATGAGGCAAATATTCACGATGTAGCATTGTTGAAATTAAGAAATCAATTTTATAAAAATTACGAAATCTAACTTTTTATACGGTTGCCCAGTCCCTATAGTTATGTTTAGTAAAATTTCATAGGTATTGTAACAAATATAACACAAAACGTTTCACTTCTGTACGATAAAAATTGATACAGTTATTAAATTTTAATGTTTGAAATTTTTTCACATGACTGTCTTTCATTCAAGGATCAGTTAAAAAATGAAGAAAAATAATTCGAGATTGAAATCAGGTTACGATGTCCTTTTACTTAAATGCCAAATGCCATTACCTTTGTCTTATTCTTTGAAATTTTTAAATTATAATCTTTTCCAATTTTGTTTAAAGTAAAAATTTCACGTTGTAATTTGTCTTCATTGTCTTGAAATAAAGATCATCTGTTAACAGTATATTGTTAAACATGATGTTTCCGAGATTTATTCAAATATAAACTTTTGCAAATATGAACTTTTAAAATTTTTTAAATACTTTTGGAGTGGTTTTTGTTGTTTCAAATTCTGAATTTAAATATGTTTCCACATCAGTAAACCCCCCTCTTTACCATATATTTAAAATTAGCATAGAATATCAATAAATTTCTATATAAAGACAAAAATAACATTAGTATGATTGTAAATACAAAGTGAATTTTTTTTAGTTCTTGTCAGCGTTGCCAGTAGGCTACTTTTTACAAATTAAGATTTCTTAATTGGCACCACTTTTTTGAAACGATAAATTATCTTCTGTTTTCGCTTTAATTGTTATGTCATTGAATAAATCATATTTCATCATTTGTAAACAGTGGTGCCAATGAAGAATCTGAAAAAAAGTAGCTCATCTTGCAACTCTGATCTTCTTGTTATTTTTTTCAAATTCGAAATTTAAATGTGTTTCCACACCAACAAATGTCCTTTCACAATATAATTTGTGTTAATATTTATGTGAACCCCAATATATGTCTTTAAATATCATCATAAATATAATATTACTATAATGACGTAAAAAATCACATATAAATAAATGTACCGTATTTTCGGGTGTATAGTTCCCGGCTTATACAAGAAAAAACCTTCCAAAAAGCCGCTGCAGCTTATACACGGTGCAGGTTATACAAATATTTTTTTTTAAATTGGAAATCGTTATATTTTTTTCTACAATTTTTAAACCTCTAAAAATTAAAAAAAAAAAAAAAACATCGAAATTTGTAATTTTTTTTCGCTATGCCGCGAAATTTAGAGAGTTCTGCCATGCTTGTAAAGGCTTTTTTTTTACTGCTTAAATACAGTTATTTCTGGGTTTGGAAGAACTGTCACAACTATCGCCAAGTATTGCACTGATAGATCTATAATAGCCATTGTGTCGGTAGAGTACAAAATCCAAAACCCGGAACCCTTCCAACTTCGAGGATTCTGAATTTAAGAACATTTTTAGTTTATTTTTCAAAAAAAAAAAAAAAAAAAAAAAAAAAAATCCACTCTACTTGTTGCAAAGAGCAAAAAAAAAAGTGTGTGATTTATGATACGGAACGATTCAGAGCAGTCGCTCTTTTTCGAAATGATTCCGAGGAATCATTCCTTTACAGAGTCGTTTCATTTTGGAAGGAGTTCAAGAAATCGAACTTTTCCGGAGTCGTTTCATTTCGGATAGAGTCTGAGGAATCGTTCCGTTTCGAATTTGGTGCATTTCGGATCGATTCCGAGGATTTGTTCCTTTTGGGAAGGAATGACCTAAGATAGGTATACATTTTATGTCCAAAATTTTGAATTTATCACCGATTTTTCTTTCTTTTTTTTCGGAAAAATTCAGAAAAAATATCACGCTTGTTTGAAAAAAAAATGCGCGTAAACGGCGCATCAGTAGAAACGCCGCATCGTTTGAAATTTTATCTTAAAACACGTAAACGCCGCAGCGTTTCTTCCGAAAATTACGGTACTGATAATCTGAATTTTTTAGACGAATTACAGTAGATATTATGCATCACAAAAAAATTTGGTAAATTTGTGTTAAAAATTATGACTAATGGCTTCTAATTTCGAACCCTCATTGAAATATACGTTCGTAAATTGTGTATAGCCCACGGACTATACACCGATGCATCTCCGCGGGTTATACGCGAACTTTTATTACTGCACTGCTCGATTTAGGGGTGCGGGTTATACACTGGGTGCGGACTATACACCCGAAAATACGGTAGATTTTTAAAAAATAATCAAGCAAGTAACATTTACTTCCTGTACGTATCGCAGAGAAAAATGCAAGATAGCGTTGAACTACTTAAAACTTTTTAATCAATTTTCTCAGGGAGTATAATTTGAGATTACAGGTGTGTTTATCTATTCAGTTTTTAGCAGCGACTTACGCAGAAAGTCAACCCAAACCCATTGAAAGAAAAATTGTCAACCAGAACCCGATCGTAACTCAAGATATTCAAAGACGAACATGAAATGAATATTTTAACATAAAGTACATATTTGAACATATTTATGAAAAACCTTCAACTGTTATATCCATAATATGAATTTTAATTTATTTTTTAATAAAAATGAACACACATGCACTCGTAAAATTCAAATGTATAGCTCTTTTATTTGAATATTCAACCGTCAAAACGTAATCCGAATTTGGGCCGAATCCCAAACATCTTTAGTCTACTCTATTTGAAGCACATATGTAACGAAAAATATTGCATGAAACCGACCCAAGTCGTGGAGTCGGATAAAATCGAGCTACCCGGCCTGATGCAAAATTCTAGTTTATACAGATTTTACAACAATAACGTTTCTTTTATTTATAGAAAATAAATATCTAAATTCGACTTCTTCACATTCTGATTTTTTATTGATACTTGGAGTACTGCAGAGGAAACGCAGGAAAATTTGACATTTATACTTCGCATAGATATTTGAACAAGATTCACATACACTTTGATTAACCTTCAAATTTAAAAAAATACAAATGTTTAAAGTGCAAAAAACTGAAAATTGTTTGTTTTCTGAAAGAAAAGTGGGCGATCTAAAAAGATCTTTTGGAAAATTATTTGAAGGAAATCGCAGCAAAAGATTTAAAATGATGTAAAAGGTTTTTTCCTGCGATATGTTTCCAAACTAAAATATCGAATAGTTGTTACATAAGAATGTGTTCCGTATGAGTGACATTTTTCTTTTCTGATATAAAATTAGGCTATTTTAGTCAAGTGAAAATACCTAATGTTAAGCCAATGGGTGAAAATTTTTAGATATTTCAGCTGCGTTTTAAAAATTTTTAAATGTTTTTTGCATTGGATAGCTCAGGTAAATCTGTGCGTAGACGACTTAGTGTATTTTTTCGGGGTATGCTTAATCAAGAAATTTTCACTTTCGGAAATGGGAAACCCACTTTCTTGCTGTTTTTGTAACCGTCCTCAAAAAAGGACGCTGGGCGTTAATGGGTTAATAAACTAAAAGAAAGATTTTTCTGAAATCATTGTTGCCACAAAAATAAAATACCACTGTATATCATGTTCAGCAATGATTATTAAAATATAAAGACTAAGAAATAAAGTGTGATGTCTCCTCGCGGTTTTCTCTTATATTTAAATTTAAAAAGCAAAATTGAAATTGCTTAGAAGAAAACATATCAGTCGACTGAAGAAGTGGAATTTCAGGGAATTCAGAAGTGGAATTTCAATAATATCATCATTTTGGGGAAAACATGAAAAAAAAAGATTAAATATATATAAAATACAATTTAATCCATTATAAGAAAGCATAACTTTTAAGATACCCCTGAAATTCCACTTCTTCAGTCGACTGATATGTTTTCTTCTAAGCAATTTCAATTTTGCTTTCTTCATAAAATAACCTGCTAACGAAATAGAAAAAAACTAAAAACGGCTTTAAAATAAATGTACACCAGATAGACAATAAAAAAATAATCATTTAAAAATATTAAAATGTAAACATCTTTAAAAAATTTCTCCTATTGGATTAGTGCTAGCGAACGAGTGTTTTCGTCTGACGGACATTTATGATCTTATTTATTCCATATAAGTTAGAGTGAAAAATGTTCGAAGCTAGTAAAACGTACCTTGGAGAAAAAAAAATAGTTACCAATTTTTTTCAGCATTAATGGATAATATCATCATTTTGGGGAAAACATGAAAAAAAAAGATTAAATATATATAAAATACAATTTAATCCATTATAAGAAAGCATAACTTTTAAGATACCCCTGAAATTCCACTTCTTCAGTCGACTGATATGTTTTCTTCTAAGCAATTTCAATTTTGCTTTTTAAATTTAAATATAAGAGAAAACCGCGAGGAGACATCACACTTTATTTCTTAGTCTTTATATTTTAATAATCATTGCTGAACATGATATACAGTGGTATTTTATTTTTGTGGCAACAATGATTTCAGAAAAATCTTTCTTTTAGTTTATTAACCCATTAACGCCCAGCGTCCTTTTTAGAGGACGGTTACAAAAACAGCAAGAAAGTGGGTTTCCCACCAGTAAAGAGGAAGATAAATATGTACCTTATTTCACGAGACAGAATCCTCGATAAATTTAGATAAAAGTTAATTTGCTTTTAAAAGTGGTGGGAAATACAAAATTTAAATTTTAGCGAAGAGAATAATTCGGGCGTTAATGGGTTAAAACAATGCTGATTTAATTTTTTTAATTGCAATTTATCATTGAAAACACGATTTTACGTAATCTGAGTACACAATTTCAGAAGCCAGTTAAAAATTATTTCGAATGATTAATCAGTCATCGTTCTGCGTTTTATAACTGCATAGAAAAAGAGATGTTGACTTCGGAAAAATATGTATGATATCTGTGACTGCCAAATAGTCTCTCCTTCACCTTTTAATTTTGGTTCATAAATAATCATAAGAATCCTTTGTAATACGTGAGTATTTATTAAATTTTCTTTCTTACAGTAAATACAATGCAGCTCTTTTCAAATGCAAAACTTCTCATCATTCGTTCTGAAATTGATGGTGGATCCCCATTAATAGGATTTTCAATTATCGTTAATTAAAAAAATCTGACTTTCTCTCTTAGAGGATTTGCATGATTATTGGGTATTATTCTAGACTTTCTGTCTTTGAAATTTTCAATCAATACCTGAGTAGATTTACTTTTCAACGTGGAAGAAAGTGAATAAGAAGTCAATTATGTTTTTCTGTCAAGAATTTCTTAATTAACATGAAAAGATGCCATGTAATAGAGCCCACAATATCAAATTGGTTTATAAACTGGTAATGAGAGAACAAATATATTTTAAAACGAATACTTCAAATATTAATCTGTGCAGCTTTTTTGTTAATTTTAATGAAATTTATCTTATTTAAAAAAATAATGAAGATATATTGATAGAATAAAGTAAAGTAAATTTAAATTAAAAATTATTAATATTAGAAACATGTTTCATAACAGTTTCTATTAATATTTTGTAATTTCAAAAAATTTGCCTCTAAATACTATACGGTTCAGAAAAAATAGTTTTGGCCGTATATTTATCAATTATATCGCATAAATACCTTTAAAAAATCTTGAAATAATTAAAGATGTATTTACTAGTGTACAGTAATATTTAACCACTTGAATATGTAATCGTCGAAACCGACTTTAGCTTGAATGATATCTAAAACGTACGCTTAGTATGGGAACGTAGTCAAGAGTACATTTCGCCTCAAATAACTGGTGAACAGAGAATGGGCCTCAGAATGCTTTACTCTGTTAAATTCCGGTGATTGAGATCAAATCTCAAGAACTATAGAGATATGACCAGAAACTTTAGTGAAAAAATTGTAGAGCGTCATCGATTCATAGAGAAGCATCGTGACCACGTACACTATAAATAAACCTAAATTGTCTTACAATGATGCATTATGAGAAAAACTCGTCTGTATACACAAAACTGTTTCTCAAAAAAAAAATGATTTCCGTATTCCTTGGAGACATGTTTTACCGATGAATTCCTCCCGAAAGTCTAAAAAAAGTGGAAAATTCAGTTCATTCTTAGTACTCATGTCTAGTAGCTATTGATGCTAAAGTCGAATTTTATTTTAAAAGCGAAAAAACGAAAACTCTTTAAATTAAGATTAATTTGATTAAAAATTCAAATAATTTTTCGATTGTGGATGGGAACAGCTGAAATTCCGTTTTGATATGCTTTAAACATTTCCTTCAAATTTTAAATTTAAATGATTTTAAATATATAAAAATAAAATACTATTAAATAGTTAATACGGATATGAGAGGTGTTTTACAGAGGTGAAAATGATATCAAGTTTAGATTTCATGGTGGGAACTCACGGTGGGATTCTATGACTGAGACAAAGTGGAATAAATTTTGCTGTTTTTCATTTTGAAATGCCAAGCATAAGAGCTTTGATTGATAACTTTGACATAATAACAGATCTTTATTATATTTCTAATATTTACTTTTATGGAAATAGTATTTTGTTAACTTTAGTTTAAATACCATTTACTTAAGAGTTAGTCTTACCAATATAATGTGCATTTTTTATTGTAACTAATTTTGTAGGGTTATTGTAAATGAATGAAACAGTTTCTTCTTAAATATTTTTTTTTTGTCGAAATTCGAAGTGTTCAACCTTGTTTATTTAAAAGATAAATGGACAGTTAAATGCTTGATTTATAGCAGTGGAAAAGAGGTACCATTTTAGTTTGAGAATTGATACATTATTTTGAAGAAAATATAACAAGTTCAGTTAATAAAAGCAGTTTTCAAAAGAAATTTTATTGAGTAAACCAAAAATAAAAATCCTCATATGCTTTAAAAATTTTATTCAGCGATATGATATTTATTCCGATACTTATGTTTGCATATTTCTTTCACAGACATATTACTCTGTCACTGCTACGGCAACATCCTTTCATCTTCACACGCTACTAACACACGCAGGTAAGTATGTTTGAGAATTTGTATATTTTCTTGTCCTTGAAATGAATGTTTTATATTCATAGTGCATGGCCATTTATTCTAAAAGAAAATGTGCACCCTTTAAAAAAAGCATATTCTTCAGGATATTTATAGTTTAGGTTATATTTCTAGATAAATATATATTGTTATTTTTCCATAATACGAGCCAGAAAAATAGTGAGAACAACATTTATTTCTACATTCAAAATTCATTCTAATGATAGACATGTAGAATTAGAATTAAAAAAAAATTACATTAAATTTGAAACAGAGTGGCATTCATCGTAAGTTCATTGCTTGAAATAACAATACTAACAAGGAAGGTCTCCATACGGGCATACTCAGAAAAATCTGAAAAAATTACAGAATGTTCTTCTCATATAGTTATACATGTTTATAAAAAACATTTCGGCGGAATCTCCTTATAACGTCCGTAAAAAAATAATAAAAATTTCGTTTATTTGGCGATTTACCTCCGGTTTGCGGAAAAACGAAATTTTGAAAAATACGCTTTTACGCTTCGAATACTTTTTAAAGAAAAAACTTTCTATGTTCAATTTATTTAAATAAGTTTAGTTTAAGTAATTTTAGTTTTGCATTTTTACTTTACTTTAAGTGTAATTTTGTCACATACGTTTATACGTACTTAAACAAAATGAAATTAATATATTTTATCATTTAAAACACAATTTAAATTGATTAAAATTGTGCCAAATTGAAAAATACACTGTTAAAAATCTGCTGCATTTTGTTGCAACGCACATCCCTTGCTTGTATAGAAAACGGTTACTTGGCCGTGAAATGGAGCTTTCTCATTGGTTGGAATAGAGATATTATATACAAGCGGAGGAATGCGTTGCAACAAAATGCAGCAGATTTTTAACAGTGTATGACACGGCCAATTCACGGTGCTATGGAGCATTCTCATTGGTCAGAAGAGAGATATTCTTTAAAAGTAGTGGAGTGACGTTGCAGTAAATGCTGCAGATTTTTAACAGTGAAGTCAATTGAAATCAATTTTCAGATTCGTTAAAATCGTCTGCTTTTGGCGAGGAAATGCACTGTACGCCAAATCCCGCGTCGCTTTCAGCTTTTCACGCCAATTATTCCAAACTATTTTATTTTTTTACGTATCTAATAATGTAATTCCGCCGCTAATTTTCACTGATCTTTTATTACCTACATGAGTAGTTTAATTCGTATTTTTTTCAAAAAATTCTGAGTATGCCCCCAATGGAGACCTTCCTTGTAAGTGATCAATTTAAAATAAGCTGACATAATTGTTTATAGCATTGTATGCAAGTTCTGCTATCATATAACGATATTCACCAATATATTCTTGACTCATTTTCGGCGAGTGAGTTGGATTTATTTTTTAAAAAGTGAATGGTGAGTTTAGTTCAATAAGAAAATATCGTGCGTTTGAGTTAAAAGTGCAGCTCAAACTTATTCAATATATTAACTAGTTCTTTAAAACTTCTCTCACTTCTGTCATTAGAAATACGTTTTTCCCATTGAATATTATTCTTCGCAAATAGCTGTATCCTAGTATAGAATTCTAAGAAAACATGTCTGGTATATATGTGTGGTTATGTACTTTCAGTATCTCACATTCACAAGACGAAATTAAGGCTTTTGCACATAGGGCCTCCAAATCTAAATATAAGGTTTTTAGAAACTGCAATAATATTCATTATTTTCACAGTTTTATGCTCTAAGGTAAAATTTAAGTATTACAAAATACTGTTAAAGTTTTGTTTTTTTTTCATGATCTTTTTTCCAGTCTTTTAAGCCTAAGTAGATTTCACGGTACATTACAGCCCAAACATTAAAAAATACGTCATGCTAGAGTTACTCAAGTCCAAATAAACCTGAAATACTCTACTCCATTTTGAATGCTTTTTTTAACCTCCACAGTACTGGTGTCACCTGTAGGAGACGCTGTAAACACCTTTTACGCTAATTTAAATGCTTGTAAATTTATTGAAATTACTTCTAGACCTTTTGAATAAATTCGTGCATATCTTAAACTTTAATTTATAAACTGGTAGTTCTTTAAAGATGTTTTATGGTAATTTTAAACTTTTTCTCGTGGTCTCACGCAATAGTTGTCTCAAGACTGAAGAGGCCAACATACCTTTCTTATGGTGATTTTGCAACATTGTGTATAACTCAAATTCAATTATTAAAAGCAAAATATTTTATTCATGACATTAAAATATCTAATTATGATTTAATTTAAAAATTCCATTAAAAAGGAAACAGACTGTTGGATAAAATGTATTTCACTTTATTACATAATATATAAATGAAGGAAGCTATTGTCAAGTCTGTCCTCCTTTCCTTTACCCAAATGGCATAGTTCAACCCTGCGAGGTAATTCTGTAGTAGTAAGCCCCTCCATCTCGAATCTTCAAAGAAAATTTGTGGAAGCGCTTACAAAATGTGGGAAAATGTCTAGGAAATAGCTCGTTTAATGTTAAATTCCGTATTAAAATAACATAACGGACTCTCACTGGAAATAAATAAAGCATAGCATTGCCGTGCTATGCTTCAAATTCCTATACAATATCTGGCTGATAATAAATCACGAATACAACCAGTGTTTCGAACTGTAATGCTTTTTCAATTCCGAATCAGCTAAAATTGTGAAATTCAGTTCTGTTCTATTCGGGTTCGTACCCCGAACGCAATAAAATGTCGAAAGACATACATTAATTAAACAAAAGAACGGTCAAGTGGGAGTATTACTCACACACAGAGGGTTCCGTGCAATAAATATATGAATTATTAACTGTATTATATTATTTAAAATAATATTTGCTGAAAGAATAACAAAACTCTGTAAAATCTATACAACCTAGGATTGTAACAGCTGTATATAGTAGAAAAGTATGAATGACAATATAATTAAATTTCAAAGCTATATGAAACTTCAATTATGTCAGATATTGTTATTCTGTATAAATCTTTTTTTAATCTTATTTTAATGCGTTTCTTGTTGATTTTTTTATGAACTTAATTCGGCACAGACAATAAAAATAGTGCATATTTAAACTTCGTTTGGCATTTCTTAAAACTAATTAAACGTAGTGATAATCTTTTGTTTTTACAGTTTCGCACGCTTTCTCAGTTTACAAAATTTTGAAGAATGTTCCTTTGTTTTTGAAATGCTGCCACCACCGATATAACTACGTGATATCGGTTACGCTGTAAGAAGGTGTTAAAAAACAAAACAACAACAAAAAAAACCCTCATCTAATTAAAATTATCAAACGATTTATTTACACATTATTTACATGTAGCACACAATATTTACAATTAAGAAATCGGATATAGATGATCCGGTCCAATATTAAGTTAAAAACAGCAAGTATATTTTGCGTACTGGGTTACTTGTTAAAATATCTATATCCCTCTCACACTAGGTGTAGCTAAAATAAAACACTTAAAACTTGACATTGTGCTGTGCGCTTCGAAAGTATATCGCAAATATGCAACATCGCTAAGGTCCGTACCACGATTTTTCTGATAGGTTTAAACACTAAAATCTTCGGAAATTTCAGTCAAGTTTTAGAAAAATGTTTAACACCAGAATTTTGATATAAAATGCGTGTAAATATTTTATTTAACTTTTTCTTCTTTGTGTTTTTATCCTTTTTTTAAAATAAAATTATTGTTTAGAAGCGAAATACATTCTTATGGTAGCACTGAAGACTTAATTAACTCTTAAATACTCGAGAGGTGTACTGAGAGATCCACTGAATACAAACTAATTGTGAATCCCATAGTATTTATCAGATTAACCGAATAACACTCAGTGGCGTATTTTTAGTTCAGTGGAGTTAGTGGTAAGAAAGCGTCTTTAACGCCAGTAAATATGAAGATAAATATATATTCTTTCTAAAGACAATATCCTTGATAAAATAACATAAAAATGCTTTTCTTTTAAAAGTAGTGGGGAATCTAAAATTTTAATTTTAACGAATGAAATAATTTGACGTTAATGGGTCAGTTCTAGTTAAATTAGTCTGTTTTTAACAATTTGGCGTTTATAGATTTTGTATGGTTACTGGGCATTGTATTACACAAGTATATCATTAAAAGTTCTGTGGTTGAAAGTTCGATAATACACAGATTACGCCGCCCATGTCATTATTTGTGTCCAAATTATCTGTAACTTTAAGGGTTAATATCTCGATGAATATTCCATGATTTTTTCGAAAAAAATAATAAAAAATGCTTTTGAAATTTTGTAATGATAGGTAATGATTATCCTTTTCTTTTTCAACAGCCTAATTATTATTAACTGCAAATGTTTTGAAGTTACAGACAAAAGAAGACTTTTAGTAGGGGTGCACATCCTGTGGCCCGCGGGCCTCAAACATACCACTATTCTTAAGCAGAATAATTTTCCATATAATAAGTATAGAAACTTTGCTATTAAATAAAACAAACATCACTTTTCAAATATTCTGGTGGCAAACAATTTTTTGGAAAAAGGCACTACTTTTAGCATAAACATTTTTTGCTATTTCAAAAATTAACTAATGTAATATGAGTGTGATTTTTAATTTAGCAATCTTTTTCGTTGCACGGGATTTGTAATTTACCTCATCTCGAAATTACGAATGCAGGAGGGAACTTAAACGAATATACATATATATATATATATTTCAGCAATTTCCTTAATGGAAAGTCTCATCTTACTGAGAATTTTAGTACAAAAAATCAATCAAATATAGTTAAAAATTAAGAATGATTAATAGATTTTAATTATATTAATAACAATATTCCAATTACACAGTAGTATTTTATATTTTGTTCCAAAATTTAATTAATTAAACTTGTTTCGACATTACATAAAATGAAGCGAAATAATTGTTCCTTTTATTCTTATGTTTATCTTTTCAATTTTCTTAAAGGAATCCCCGGTTAAATTTAAACTATATAAGAAATGAGTTCATATTTGTTTTACAAATCTAGAATTTCAGCGCAAACTTAACCCATGTTTCTGTGGGAGAATTTGAGTTTGAATTAGTTAAATAATAATATTGGTTAGAGCTTGATGAGAGAGATATTGGTTAGAGCTAGAGACAATGATTTGTAAAATTGGTAAGTTTTGTTCTATTCTATTATAATTCTATAGACCTTTTGAATTTCTAGAGGGGCTGTAAGATCACGATTACAATAAGTCGAATGCATCTAGGTGGAAATGCGTATTGGTTTTCTCAGGAATATAAAAACTCATTCAATTATGAAATGCGGAAGCCTTTATTCGAAAAAATTTCACTGGGTTGTACAAGCAATAAAGAAATTTATGATGCGATTTTTGGAAGCTAACTGTATTAAAAGAAGATTACAAATAATGAGTAATATTTTTCTGTCTCCAGTGCCACCAGCATCTCAAAACAAGCAATCTCTACATTCATATATGATATAATTTAAAATGTTAACACATTATTGAAAGATCAATCGATGCAAAAACCCAGAAGTTAATCAATTAAGTAAAAAAAAATCGCGTTAAGCATAGATTATGAAGCATTTTCTAACACTTCTTGAAATCTTTAACCAAACTTCGTTATCCAGGGAAATAAAGTATTATTGTCCATATCCAATGGTCCATGCTTTTGAAAAGCCCTATATTTATTCTGTCGGTTAATCCATATAATATATAATGGTAAAATTTAGTTTAGCGAGAAAACTCCTAACTGGTTAAAATCTTCCTTTCAGCAATTTATACTAATAGATGGAAACATACTTTAACACATTGTTTAGCCCTGTAAAATACATATTACCTTTAATACACGAAAGTATTTTTGTAAAGTTTAGTTTAAAAATAAATTCTCTTTAAACTACTTAAATTTCCAGAATTTATCATCCAAAGGCGACCATGTATCCAGTTCTTTGCGTGACCATGTGTATCATTTTATCTATATTCGACAAACATTTCTTAGTAAACTAAATGCAGTTTATCGTAAAAAGGCATAACATATTTAAAAACCACGTTTAAGTAAATTACGCTCATATTCAGTAACCTTTCCGAGATCTTTTATGTAATCCTGTATACCTAAATTGTGTAACAGTTAACATTTATATAAACCAAATATTATGCATATATCTAAAGAAACTTAAAAGCGTACATCATAATTAAAAATCCTTTCATCCATCTAACAGCCACCTTCCATAATATACATGACTTCGGATAGAATATACTATTTAAAATATTTTGTGTGTCCCTGTAAATGCTATGCACTATGTATTATGCATGAAACAACTCATATTAATCCTCAGTAACGTATATCAATTTGATTATATACGAAATCGTTTACCATAATTAAAATATGTCACAAACAATTCCCCCCTTTTTTATTATACATTAGAATCTTTTGTGTGGCCCTGTAAATGAATAATAATTATTATGCTCGTTGCATACTTTAGAAAATGCATATTTTAGTGCACTTTGTACACGGATATAAATTTGAAGATGTTTTACAGGGTGTAACATTTTCAAAATGCATTTGAAAGATTTTTCTCCATAGGCCGTAATGTAATGGAAAATTTTGACTATCCCTGTAAATAAACTAATCATGGCAGAAACTCCATTTTCAATAAGGTTTGTGCTTGGGTAAACGTCATTAACGTCCAAAACTTTCATGACAATCCGAGTTTATTTACGAGAGTTAGAGCGCGGACAGACGGCCGCACGGTCAGGTGAACAGACGGACAGACAAACCGAATGCATAAGCACTTTTCAACTTTGTTGGAAAGCGCTAAAAAGGAGAATTTTCAAAGTTATTGTTATAAAGGTATGCTCATTATGAGAAAAAATCAAATACTTAAATGACTAAACCAAGAATTAACATTTAACATATTTAAAAATTACATCTGCTGCAATTTCAAAAATACATATAAAATAGTTTATTGAATTCAAGCAGAATAAAAACGGCAGTTAAATTATTGAAAGAAAGAATTTATTAAAGTAATTCCTTTTCCGCTGTAAGCTAGATTACCTTTTCATAGCATGGATACATTTTCTTCAAAAACATATATGTTATTAATTTTCTTAAAGTTACCTACCCACCAATTGCCGAGAGGTTCTACTCTCGAAACTGGTAGACGGGAGGTGTTGGGTTCGAACCCAGTGGTTCCCGTTGGCCCAATTTTCGAACTTTCCCGTGGTTTTCTCCGAACCTTGGATTTTCTTGCGTAAATACGCGTTAAGTGCCCTTAGAAAGACCCCACACACACAGAGGACACTTTCCCGTTAGGGCCTATATCCCTTGTGTTGATAATTGGCCGTGATGAACACAACAACCTACCTTAAAATCACCATACTTAGAGATACTATTTTAAAGGTCATAGATTAGCTCAATGTGATTCAAAGGACAGATATTTATTAAAAACAGGCAATGTTTTATAAGACAAGGTGTCCCCTGTTTTATAAGAATATTTTGTGAAAATTTTCTATTATGCTGACAAATAAAACAAAATAAATCCCATTATTCTACGATTAAAACCGAGCTAGTAATAGCTGATGAAAGTTGTAATATATTTTTTGAATAGCCATCTATTGTTTGAATTTCGAATTATTAAGAATCGCCTTGAAAAAGCCTCCTGGCATCTTATGCAGTCTTTCTGCAAGAATTTTTTTAATATCTTCACCGTTTGCAAAATATTAAAATTTTAAATAAATCAGTCATTTTTGGGAAACCGGGTATATTGAAAGTTTCTAGATATGTATTTCTATAACTATGTCGTAGGTCGTAATTTACATGCTCGGATTTATAAGTAATGAGCTTTTGTTCAAAGGAACAGATTTAGTGAGTGAATTGGTACAATTTCCTGGTATTGTTCAAAATAGGTATCTGCTGCATCAATACAATTTTGTAGATGGCATTTGCATGACTTGAAGGCGTCCACGTACACCTGTTCCTGGATGGCCCCAAGGACTGTCTCGACATTTTCTTGGATGTCCTCAATCGAGTTGAAGCGTTCACCTTTCAGCGCAGATTTTAAGCACGGAAACATGAAAAAGTCAAATTGCGACAAGTCCGGACTATAGGGAGGATGTTGGATAACTGAAACGTTCAGCCGAGCCACATAAGCGCTCACGATGAACGAGGTGTGGTCGGGTGTGTTATCTTGGTGAATTTTTCAGACATCATTAATGTCTCTTCGCTTGCGCACGACGCTTTTTTCAGTCTTTATCTGTCAGTATATAAGCCGACGCCCCCCCCCCCACCATTGTTCCTAGCAACAGCTGCGCGAGCGGATGTATGCTAGCGTCAAAATAAAGCGAGGCTCACTACTTATGAATCAACTATGTATACTTTTTTTTTCAAAAACTAAATACGAAAAGTATACATATAATGCAATTACTTTTCAAAAATAATATGAGAGTTGTAACCTACAAAAATTTTATAATTGTAACAAGTTTCTAGGAACCTTAAATATGGAAATTCAAAATTAATTCATGTAGGCAATTAATTTTATGATTATGTTTTAAAAACTACATCACAGCAATTTGTTTTTTAGTGAATAAAAAGGAATTTAGCATTAGGATTTCCAAACTTTCAGGATTAACCCTTTAACTGTGTTGCTCGAACTGACTTCGGGCAATAACTCTTTGCACGTTTCGTTACTTAAAGATTTTTGACACCACTAATTTTTAACTGAAAATTTATCTTTATTGATTGGCAAATGTTTTTCGATTAAATAAAGCAACTATTTTAGTATAGAAAATGTGGTTTACAGCCCCTATTTTTAATATTTATGTTGTCGAAAACAATGCCACAGTTAAGGGGTTAAAAACCGAATCGACAAAATGACCTTAACTAGGCGCATAATACTTTAGATAGAACAAAATGTATACATAAAGAAATTATAAAAAGTAATTTCATGCATCTAAGTGTATGCTTATACAAAGGATGCTACACACATTCTATTCTTAGATAACATTTAAGTCTCCCTCTCCTCTTTCGGTTGTTAATTTAACTAGAGAATAATAATGTAACGTGTAATCTTGTTTGAGATTTTTGCTTTTGGCGAAAAAAATGCAAAACGTCTGTCACCAAACTCATATATTTATATGAATTATTAAACATACGTGCAAAAATAGTCTCACACGCCTAAGGGATTTACTGACATTTAAAACATGCAACAGATTCTTGGCAGTGATTACGTATAAATGTGAATTTTAGAATCTTCTTACCAAGACTCATATACACTTCTTCTACGGATCAGTATATTAATATGCAAGGAATGATAAAAATCAGGATAAAAGATATACTGTGAGAAAAGTAAAAAAAAAAGTTTTATCTGATAAATCTTATACAGAAGGATGAAACATAATTATAAAGTATTATAAAGGAACGAGAGGTTTTAACAAGGTATTTTAAAATATTTTATACCTAGCAATACATCCTAACTACTAATATTCAGCACTCAGACTTCTTTTTAATATCACGAGGGCGTTAAAGAACCAGAAATATTTCTAGATCATTAGTAATATTTTCAGTTTAAAGTATTCGCTATTTACAAAAACGGAGTTTGCTCGATTTCAACTTATAAATAAAAAGACGTTCGTTTCCTGAACGAAAAAGTCTTAAAATATATCAATAAGTCTTAGTTGTTTCTTTCAAAAATAATAATGATAAAAATATTGTAATTAAATTGCTGGAGTTAATTTAATTTCGAAATCATTTTTTAAAAAACACATTTAATTTAATAGAAGAAATTTTGATTTATTTATAGTATTGTTACAAAAATGAAATAAATTTAAAAGTTTTTGGGGTTTATATTTTTTAGATTTAAAGGCCCTCCCTAAGGCGTAATTGCACTGTATAAAATTTTGTACTTTTTTAAAATGAATAACTTCACCGAATTAGATTATCTTTTCATAGTTACACTCTAAAAAAAAATGTGTAAATTTACACACAAAAATGTGTAAATCGATGATACAAAAACGACATGTCTATGTGTGTAAATTTGTGTGTAAATTGCGCCAAATGTGTAAATTTCAGAATACACATTTTAATGTGTAATTTGATGATAAGTCCAAATGTGTAAAAGTTATCTGATAACTCTTGAAATACACACTTTAATGTGTGAATTGCACTGAAATACACATATTTCTGAGCACTATTTTTACACATACATATGTGTAATACTCTTTTTTTACATATATTTTTGTGCAATAGGAAAATACCTACAATGTTGTGTAATATGCAAAATACACATGTTTTTGTGTTATGTACAGAATGCACAGATTTTTGTGTAATATTCTGTTTTTACACATATGTCTATGTAACATGGAAAATACATTTTTGAGTAATATTTAAAATACATAGGTTTTTGTGTACAAAGATTTACCTTATTCTTTGATGTGTAAACTGCGAAAAAGTTTTTAAATTAGCAAAACAAAATTACATGAAGAACAAATTCGTATGCTTGACTTGTTTCTAAGTACGCGATCGTAATTATGTAAATACGTAATAACTATAGTTGTCATTCAATCCGTCCGTCTGTCTATCTGTCCGTTCGCATATAACAACGCAAAAACTACTTAATCCGAATTGTTTGAAATTTAAAATACATAACTCTTGCATAATTTTATCAAGTCATTTCAATTTTTATGAAAATGAGATGCATAATTCAATTATAGAGACAGTCAAAAGCGTTCCCTTGCATAACGGCCCATGTATAAAAATAGTTTCAAGTGCCTTTTAATAATGTTACACGTTTTCGAACATAATAAAATTGACTTGCATCTATGAAGTATATACTACAATATAAATTCTGTATAATCTGTAGTACAGAGAATAGTTTTTATTAATTTACAGGGCCATACTAAAATATTACATTACATTATGGTAAAGAAGGAAACATTGTTTGGGACGCGTTTTAATTTTATAAAAATTTATCTGAAAAAAAGTTATAATTGCTTCAGTGTCTGTAATTGGATTTGGTGTAAACATTTGAATTTTTCGGACTAGGTTAAAAAAACTATTTCTTCTGACATCAAATGACATTTTTTTTAGAGTTTTTATTTATTTTTCTTGTAGTTTTTGAATGCAATACGCTTACAAAAAGTCTTCAATTTAAAAATCACAAACGAAAAACCATGAATTGAGATCTATGAAAAACTGTCTTTTGTCATCGGTATAAAATGAAATAAGAAATGTATAGCATGTAAAATAATAAAAACTCGAAGTTTTATAGCAAAATATATTATAAACACGCTGAAATAGATAGTATTTAAACCGAATAATTATTTTAAATGCTATATAATGTTAAAACTGCAAATATTTACTCTTATGTTACAATATGTGATTTTAAACATGAAGAAATGATTTAAAACACAAAAATAATAAATTATTTTTTCCAAATTTGTAATAAGCAGAAAATAACACACTTCTCATCCATATTATAATTTTCAAGTGTTAAATTGTAAAATAAATGAACTTACCTTTGAAAAAAAATCTGTTCTGGGCTATCAAAATTCAAAATTCATTTTAGCAATAATGATCTAAAACTGCTCATGTGATCAAACTCAGTATCGTCGTATGTTGAGAATTTTAAGAACATATGTGGCAAAAATGCTATGATGGATGATAGCAGTAATAAATAAGACCCCCGATTAAGGGTGTATTTCAATACAAATTGCCTTTTTTCTGATTTATTTTTAAATTCGTTTTTTCTCTCAAGCGCATCAAACTGGCAAATTCTCTTATTTAGAAAGTATATTAGGTCCCGTGCTTTTCAATTTTTTGATAAATGCCGAAAATATTGCAAAAAAATGCTGTTAAAGTCAACGTTTTAAACCGAATTTTCCGAAGCGGGAGATCTGGGAACGAAAAAAAGAGTCATACTGGGGAAATAATAGTTTATAAATCTAATTCTAATGAATTTAACAAAAAATAAAATCACACGACATCTTATAGATCTCTTTGAAAGTCACATCAGCAAGTTTCGTGTTTTTACTTCTAAAAGTGAGTCTGAAATTGTATCAGAAAATTTCGAACTGTTGAAGGTGAAAAAAATGTTTTCGAATGCACCCTTAATGCTCGCTGGTCATTTTGACTTTAGTGTACATCGCAGTTATGTAACACGGAGATACAAAGGTGTAATTCACTTTACATTATGATCTGACTGAAGCAAAATTTAAACTTTAAAAAATTTAGTTATTAAAAAATAATTTTAATCATTCATTGCGAAAATTACATTTTTATTTATAAAATTGTACATTTAAAAATAATAACTCTTGCTATCTATGACTATCATTTTTGAAAACAAAGCTCATTTTTCAGGTCTTATATGAAAGTTTTTGCACAATTTTCCAAGAATCTATGTTGCCAGGGCCAATATCACTCTGATATCGTCATAAAATAATACAAGCGGATTTATAAGAATTTACTATAGTGGCTTTAAATGAAATGTGATAATTTTTTTCCATATAATTGTCTGTTAGAAATCCATATAACCGTACTTATTTTTACCAGACACAGCTAAAAACAAAGTAGGAATACACAGTTAATAACTTTTTTTTATGTGAATGAAGTATAAAATTGCAGACCATACATAAAATAAAATCACACTTTGGTATATTATCATTAATATTTTATTTACAAGAATGGAGGATAGTTATAAATAACAAAACTTATTTTAACACTCCGCCTACCAGACAGTTCCCCCGTCGGATCGGCCAACAAAAGTTAGTTTAAAATTCCGTAAAAATAGGGTGTAAAAAAATCATGATTTAAAAAGCAATAATAATAAAGATCGAATTTTTGTATTTAAATCATATTTCTTTTTATTTGAATCGGATTTTTTTTCCAGCATTGAAATATTGAATAGATGTAGGTTTAGCATAGGTTTCTAAGATTAATAGATTCTAGGTTTCTAAAAAATTAGACTTTTATTTACTAACATAATCTATGTTTTTGCACTTTAATCAATAAAATTTAATTATTATTTAGTAACTACAAAAATTATAAAAACTGTAAATTAGTAATTTCATTAATTAATATAATACTATAAAGTTATATACATTAATATTTTGCAATAATTATGTAAAACTATATTAAAAAATAATGATTTTACATTTATTAAAATTATCAGTTGCTGCATTTAATTTTAAATTGATTACAATCTTTAATTAGGTATATAATGCATATTGTAATGCTTAAATTAATAAACGATAATTCAGTATTTAATATTTATTCTAAAAAGAAAAAGGACAGAATGCTTGTTCTAAAAAAAAGGCACTATTACATAAGAAAATATATTACTAATGTGCTTAGTAGCAATAAAAATAAGTACATAATTTTTTAGTATGATAAATATAAAAATCATTAATTTTCAATATTTCTATAAATCACGAATTGAAAAATACAATTAAATAACATGTTTTAATAATATCCTGCTTTTTTCCAAGAAATAAAGTTCTATCATTTTTGTTAAGTCTTGGGTGCACATATTTAGAAGTACTGCGGTATGGAGGGATTTATTTCAAAAAAGATCTGGCTATATTTCACTATTTTTTAAAAGGTAGGGTGCATTTTGTTAATTTCAAAAGGGGCAAAGTGTTGCAGCCTTAACAAATAGCCAAAGTGAAACAGTAATCAACAGAATTAATAAAAACAGCAAATAAGTAATTTCAATATGGCATAACCAACATAACTAACAAATATTATTGGTAGCTTATTTTGCATTTGTAGTAACAAAAATTACTGTTAATAGCATAAATCATACCTTACACAATGTATGTGCATACTAATATATATATATATATATATATATAGCCGAAATTTAGCATACTTTAAATGCTTATTTCATATAAAAGAATAAACAATTTAATTACTTAAAGGAAATTATGACATCACAAGTTATATTAGATTTAGATTTAAATATAATATTTAAATGAAATATCTTTTATGCCTTAACAAAGTTATTGTATTTAATGTTTCACAGGACTCAGAAATTAAGATTAGAAACAATTATTTAAAGCTTTTTTATCAGATTTTGGTGTACTGTATACAGTATTCCAAATTACATTAATTTTAATACACTTTCCAAATTACATTAATTTTATATTTTAATACGTTTGTGTCATTTAGAACAATTAGATTTAAATCAATTTTGATTTAAATAATTGATTTTTATTTCAAATTGTTGATTAAAATAATGATTTAATCGCTAGCTTAAATCCACTTTTTAAAATAGTTAACACCCTAAGTAAAATCTAAATGAATGCGATAAAATTTAGAAATTGGTTTGTAAACTTGTTTTATTAGATCTAAATTCGTAAAAATCTCGAAACATTTAAAAAATATATCGAATAAAAGCTAATGAATTTTAACTGTGGTTGTATGCATTATTGTAATTTTTGTGCACTGTTTATCTTTTATTTCTTTTTTCGTGGGTTAATCATATATTTTCTGATACTGTGTATCGTATAGATATTTTGAAATTCCTTTCATTAAAATCATTCACAAAATAAAATAATAAAAGCTTCTAGAATTAAAAAAAAAAATAAATAGACAATATAATTATGACATTTCAGTCTCATTCCTTCAAACATATGGATTATTCATAGATTTTTATTTATTTCAACAAAATCATTGTAATTTAAAGAAAAGCAAACAGAAAAAATATTTTTCATACCTATTTTCCATCGACATATTTCTTCATTTTTTGATGGTAATCCATAGAATCATTTGTAGAAAACAAATAGTCCAATATTAATTACAAAAGCAGTGGCATGAATCTATTTTACACATACCAACAGCATTTGTAAACTTTCTTGGACGTATTTTGTATGAAACACAGAATTTTGCGATACTCTTGTAATATTTTTTGCTTAAATTTTTAAACTTAGACGGACTATACGTACATAAACGGCTATTTTTACAAACAAAATGTTCTCGTTCTCTGTGTATTCCAAAGATCAACAAATAAACTTTACTGTCTTTAATTAAAAAATCGTCTGCGAGTTTTCCCTATTGCACATGGCATATGCGCATGCAAAAATTATAAAGCAAAAAATGCTTACATTACTAAACTTTCAAGTTTATCACCTGTTCGTTCAAAACAGCAGGCTTAATATTTTTTTTTCCTTTTTGAAACCACAGAAGTATAAGTGTCGCAGAAGTGTGTTTTGTTAACGACAGCTGATCGTTGACAAAAAATCACCGTAAAAGATAAACTGACATACATACCTGAACCTGAAACATTTTTACACTCTTCTATTTTTGCAAGAAAAAAAATACTAGATTCGTGAAAATTTTCAAATTCTTGTTTTTAATGGATTTTACACATTTTATAAGGTTAAAAATGTTTTTATAAAATGTTTGTTTGTATGTCTGTGACTCTGTCTGTCTCTATGTGATATAAATTTTGTTGGCACTCTATCTCAAGAACTAATACATGGAATACGTTTTCATTTTATTTGAACCTTATACATACACATGCATATATATATATTTGTGTGTTAGAAATGTGATTCTATATGTCAATAATTAATTTATAACAAGCTGGAAATTGCATTTTAAACGTAGCAAATGAGATGCGTTCGTGCTATGACAAAGTTCTAAAAATATTCAGTTTTTGCTGTAATGGATACAGTATTTCGGATACAGTATAGTGGCCGAAATCTTCGGTGTGTACCTCTAAATACTATCTGCTTTCTGTCAGCGGTGTAGTCGTAAAAAAAGCAAAGGGTATATGCATAAAACAGAGGGTATACCCTAGAGTGTATACACTGTAGCTCTTTTGAGAAGCAGAGGGTATACCGAGTTCCTTAAAAAAATCCAAAGGGTATACGGCGTGTACCCGCGTATACCCTCCACTTCATCCCTGCTTTGTATTATACAGGAAGTAACTTATAATAAACCTCAACAACGTACATAAAATGTGAAATAGTTTAATCATATTATAACGCGCCCCGAACGGTATCTCCCCTATAATATTATGTAATGGAATACTTGTGTGTGGCCCTGGAAATTAATAATGAATATTCTTTGCACCACCGATTGTGCAGAACGTATATTTTATCATACACTTCTTAGATACATATAGATTGTATTATATTCGAAAGCGTGTAGCATCATTAACAAATTGGAAATTGCGCGTCAAACGTGGCAAATGAGCTGCGTTCGTACTACAATTAATTTTATAAATATTCTGAGCTTAATACATTAGCTGTTAAATTCTTATGCTAAAATGCATGAATATAAAATTTGATACGATTATATATCTCCAATTCAGTAACACGAAAATAATAGGACCTCTTCTTAAATAGGACGCAAACAAGATCGCAAATCTAGAATCATTACTTATCATGGGATA
Organism: Maratus speculifer; assembly: GCA_964019185.1. Classification (NCBI taxonomy): domain Eukaryota; kingdom Metazoa; phylum Arthropoda; class Arachnida; order Araneae; family Salticidae; genus Maratus; species Maratus speculifer. Next base: position 47,605,552 of record OZ025293.1, read on the forward strand.
CCGTAAAAATGCGTAACTGATTCGAAAACAGCTGCTATTTTCATTTTTACTCTGTAACTCTTACAGATTCTTTTGTGTTACCCTGTATATGATTTACAGCATTTATATACACAAAGTAATATGCAAAAATATGGTTACACTTAAAAACTAATATCAAAACTAAAAGTGCACTTCTAGCAAAAATCTGTAACGTAGAGTAGTAGTTCTGGTGCAGTATAGTATCCGAAATCTTTTGTGAGTGCTTGTAAATACTGTTAGCGCTTTCTATTATTAAAGAAGTAACTTGCAATAAAACTGAGCAACGTATATCAACTTAATTATATACGAACTAATTTAACATGATTGAAATACGCAGAAAACAATGTTTTCCCATATATCATTATGTGACGGAATTCTTTTGTGTAGCTCTGTAAATGAATAATAAACGTTTTTTCACCATATATTGCACCGAATGTATATTTTAATACGCTTCGGTAAATGTATATAATTTTTTTCCTGTTTGGAATGCTGTAACACCATTAAAATGAACTTGAAACATTTTTTTCTCATTGACGGTAATGTAACGTAATACTTTTGATTATCCCTGCAATCAAACTATACATCCGATTTTCATAAAATTTGAAAAACTCGACAAAATTATGGAACAATTTTATATTTTAAATTTCAAACGATTCGGTTGGATAGTTTTTGCTCTATTATATGCGGACAGACGGACAGACAGACGAATGAATGGACTGAACAACGACAATCGGTCTTATATACATACATAATTACGAACGGACCTAATTTTGTATCATTTTGTATGTATTAAACACTTAAATTTTTTTTATCGTTTTCGTTTTCGGCCGAAAATAGGATGAGTACCAAAATTCGGTTTCAGTTTCTGTTTTGATCTTAAAAATCGTTGATTCAGTTGATCCTTAATTATGATTAACACTTTCATTCGTGTAAATGCAAGTACTTTTCTACATTTACACATCTGTATGAGTTAATCAAGCGATAACAAATTGCACATTTGATTTCACATGCTAGGTACACATAAAAAAAGGTAATTTTTTGTTCAAAATGTGTAAATTTTATGACAAGTATGCATTTGTAAAAAATTACTCACTTATGTGTGTACTTATAATTAAGTTTAAATTAGACTAACACATAAATAAGTGTAAATCCAAGCATTTCTAGACATTTACACACTTGTTTGAGTTTTTCAACTGATAAAAAATTACACACTTACTTTCACATCCTAAATACACATATAAACAGGTAAATTTCAGAAAAAAATGTGTAAATTTTACGACAGGTGTGTAATTTTAGAAATTTACACATATATTCGGGTAAAATTAGCTAATTTACACATTTATTTTTTAGAGTGTATATATTTCAAACTCTCACAAAATATCTACAAAATATTTTGAGGATTTTTTTTAATTCTTCAAAAAAATTTTGTATGTTTCATTTTCGCATTAAAGATGGTTAAAAAGTATTAGTCTTCGGAAAAATAAATAAAAAAAACCCCTTAAATACAAGAAAAATCTGTAATACCTTCATATATGAATATTTTCATAATGTAAATTGATGTAGAAATGCAAATGTGCAAATTCTAATTGTTTTACACACTATGGTTTTTACTATGTATTATATTGAATGTACCGATAAGCATATGCTATCATTTTACAATTTTCTGAATGTTCGCATTTTTAAAAGTGAACTTTTGCAGTACCATTTCTGGCCCTTTCAGTTATTTTTGGAACTAATTTTATATGATATCTATTTTTCCACATTTAAATTTCTATATATTTCAAGAAGATTTGGCATAACGATTTAAATAAGGGTGCTTTTTACACATAATTTTAACGAATCTTTTTTTTATATTTCTAAGAATGATATAGGGGAGACCAGGGGAATGGCGCCACCCTGCCTAATTTAAAAAAACAATAACAGTTTGAGATTAATGAATGCGCCTGCATTATAGAGGCCAACAATAGAAAGAGTGCCTAGAGCGAGGGTGATTTTACTAAATGCCGTTCGTTTGTTCTAGTGAAAAATATAGTTTTCATCTAGTTTCTTCTTATTTTGAAGCTTCAAATGAGTAAACATACTTTATTGTAATATTAAGTACTTAAGATAATATTACCGGTAATCTACTTACATTTGCCGACATTATGATGCAATGTGTTGAACAAGTTTGGTTCTTCTTTTAACTTCGCTTAGGGATTCCCGCTGGGGGCGCTGATTAAGGTCCCACTGATTAAGGTCCCGGTACGTCATTTTGACGTCACAAGAAACCGGGATATAAATCCAGTACTTGAGCATTTCACTTTTCACGAAACCCTGATTAACGTCCCACTGATATACATCCCGCTATTAGACCGGGACCTAAATCCAGTCACAGAGAATTTTACTTTCGTCGAGACCCTGATTAAGGTCCCACTGATTAAAATCCCCTATACGTCATTTTGACGTCACAAGAAACCGGGATATAAATCTAGTGCTTGAGCATTTCACTTTTCACGAAACCCTGATTAACGTCCCACTGATATACATCCCGCTATCAGACCGGGACCTAAATCCAGTCACAGAGAATTTTACTTTCGTCGAGAACCTGATTAAGGTCCCACTGATTAAGATCCCGCTATACGTCATTTTGCTGACATGAGAGTAGATGGGACTTAAATCAGGGGGACTTAAATCCAGAGCTAAAGCATTTTACTTTCGACGAAATCCTGATTAACATCCCTATGATATATATCCCGGTACGCCCATTTGATGACGTCACAGTAGATTGAAACTTAAATCAGTGCTAGGAACACATTTGTTTTTTCGCAAGAATTCCTAATTTACGACCTCATGATATATGCTCCCACATGCCATTTTTATTTCAAAACAAATGGGATTCATGTAGGATAGGTCACTAAATGTCTGTACATATTATCATTATTATTATTAATATTAAGTATTACTATTATTATTATTATTATTATTATTATTTTATTTTCTCTACCTCGTGATGATGTTGCATTATTTAGAATTTTATTCCAAACATGTAATTTATTTTATAAACGGACAATTTTTTCCAAATCATTTCTTTAAGGCAGAGTAGTCAAAGGATACGTAGTAATCTGAAAAGTTGTGATTTCGATTTAAAGCTATTGTGTTGAACTATATTACTGAGCTATTAACATTGCGCAAAATCAATTTGAATATACTCATATGATTTCATTAAATATTTTAGAAACATATTTTAATGATTAAAAAAAGACGAAAACAGATTTTGCATTTGCTAAATTATAAAAAATTTTTATATATAAGATAGGATACTATAAGATTTTTGGTGAAATTAAAATTTAATAATAATTAAAAATAAAACTTTGAAATCTTTAAACAGTTTAAAGATTTCCTATCCCGTTGTGAAAGTTTAAGCTAAAAAAATTCATATTGTATTATGAAAATTGGTTAATAATAATTATTGTAAATTGCAATATATTTGTGATGTTCAATATTGCTTTGGAAACATCACTAAAAACACTGTTTACACTCTGATTAGTAATAAAAAGTTATTTGGCATTTATTTGTCAGATTAAATCTTCATTCGCATTCTGAATGCCTGGATTTTAATAAAAAATACTTCTGTAATAACGAATTTTAGCCAGATAAGCTACAAGTAAAATTATTTTTTATTACGGTTGTTCAAATTCGAAAAGTGCCGATTTCTTAGAATTTATTTTTGAATTTATATTTAGTCTCAAATGCATGAGATTCATCGTTATGATGCAACAATTACTTATGATTCAAGATAAGAAAAAAGAAAAATATATTCGATCCCAAATCACTTGAATATCCTTCAGTTCTGTATTACTGCGTTTTTTTTTTTTTTTTTTTTTTTTTTTTTTTTTTTTTTTTTTTACCAGGGCAAGTGATATGAATTTGATTTGAAGGCTCAATGAAGAGCTAACATTTTTATAAACTGTTATATTTTACGTGCATTTTGAGGAGGTACTTTACAATTAAATTATTATGTAATATTAAATACTAAAATAAGTTAAAGAAGGATGTGTGCATAGTGAAAAACTGTATAAGCTGAAAATTTCATGGTTTGGGTGAAAAGAATAGTATACAGTCATGGGAAATGAAAACAAAAAGTAAACACACCTACTTACGCTTCAATAAATTATCGTAGAAGAAAGTTATTGGTACCAAAGGATTAGAAATAAGGTCTACTTTTAAATCATGCATATAAAATTTGCTTAGGTGGATGGGCATCTACATATTAAAATGAACAAAAACTTTATTTTTTTTCAATGGCAATAGCCAAATTTAACAACAGATTTTAAATCTTTGGCTCAATTTATGCCTAGAAAAAAATATATATATATTTTACTCAATTTAACGAAACATTTGGGATGGCAATAGTCGAATCCTATTAAGCCACTGAAAGGGTCTTATTGGTAAAAACATAATATGCATTAATAGAAGAGACATATTTATTCTGTAGCATTTTAATAATCGAGTACAGAACTTTAATTTAAATACAACCGATAAATTACGCTCGTTTTAAAATAATTAATTTCTCGGAAAATAATTGTACGGAATTTATGAAAATTTGAATTTAGGATAATCGGAGGGAGTAAAATCTATTTATGGCGGCAAACTTGTGCATTGGTATTGAATTAAAGAATTTTATATGAAAATGACCTCCTAAGCAATTTTTACATACATCATTCAAAAGTAGATTTTATTTATAATCTTTTGGTAACAGCAACTTTCTTCTAAAATAATTCATTGCACGGTTGATAGGGGATGTTTACTTTTTTCCCCCCATGATTGTGCGTCGAAGGTAGAAAATATCTCAAACTTTATGAGAAGTATTTTTACCAATTTTTGGAGCGAAATATTATTATTGTTATTTGCATCTGCATGTGTTTGTTAAGATTTCTATAGTATACATTTACTTTTGGATTTTCCCTGTTTCGCAAATTCGCATTTACATCTATAATTCTTTCAACCATAAACAAAATGGAGTGATAACTGAATGTTCTGTATAATAGTTCTATATTTCTAAATTTACTATTACGATAAAATATATTAACAAGTTATGCATCTTCACAAATCTTCTATGCAAAAAGAAAAAAAAATCTGCAATTAAAATTGAAAAATTAAACTCTATCCCGGTTATAATTCAATCTCAGCTATTCTAAGCAAGATTAAAAAAGTCATTTAAAACTATTAATATGCATGTGAGAAAAAAAAATAAAACCCGTTCCCATACATTTAACATTAGCGTTCCAATTTCTTCAGGTGACTGCTCAAGCTAATGTTAATCATATGGATTGTTGTTAACGTATTTCTTACTAGGATTTTAATTATTATTTTTCATAGATATTTTTCCCCTTTTTTGTATAAGATACTTGCGGTCGGTAAAATTTATTGTGTGTGAGGAGCGGGGGGAGGGGGGAGCCTTGATCCATGTTTACTCCTGGCATAAAAAAGATTTCGAACAAAAGATTTCAACAATTAATCGCTTCAACATTTAACATACCTACAGTTTTTAATGATTATTTTCAGTTAACATTCATTTTTCTCAATGTGGCCTAGCAAGTGCCACCAGAGCCGTATCCCGCGAGTCAAGCCAGGGGGGGGCTCTGAAATTTTTCTGGGGACTAACATATTTTAACAATCAATATCTTAAGAAAACTAAATATAGCAAAAACTGATTAAATTGAACTGCCTATAGCGGAACCTGTCTAAAGTGAAACCTCTGTATAACGGAACTTTTCTACAAGGAAACAATTAGATACAAAATACTTCATGATCATCGGGAAATAAATGTATGTATATATATATATATAATTTTTTATTAAAAATAAAAACTCTTTCAAAAACTATTGCAAATTAAAAAAATATTTTTACATAATAATTAATAAGAAATTAAGAGCATGCCTATTTACCATGCGTATTATATTTATGTACGTTAATTTGACTTTTTGGTGTCTATGCAAGTGAAGCTAAGTTCAATATAAGTATCCAACAGATACCCATCCAATTATCTATGAGATTTTTTACGATTTAATATTTAGTTTAAAAAATTTAATTTTACCATTTTATGTAGCATTTTTTCTCATGTTATAAGTGTTTATTTTCAAGTGAGATTAGCAACTATAGCTATGGTTAGTATCAAATAGTGTGTTTACATTGGCCATTATGGAAAAAATATAGCAAAAAAAAAAAAAAAAAACACATAGATTTTAAAATATGAGATTCTATGTCAGAGTTGATAATATATAATTATAAATATTGCAATAGATTTTGCAGTCAGTTTTATTTTTTAGTAAAAGAATATACATACATATATATTTCATTTTTAGTTTTAAAAGTTAACAGTTTTGCATGATTGTTTTGGTTTAAATTACAGATTTAATGAAACTGAATTTATTATTCTTATTTTAATTTCATATGTTTAATATTTTTAACTAACAGTAAGTCGTGGTTTATTTAATTTTATTAATATTTAGTTTTCTGCTGAATTATTAGATCATTTTAAAGTCACGGCTGTTCTAAATACGATTTAATTTAATGATGATATAAGTTTCTCTTTAAAACTAATCTTGCCTGACCTTATTTTATTAAAAATAGGATTTATAAAACCAACTACTTAACAATTCACAATAATTAAATTTACAATTCTGTGTATAATTATATAGTTTCGAACATGAATCATTATTTCAAATATATATTAATTTAATATTTTTGAAAGATAACTTGACTTTGCCCCTTAGAGACAGGAGCCTTTAAAAATTTTTTTAATGTTTTGTCATCGATTTTTAAAAAACAAATTTGTGCCTTATGAAATAGTGAAAGTGCTCGGATTTAATAAGGCAAATTTTACTGGTGGATATAAACAAGGATTCTGAGCACTTTTTGGCGCCATATACATGGGTCGCTCGTCCCCAAGGGATTAATAACAGTTTTGTTAAAAAAAAAAAAAAAAAAAAAAAAAAAAAGATTGTGATTGTGTTTTTAATTTTATATTATTCAATGCTGTTTTTTGCCGCATACGTTTTACATGTTTTTCCTAAAATTTGTCCAATGTCATGTAAAAACAAATCAAAGTAAAGCACACTGACATAAACACCGATTTTCGAAATATGTGAACTAGAGGTCTGCACGGGCCGAAATTTCCAGGCCCGAGACCGGGCCGGCCCGAACGAAAAAAATATTGTCCCGGTCCGGTCCGGCCCGGCCCGAACGAAAAAAATATTGTCCCGGTCCGGTCCGGTCCGGCCCGGCCCGAACGAAAAAAATATTGGCCCGATCCGTTCCGGCCAGAAAGTTAAAATTTCGGCCCGGTTCGGAAAAAAAGTTAAAAAACCGGCCTTAACCCAGCCCGGCTAGAGTGATTTTCTATAGAACATTGATCTTTACTCTAACGGAAGAGTTCAGACCACAAAAACTTATCTTAGTCTTTTTTTTTCTTTCACATTTATAATCTCTATTTATGCTGAAGTGTCATAGGCTGCGATATTTACGTTTTTAATGAACCTTTGTTTGTTGTATGTAAATGTTTCAGTTATCATTAGTATTATTAATACATTTAAAAAATTTCTAAAAATGTAAAATCTTCTAAGACATTGAAAAGAAAAAAATATGTTTCCTTCTTAACAGATGTAAATGTTTAATGTATTTTTTTTCTCGCGTATTGTTGTATTCATTTTGCATGAATGAACATTTTAAAAGAAATTTGCAGTTTTCAGTTTAAACTAGAATTCCGTTATAATAATGTTTTTTTTTTTTTTCCTTATGAGTTTAATCCGGTTAATTCTATTTTAAGACGCCTGGTGATCTACGATTCTTTAAAAAGAAAAAATTCAAATGTTTAATTGTAGAATAATGACGACTTAAAAGTATATGCCTATTTTGCAAAAATTTTTGGACCAAGCCAAACTTTACTAATTTATGAACAGATTTTTCCACGTCAAAAAAGTATTTTCATACGGGAAAATTCAACAGGAACTGATTATTTTGGTCCGTGAAGACTAGGAAGAACGAAATCAGTCTCGGCTTCGCACAGAAAAAATAAGTTAGGCTCGGCCCGGCCCGATACTCCAGGGAAAAAAATGAAGGCCCGAGCCCGGCCCGAAAAGATTAGTGACTAGGCCCGGCCGGCCCGGCCCGAATCTTCAGAAGCAAGGCCCGAGCCCGGCCCGAATGCTGTTAATGGAAATCGGCCCGAACCCGGCCCATGCAGATCTCTAATGTGAACAACATTCATTAAATGTAAATTGACTGTTTATTATTAAGTGTTTTCCCATTTCAATTGATTTTAAAAAATATTTTTCTTTCACCCAATAACGAGAATATTCATGATGCATCCAAGAAATGATATTCTTACCATTTGTTTAAAAATTTCATCTTCTTACATACAGACGCCTAAGAATTGAATACCGTTTCCCGTTTTCTTATAAATGCCATATACATAGCTGCTAACTTTTACGCATTTTTCCTTCCAAAAAAATTTCATAATAAATATTGTCTTATTAAATCTTCGAAATCTTATGAATAAACAAATAGAAAATTTCTGTACAATTTTAGTGGTAGCAAAAATGCGTAAACGTTGGCAGCTATGGCCATATATCACGAGTTATAATCATTTACTACACGACGTCGAGCATTTTGTCATTAAATGCCCTAAAAATCAACCGATGTCAAATCTGCCATCATTTTTTGACAGATAATTTTTCTGCTACAGAAAAATGTAAAATGCTGTTTGATTTCTTATAGTCTAAATACGTGCAAATATCTTTATAAATAAAATTATTTCACGATTATGCCGAAAAGTGGCTTTTTTAGATTGGAAAAAAAAAGCTTATAAAACACAATCACAGCTTTATTTTTTGAGACTGAATAACCAAAATCCAAAATATCTGCTAATTTTATGCCTTTATAAATAAAACTTATGCTGCAAATGTGTTAAAATGTAGCGGATTTACACTACAAAATAAATTTAATGTACCATACACCAAATAATTGAAGACATTTTTGTTGTAATTTTATAATAAACTTAACCTTAATCATTCTTTTTTGCTTAATATGTTTATATGACAAATTGAAAAAAAGAAGTTTTCATTGAACACACACACACAAAAAAAAAATAAATAAATAAATAAATAAATAAAATAAAAAAGATGAAAATTCAAAAGCAAAACAAATGAAAATACCCTTTTCCTACTTTCTTAATATATCCTTTCCAACCCCCATAACATGAAACAATTACTGGCTTTCAATTATTTTTTTTTATCCCACGTGTATAAATTGACATTTTTTATTTTTCTAATTTTCAAACATTCTAGTTTGGAAATGATATTTAATCGTTAACTAAATCTACTAAAAACTACGTATTGTCAACAAGCAAACCATTAAAATTTAGAAACAGGTTTTTAATGTTTAAGTCAAGACATTGACCATTGCTTTACTAAGTATCGATCAACTTGAACAACATGTGTCCACTTCCATTCACCCTGTATAAGACCGTTGCTTTGTAAATATAACGATGTACTAACACATGTGGTGACCAGTTAGTGCATCTGGACTTAATTTTTTTCAGGAGAAAGAAATGTTCCTTTAAAATATGTTTCGAGAATTGCAATTTACCGCTAGCAAGATAACAGGAAACAACTAATCTAATAGGGTTCCGGATACAAATTTTTTGGCGTATTCTCATGTTATTCAAAACAGTAAACACTCTAAAAAATTTCTTGCATTTTTTTTAAGGAAAGCTAAAATATGTATTTTGTTTAAAAAAAAAATAGAAAGTAAAGAAATCGTTAGAGGAGGCTCTAGAGGACGATAGGAGGGGCTCGCCCCCTTCCTGCCCCCCGTCTGGTTACGGACCTGAGTGCCACTTGTTAAAGATAGAAAAAACATTTTCGAATGTCATACTTAGCGTGTCATACACTTTAGCTTGTACTAAGTAATACAATCTTTCCTGGAATTTTAGCTTTGTCACATGTGCAAAAAACATGTGCTCAGAAATATGTTGCTAATTTAATGTCGGTGTAATCTTTTATTTCGGTTTTCAAAGGATTTAAGCATTAGAAATAAATCAATTGTGTTGCTTTATTAGAAGCAGAAGTTTAGTATAACCCCAGCAAAGAGAAAATTGCTGGCCAGCAGCAAGATAGGTGCTGGCAATGGTGGAGAAGTGCAGGCTAATGGTCTACCACTGCATGACCACTGCTGGACAGCTTCAGTCAACTTTGCTGCTGGATATCGTAAGGCAAAATTCTGTTCGGCCTCCGTTTTATTTCATGCGCTAGCCCACCACACGATCGAAGTGCACGAAATTTTGCAGTATTATTGCTGGGAACCTTTACACTAGGTGGCGTTGTGAATATCGAAGACAAAAAAAAAATCTTAAATCTGATTTTCTAAGTTACAAATGACTTCGGTTTTCATAATTCACACATTTGAGAATCAGCGTATAACATGTATGTGATTTCTATTTGGCTTTAAAGATCAAGAAGGTAAATCGCAAAAGAAACAAACTTAAAAAATCTAATAAGAACAGGGGAGGTGTGAAAAGCCATAGCATACGCTGATGGCATCAGTGCTCGTCCGATCACAAAATCCAAACAGCATCGAACGCGGTTAGTACTTGGGAGGGTCAACCGTTTTCACTTGGCGAATTCTGAATATATTCGAATGATTCTATATAGTTATTTGTACATACTGCTTTCGATTAAACTAGCTTATAGAAAAATGGTCTAGAATTCTATAACACTTTTTATATAGATTTTTTTATAAGAATTTTTTGTAAGGGTGCCAATTGGGTATCTGTTCATAGTAAAAAAAATGTCTGATGGTTTGCCATTGTATAAACACTGCAGGTTAAGTGATGGTGCTGCATTAAAAGTGCTGGTCCAGCAAAGGAATTGCTGTAGGATAGGTGCTAGCACTGAAGTAAGACTGATGGATTGAAGTAATGTGGTGGCATACCATTGCTGGCTTGCTGTTGGGCCATCACTGATGGGCCAGCTGCATTTCGCACGGACACTTTAGTACTGGTTTAAGTAATGGCACCATTGCACTTTACCGCTGATGGAACAGGTGGCTGCCATCATTTTTCCAGCTGATGGCCCACTGTTTCTTTCTTTGCTGGGACCTCAAAATTAACAAAGAAATAAAAGCTGTAGCTTGTTTTTCTCTTTCTAAAAAAAGTAATTATTAATGCTGCCATTCGTATTTTTTGCCCCGCTTATTTTTAAAAAACTATTAGATAGAAAATTGAGAAAATCGGTATAAGATTGGTAGAGAAAAATTCAATAAATTCGCTGAAGCTGATTTATAGCTGATATTAAGCTGAGAATTATTTTAAGCGCTTCTTAAATTTGAAATTAGTCAAGGTAGTTGCATTAAAAAAAGGTTTCTAGGATCAAAAATTACGTATAACAATTTAATAATCTTTCACAGACCTGACAAGTTTGCGGTGTGGAAATATTTTTTAAATTTGACTAATTTTATTTTACTTTTTACTTTTTAAAAATTTTTATTTAAATATTCATTAATTGGTTAGAAAATTATTCTATATAGTTAAAAAGTCTTTTTTTACTATTATTGCCAAATGTAACAAATCGGAATTTGTATGTCAAACGTAGCAAATTTGTTGATGCACTAGTTCGTGCTATAACTAGTTTTATAAATATTCAGATCTTGATGCAATAAGCTGTTGCATTCTTATGAAAAAATCCACGAACACGAAATGTATTACGATTATATATGTATTGAATTCAGCAATACAAAAATAATAGGACTCTATTTAAAAAAGACGTTATCACCATGGAAACCTAGAATCATTACCTATCATGGGGAATCTTTCAATTAATTACGTATGATAGGATTTAACAGAAGGAAGAAACTTTATTAAGATAGTTTCAAGTTTCCATTCGATTTTCATAAACTTTTACACGAATCAACAAATTGCTGCTGCTCTAAATTACATTTTAAACATATTGTTTGGGTTTTTTAAAACTATTATATGTGAAAAGGCGAGCAAACAGACTGTGGATCATATGACGCCTTTAGCGACTATAGGTGCTACATAATTATATAATTACGAACGCACTTAAGGGTGTATTATAATCTAAACTGCTTATTTTCTGATTTAGTTTTAAATTCAGTTTTGCTCTCAAACGCATCCAACTGCAAATTTCCTTATTTAGAGACTACACAATGTGACATGCTCTCAGTTTATTGATAAATGTGGAAAGTATTGCAAAAAATGCGGCCAAAATTGGCGTTTTGAACCCAGTTTTCGGAAGCTGGAGAAAAAAATGGTCATACTGAGAAAATAATTGTTTATAAATCAAATTCTAATGAATTGAGCTAAAAATGAAAGCACACTGCCTTTTATACATCTCTTCTATAATTACTTCAAGAAATTTTATGATTTTACTTTTAAAAATGAGTTTGAAAATGTCCCAGTAAATTTCGATCTTTTGAGATTGGAAAAATATTTTTTCGAATATATCATTAAATTTTACAATTCCAATACCACTTGGCAAGTTACTTATTTTTTGTTTAAGAATAATAGCACAAATGATAGTGTTGCTCTTCAAATATTAAAAAAAAAATAAAAAAAAAATAAAATAAAATTACGAGTGAATATTAAAATAAAAAAAAGTTATAAAGCTATAGTTGAATTATGTGTGCTATAAGACTTATATAGAGAAATTTAATAAAATTTAAAATGATAGTTTAAAACAAATTGTTTTAAACAATTTTTTTTTCTGTTGTCTTTATGAAGTTCCGAGAAGCCGCAACATTGTTTATACATCCATTTTAGGCGAGCTGAATTTTAAATATATAATTGATCTTATTTAATCCTCTACGAAAACAGCCGTTCTCTGTCGTGTCCATTTCTCTTACAAATGAAATGACGTGTTAAAGCTATTGTTCTCTCTCTTGTAATTACGTCAATGATTCTCTATTTATTCAAAGCTAATCTTTTTTTTTTTTTTTTTTTTTTTTTTTTTTAAGAATTATTTAATCGTAATTGTTATTTAATCGTAACCTTGCAAAACTTAGCGAATATTTTAGCAATCTGTATAATTTGGTGAAATTGGTCGACAGAATAATTAAATAGTACTGGAAAAGCTCACATACTATATGAGCGAAGGCATGGGTTAAAGCTAGTATATTATATAAGTAAAAATATATAAATATAATACAAAATATAATAAAACTTTAATATGTAATTTTATAATAATAGTAATTTTTATTATATAATGTATAAATTATTCTATGTAGTTAAAATTATTATTAATCAAATTATATATAATCTAAAAAAAAAATAAACACTATAAGAGATAGATTCGGAGTTCGTTGACACTCCCTCCATCCTCCAGAAGAAGAAGAACAAGGGAAACTGAATTTAAAAAAATACATTTAAATACCTAGTGTTTACATTCTAATTCTCCATATCTTCTAATTTTTTTTTCATTGAGGCAATGACACATTTTGAAATAATTTTTAAAGCCCCCCCCCCCCCCCAGACACGCACAATCTCAGTCACGAGAGAGCAAAGAAGGCTCAATTTTCAAAAAATCAGCTCAATCTAGAATTTATTTTCTAAGATTAACCATGTACGAGGGTGGTTCAATAAGTATTGTCCCTAGTATAATATGAAGTGTTTTATTTCGATGGTTGATGTGAAATATCCAAACCCATTTTTTTAAATGTCTATATGCTCGATTTCAGAACCGTAGCTGCTATATTCACATAGTTTTGGATTGAGCGGTAAAAAGAAGGGGGGGGGGGGTGAAAGGCTGGCTTGGAGCTTATAGGAATAGTTTTCTGACAGTGGATCAGACGTGGCTACTGTTGTTCGAATGCGAGTATAAATACATAAAATGCGAGATATAAATATATAAACAACTTGCCCACGAAAAAATTGAAATGTTAATGTTAAACTTATTAGAAAATCCTTCTTAAATACTAACTTTTATTTTAATAGCTTTTTTTTCTCATTTCTTTTCTTAGAATAATTGAAGTTGAATTCTAACTGGGTATTTCAGCTTACATTTTCGATTTTGATTGCTGATATTTATATAAACTTAATTTCACTTTTAGTACTGGTTTCCAAAGAAAATACATTGCAACGAAAAAAATCGAGCTCAGCTATGCTCAGAAAAAAAGTAAAACATATTAAAATTAAAACAAAAATTAAAAAAAAAAAAAAGAAAAACTTCTCTATGTTTAACATTAGCTTGCTATTTTAATTTTTATTTTTTGGTATTTCATTTACATGTGTACTTTTGTATTAAACGAAAAAAATGTCATCATTTTGCCCTTCGCCTTTCATTGACCAGAACCCCCCCCCCCCCCCATATGTTTCTACTCTGCATGCACAAAAAGAAAAAAATATCTATATACAATCCGAGCCGAATTCGTTATTTAAAATTTATACTATATTTGAATATTAAAGAATAAAGATATGTTCTTATTTTTATATAAAACATTAAAATTGGTATAGGAGATGTAACTGAAGATCGCTTTTCATAATTGAAGATTTTTTGTTATTTCAGGTTGTGGTTCAAATCATTTTCTCGAGTTAGGATCAAGTTGTGGTTCTATCTTTCTATCTATCTATATCTATCTACCTATCTAAATATATGTATACAGATATTATCTGATTCTGGTCAGGGGGATATAAATAGAATTTTCGGGCTCGAGTCGTATACATTTTGACCAATGTAAGATTTTAGTTGTATCCCCTTCCCCTCCTCTTAAAATTTGACTTTCAATGTAAATTTTAAGTAAAAACAAAAAGTACAATAAAAATTCCATGGAAAATTATTTTATATTGTGGATAAATTTAAATTGTTACTGCTTAAAAATAAATAAATTACGCTCTTGCATATCAAAAATAATTATTTACAAAATTAATTTATTAATCTTTATATTTTTAAAATTATCCTCAATATCTGTTTGCATTTAAAATTTTGGTTTATGTTTCTGCATAGCATTTTTCAGTATTTTATAAGTATCCTAACAAATAAAAAAATATATTGTTTTTATAAAAATCTTTTTTTTTTTTTATTTAAATCTGTTTTTATTTTTATTTATTTATTTATTTATTTAAATGCGTTTAAACACTGCAAATCTATCAAGAACTGCAGGTTTTTAAACGATTCATTTTTTAATTACCAATATAAGCTAGTAATAAAAAAATATTATTATTACAAATTAATGAAGACACGCAACATAGTTAGTACATTAAAATTTTCTAACATATATTTTTTAAATGTTTTGTACTACATTTTTTGAAATGTAATATTGTGGAGATGAATGAATAAAAATCCTGTTTTAAATGATAAACATTTGGCCTAAATTAAAGTGACAATTACAACAAATGATTTAACATATTACTTTTTTCACAAATAAATAAAAATAAATAAATAAAAGTTTTAAATAAATCCAATCAAAATGAATTGTAATTAATAATTATAAGAAAAACGTAAGATGTGTCATAATGTTTTCTGACATAATTGGTTTCAATCATTAAATTAAAAAATAAAGAAAATTTGTTTTTATTTATTATTTGCGTTCAGTTGCATTCAACTAACATTTTTATTTTACAACATATATCCAACATACAGTACATAATTATCAACATATTTCCCAGAAACTACCCGCTCTACCGGACATTCCTTCTGTCGAATGGGGAAAGCAAACATCTACCCCCCGAAAGGATTCCCTGAATGGACTCTGGACTGCTGCATCGCCTCCCTATTTTAACAACATTCATTAGCTATTCTCCACTGAATGAACTGTTTACCCTTCCAATACACTCAAGGAAGATTTTACTGCACAGTGGGTGTGTCGGGGTGTCAAGCGATCCTAACATCCAATCGTATCGTTTCAAAACAAAGAAATGGGATAGCTTTGTTGGATACCACGCAAAAATCTCAGATTTTCAACTGATAAATGGCAAGTGTAAGCTTTTAACTATTTTAAAATTAATAAACATTTATAATGCATTTTAATCATCATAAAGCACATTTTACACAGAAAAAAGGCGTCTAAAGCGAATCTAAGAAAAAAAGTGACCGGAAAAAAAGTTATCGGAAAAAAAGTGACATAACCTCTTCAGTCCTGATGTCGCCTGGAGGCGACACTAAACAGACCTTTTTAAAACTTTTATCACATTCAAAATTTTCATTCAAGGTTTTTAAAAACTGGTTCCAATTATTGTTAATAGATGACAGTATATTGCAAAATGCTTTTTTGTTACCAAAATAAATTTTTTCGTTCAATTAGTGGTATGCAAAAATGGCATCGCCAAAACGAAGGAAAGATAATCACTTGCGTACAGTTAATCTCTTTTAACTATTAATAATAATTTTGCTAAAATTTATTCAGCCTAAGATTTTATAATATAAAGATTGTTCTTTTTAATGATACCATTTGTGTTAAGCTTTAACTGCTCTAAGCGTTAAAAAAAGCAAGGTCATTTTAGTGTCGCCTGTAGGAGACATCCGGTCATGCTCAAGTAAAACTGCATTTTCTGAAGTTGTTGGTAGAACTATTTTTTCTGAATTCAGTATTTTTAAAAATATTTTCTTACCGTAAGATGGGATTACTTTGTGACAGATGAGGTAACGTTGTGACACATGTGGTCTAGTTTGGGTATTTTGAATCTCCCGCTCTGTTCTGTGTGGTAGGAAAGCAAACTGCAGTAATAACTCCCAGTACAGAATGCCACATAACCTAACAATTGTCTTCGGAAACTTTAACATGAAATATGCAAAGTAGACCAGGTGTCACAACGTAATCTCATCTTTGCGAAAATAGATATATTATTATTTCAAACAGTATATTATAATTTCAATCATACGAGCTAATTATTTTCTTAATTTTTCAATGTGAGATCAGTTTTAAATTAAATGTGGATTTTTAAAAAATATTTTGAGGTAAATTGAATATGTTTTACAATTCATTATTAAAAAAAAAACTTAGAGAATGTAGAGTTTAAAATTTTTTTATAGCTTTTATGTAAAACAGTAAAAAATACTTAACTGAAAACAGTAGAGACTCCAAAAAGCCTTTTACTTACAGAATCTGAGATAATTTTTTTTCCTTTTCAATTATAATGACCTATCTAAAATATCCTAGAATACGGATGTAATGTTCGAAAGACACCCGCTTTTAAGATAACATGTCGAGTGATACTTACTTTTCAATCAGAGACAATTTAAAACAAAGAGATGATCTCACAGTAACCGATGAAGAAAAGTCTGAAGATAAATTTGGGAAAGCCAAATCTATTCTCCAAACTGTTGTATCAGGATGTCTGTTGAATAAAAAATTCCCAGCCCTAGCAATAGATGATCAAATTATTCCTTTTTATAACCATGCACAAGGAAGACGATTCATCAAAGGAAAATCAAATCCCTGTGTATTGAAGGTCTTTTATCCACAGATTCAGATGGTCTCCCATAAGACATTTTTATGTATCAATGTACAGGAGACAAAATAAATACGGATATAAATGAGAATGATGGAATATATTTAGATACTAGTGAAAAATTAGTGCTTAAACTTACAGAGAATTTACTTCCAAGCTGTACCTTGTATATGGACAGATATTTTACATCAATTCTTTTATTAGACATTTATTATATATTATATAAAGCTGAATGTCAGGGAACAGGTACTCTACGAAAGAGTAACATACCCCCAAATGTAAATTTTAAATTTGACTCTGATATGAAAAAGCTTGGACGGGGTTCAGTTGACCAAAACATTCGTAATGATGGACAAATTTGTATCTTGAAATGATTTGATAACAAACCAGTTATACTTGCCTCATCAGCTGACGAAAAGCATCCTGAAGATATATGTAAGCGATGGTCGAAAAGGATAAAGAATATGCGTCAGTGAATCGCCCATCCATTATAAAAAAGTATAATGAATTTATGAGACGTGTTGATTTCTTTGACTGATATTTAAGCTATTATAGAATGCATGCGAGAACAAAAAAAATGGATCATAAGAGTCATTATGAATTTTTATTTTTATTTTGCCATAGCTGCCAGTTGGATAGAATATAGAGTTCACCAAACGTTGCTCAATAGATCAAAGAAAGAAATATTAGATTATCTTGCATTTAGAATTCCTCTACAAGAATATCTTTTCTATGGCATACACTGTAAAAAAAAATCAAGAGGTTACTAAAAATTTTTTAGTAAATTTGTATTCCACAGAATTTTTTAGTAACCATTACAAACTTTTTTTTTTTTTTTTTGCAAGTGAAACAAGCATTTCTTTTGTAAACTGAACAAAAGAATATTTTGTATAACTAACTTAAAATTTTTTAGTATGAGCCACCAAGCAAATTTTAGTAATAGTTCCAAAATTATTTTTAATAACAATTACGTGCGTCCAAAGGGCAGGAGCTTTTTTCGAGCTGCATCCAGACTTCTGAAGCGATAGATTTTCGGCAAAAACGAAATAGATGGCAGCACCAAACATTGCGACCAGCTCCAACAGGAAATTCATAACCCCTTTATTATAGAGTACTTACACTACATACATTCGGGGCGTACTTGGCGCTGTCCGGTACAGAACCCGGGACCATTTAACCTGGAGTCCGTTACTATAACCACTATGCTATCGAGGCCACGCCAAGTGAATTTTAGTAATAGCTATTAAAAATATAAAACTATTAACTCTATTCGTTGTTAACATTTTTCTAGTAATTCTTACAGATTTTCTAGTAACCGACTAAGATTACTAAACATTTTTTAGTAATTACAAGGATTACTAAAGTTTTTTTAGTAGATCGACTCCTTTTTTTTTTTTTTTTTTTTTTTTTTTTACAGTGTAGACGAATGCAGTGGCTCAGAGTATATTCCTAGTGAGCCATCATCACCACAGAAAAACAGATATAACCAAAGAATTTCCTTGTCATCCACTCCTTTGCGAAAAAGATAGGTTTCACATCTTCCTAAGATATCCAAACCACCCACAAAAAGAAAAAAAAAAAAAAAAAAAAAAAAAGATGTAGGATGCCTGGTTGTAAATCCAATTCTGCAAGGATTCGATAAACTGCATGTAAAGTTTTTTTTTTTTTTTTTTTTTTTTTGTCTGCAAGAAGACTGACACAATGTTTCAAATTATTTCACGAAAAATAATATTAAAAAAATGATTTAGAAATTCTTACTGATATTTAGGAAAGTATCTGCAATAATTATATATATATTATATATATTAATTTAAGTTTCAGTTATTTCTAAAAGATTAGATAATTACAATTTAATTTTCAAACTATTATAAATAATGTTTCTATACAATGAATTAACTATTTAATCTTAAAAATATGTTCTGAATTATTGTAAATGTGTACTATAACATAAAAATGCTATTTGATCGTAAAATAAATATAAATATATACATAAATTTATACTTCGTATTTAACATATCGTACATCATTATGACCGGATGTCGCCTGTAGGAGACACTAATTTTCTAATTAAAAAAAAATAATTAAAAAATTTTCAGCATTTTTCCATTTTTTTTTCAGAGTATTTAAAATCCACTTAACAAGAAATTTTTAAAATGTAAGACTCATTTTTAAAATGTAAAGTTGGTCTTAGGACTGAGGAGGTTAAACTACAAAAGCGGAAAAAAGTGACACGGAAAAAAGTTACCGAAAGAAAAGTGACAAGGAAAAAAGTTACCGGAAAAAAAGTGACAAGCAATACATTTTGGGGACTTATTATTGATTTTGAGAATTCATTGGTTAAGTGTAAAAGGGGGATCTGGAGGAGGCTCATAATTTAGGTAAATGGGTTTTTCATGCTAAATTAACTGTTTTAGTTCAGTTTTTGGATGTATGTTCATACTGAAAATTACGCTTGCCTGATCAGTTTTGGGAAGGAACGATTACTCCCCTCCTTCCATCCGCCCTAAATTAGATAAATGGGTTTTTAAGCAGAATTATCCAACGTGTGTCAAATTTTGGATATTGGTTCTTTCTGATAAGGCTTATATATTATATTATATAAGGCTTATGATGCTTAAATAGATTCGGGAGTTTAATGCTTAAGTAAAGAGGGGGAACGGGGGAACAACCTCTCTTAAATTAAATTAATAGCTTTTTACGCAGAATTATCCGATTTGCTTGGAATTTTGGACACAAGTTCATTATGATAAGACATATCTCTGATTAGTCATGCGGTTCTTTTGCTTTTTAATAAAGGAAGGGCGGGCAATTATCTCGCCTCAAATTATATAAATCATTTTTATGCCGAATAATTCGATGTATTTGAAATTTTAAACATAGGTGAATCCCTGAATAGTTTTAAGGGTTTAATGACTAAGTATAGAAGGGGAATAGAATATAACCTCCTTTAAATTTAATAAATTGCTTTTTATGCAGAATTATCGGAGTTTCTTCAAATTTTGGATTATCGGTTCATTATGATAAGGCGTGTCTATGGGGTTCTTTTGTTAATTAAAAAGGGGGGTGATCCCCCCCCCTTAAATTAGCTAACTTATTTTTAATGCACACTTATCCGATGTATTTCATATTTTTGATGTACGTTCTTTATCATAAAGTGAATCCGGGAATATTTCTAAGGGTTTAAGGCTGTTCATAAATCAAAAAGGGCAACTTTGTGACATATGATTTAATTTATTTTTATTCGGAAATGCATGAAAATAGCAGGTGTTGTTACTGAGAAACTGTTCATTGCACTCAATTTTCTGTTTTTTTTTTTTTTAAACAAAACATAATAGATCTTTCATAACAAGCCTTTGTGTAGAATTTTCGTCGATAATTTATTTCTATAGTAACATATTTTATTAGTAAGAAAAGTTTTAGGATTTTTATTATTATTATTATTTGAATGCTTTATAACTGAACAATATTTAACACTGAACAATATCTTGAAAAAATAATATTTTATATTTAAAATACTTAACCTAAAATATTTTACATGCAATTACATAAATTGACCTGATCTACAATTTTCGTTCCTTTTTTTCTACCATTGTCAAGAATATAAATGTCTGTAAGAAAGAAAAGTTTGTCATTCATTAGAAAAAAAAAAAAAAAAAAAAAGAAAGAAATAAAAACATTATTATAACAGCTATAAAATAAATTACATTGATACCCATAATTTAATATTTGAAAAGATGTATAAAAATGTATAAGAAAATTCAAGTAATAAAAAAATTATAAATAGTTAGTTGCATCAAATTTCAAATTTAGGATTTTAGAGAATGAGACAGATAAAAATAAAAATCATGGCAGTTTGAATGGTCGAGTAAATATTGTTACTTGAGGGGGGGGGGGGAGGGGCAGAAAGAAAATAGGCTGTAGTAAGCAAAAATAAATACTTTCCGCAGTATATTTAGTTAAATTTCTGATAAACATAATTTGTTGTAAATTATAAGCTTAAAACTGTTTTACCTCATCGAATAGATTAGATCATCTATCGTCTTAAAAAAAAAAAAAAAAAAAAAAAAAAATAGAAATTACTTATGTAATACAGTAATTCATCACAATTTGAATAGACAAATTTAAAAGCAACTAATTCAAAATTCAAGAAGTTTTCTGATGAAACATTCAAGTTATTTACCGTCAAATCTTGACGGGCATTATTTAGTTAAATTTTATATTATGTACAAATTTTCCACGGGGTTGCAGCCCCATCAGCCCACCCCTGAATATGCCATTGTAAAGAAACATTCTCTCACATGCGAATATTTGAGCATGTTTATGTATATATATATATATATACCATCTTTTTTTATTATAATATATGTAACATAATATATAATAATCCTCTGAAGTAATAAATTAATATAACATAATAATAATATACTATATTTTTTTTCACCAGTAATTTTCTTATCTGAACCATATAATAAGTCAATACGGGTACATAAGCTCTCAGGCTATGATAGTCTGTGAGCTAAAAAGCACAAAAACAGAAAGGATGTCAGTGACCAATCCATAGATGGTTTCGAAGAAACGTCTTGAAAGAATTTTTATTGATGGAAGTCATTTCGTACGATTTTATTGATTTTTTAAAACAATTTCAGAAAAATGCCTAATATTTTAAAAATCTGAGTGATAAAATGACACTATATAGTGTAATAACCAAAAAAAAAAAAAAAAAAAAAAAAAGTTTAACATTCCTGCATGAAGGAGAAGAAAGGGATGCGCTTTTTTTCTACTTTTCACATCTTAGCCATATTAATTTATTTCAACTTTTACTAATTTCCATCGCCATACTTTCCATAGCATTTTGCATAAAGAATAACTGTAAATTAGTGAAGACACGCAATAACATATGGTTAAATTAATAAAACACATTTTCATTTTTGATGACTGTAATTTACTTTCATAGTTTTCAAAAATATATCTCAAGCAAATATCAAGGATTTAAAATAAAGCATTTTTAAATGGAATTTTATTTAAAAAAAAATATTAGCAATAGGAAACATTCAAAAGGGTGCCAAAAATCTGGTACAGCGCTGATCTATATGAATTGAAATTATATTCTTTTTAATTTTAAAGAAAACTAGTCGTTAGGGGCCACCATAATACTTACCCATCATGGATATGCGATAAATATATGAAAATAAAATATGTCTAAACTATTTACAAAATGCGTTGCAATTTCAAAACAAAGTTTAAGAGTATCTTTACATATTTTTAATACACATAGTAATGCTGTCGTCATGAATTGCTGATGAACCCATTTCGATAAATTAAATGAAACGCCAAACTACTCAAGTAGTACCGAATTGCATAAAAGAAACATCCTTATAATTCCAAAAATAATAGCCATATTAACTAACAGTTTACCGCGTCAGATTAAGCGTCTCATTTCCAATTAAAATATATTTTTCAATTAAAATTTGAATGAAATAAAGGGTCATGAAAAATAAAGACTTTGGAAAACAAGATTAGAAATATCTCATTAACTAATAATCCGATTGAATTTGTTGTTAATGCAAAATTTGTGTTATTTTATTGCCTTTTACGTCCATTCCTTAGAACAAAAAAATTCGAATTTTTCCAAGCTGATTTTAAAGTATGTAATTAATAGAAAGAAAGTTTTTTCAATATTATCCTAATAAATCATCAATGATGACATGAGAAATATATTCCATATTAAAACCACGAGGTAGAGAAAATAAAATAATAATAATAGTAATAGTAAACAATAATAATAGTAATACTTAATAATATTAATAATAATAATAATATGTTATAATACAGACATTTAGTGACCTTTCCTACATGAATCCCATTTGTTTTGAAATAAAAATGGCATGTGGGAGCATATATCATGAGGTCGTAAATTAGGAATTCTTGCGAAAAAACAAATGTGTTCCTAGCACTGATTTAAGTTTCAATCTACTGTGACGTCATCAAAATGGCGTACCGGGATATATATCATAGGGATGTTAATCAGGATTTCGTCGAAAGTAAAATGCTTTAGCACTGGATTTAAGTCCCCCTGATTTAAGTCCCATCTACTCTCACGTCAGCAAAATGACGTATAGCGGGATCTTAATCAGTGGGACCTTAATCAGGGTCTCGACGAAAGTTAAATTCCCTGTGACTGGATTTAGGTCCCGGTCTGATAGCGGGATGTATATCAGTGGGACGTTAATCAGGGTTTCGTGAAAAGTGAAATGGTCAAGCACTGGATTTATATCCCGGTTTCTTGTGACGTCAAAATGACGTATAGGGGATCTTAATCAGTGGGACCTTAATCAGGGTCTCGACGAAAGTAAAATTCTCTGTGACTGGATTTAGGTCCCGGTCTAATAGCGGGATGTATATCAGTGGGACGTTAATCAGGGTTTCGTGAAAAGTGAAATGCTCAAGCACTGGATTTATATTCCGGTTTCTTGTGACGTCAAAATGACGTACCGGGACCTTAATCAGTGGGACATTAATCAGGCGCCTCATTTCCGCTATATGGTCCTCTCGGAATAATGCCACCACCATGCTAAGATGGCAAAATGGATAAAGGAAAAGCCACTCTACAATACTGACATAGAAAGAGTTAGAAAAATTATCTACTAAATAGGAAGGAAATGCAAAAAAATAAACGACGAAAACTAAAAGTTTCATCTAAACATTTAGGCCTGAATCCAAAATATCAAACATAGTTATAAAAAAGGTTTCAGTAGGTTGCGTGGTTCCTAGCATCCATTTTGATGGCCCCCTCCTTTCATAAACTTAAACTTAAGTGTAAATTAGCAGAGTTGTGAAATGGAAGTCTTAGAGATAACAAAAGTTCTTGGAGACATATTTTATTAACAGTACTTTAACATAACAATCTCCACACAACACAAAAAAACATTTAAACTAACATTGATGCTAAAATAATTAAACATGATGAAAACTAACTAATCTTAACTGTGCTGACAACATCTCTATACGCACGGTAAGCATACCGGCACTACTAAATGAATGCGTAAGAAACCAGCTCTTAGAAAAACACAACCCAACCTTCGATCCTCGGCCAACGTCTTAAAACGCAAAGAAAATCTTATATTACATTTGCATAATTTCAGCTAGTGGGGAAAAACGGGACTACGAAGAATCTCTCAAAAACAATTTTATGATTGGCCGAACATCGATCACATAATGACGTCAAAGAGTTTAGAATACCTTTATATACTCAATTGAAATTCTTGCAATGACGTCAGATTGTGCTTTTAAATTTCTTTGATTTCTTCAGCTGGAAAGTACAAACTATTTAAATGCAAGTGAAAGTGGAAAAACTACGAGATTGATAAAAGTTGCGAACTTAAAGCACCTGAAACTATTGACATTTAACTTTTAAAGCCAAGACATTTGATATGAGATTTTTTGTAAGATGGAGGCATTCCCCCAGTCTACCCTAAGTAACTATACATAAATATGCTATTTATGACTTAAAAAGTTATGTTTTAGTTAATTTAATAGACTAGAGAATAGTGAAAAAATTACGTGACCGAAATTTAATCTACAGAAAGTCGCACATAAGTTTTATAATAATAGCATATTACTTGTTTCAAAGACACAAGTATAAATGTTAAACAGAAGAAGAAAAATTGAAAAATAGCAACAGCTATTCACATTAATAGAAAAAGATAATGCATAAAGATAAAATGAGGTATTTATACCTACAGGATAATGTGCGAAGTTTAAAAACACATCCGTAAAGTAAAACATTCAATAAATAATACAAGGCAGTATATATTGTCTTCCTATTAGTTGTGCAAGTGCACAGCCAATGTGAAGATATTGTTCTCCTAATGCGTATGCTAGAATAACAGAAACGGAGAACACATGTGAACAGTTGAAATAAATATAGCTTTTTCTCAAAATTGTGTTAACGTCCATAAACAAAAACTACTCAGTATATTAAACATAACTTTTTTTTTTACTTACGGTACTTTTTTAAATGACTTTTAAAGTTTTTCTTACTTTATATACAATAGTTTTATAAATAGTTTTATAAATTCAAAAGAAAAATTCACATATGCCCCACCGGGAGGTAATTGTGAACACAAGTAGGTTTTGAACACAAGTAGGTGAACACAAGTAGTTGTGAACACATGTGAACAGAAGGGAAAAATATCCATTGACATGTTTTTTATTCTGTTATTCATATGTCATCATAGTCATTAGTTATATCACTCATCCGTAAAAGGAGTGATATCTCGCAAAAAATCATTTTGCATTTTATCCACTAATAGGTGTGTTACAGGTGTGTCTTGCTACACAAATAGTTTCATAAGTGTAGTTACACAGAAAATCCCTTTATTACACTATACATCCATTTGTGACCACAGAATAGAGGTAGATTATGTGGGGTGGAAAAATTACCCAACCCTTTAAACCTCATCCTACGGCTTTATTCTTAAAAGTTTCATGCTTTTATGCATGTTTTTTTCCTGCATGCAGAAATAAAGGCTGTAATTTCATCTCATAGTAAAAATTAGGAAAAAATTATTGCCCCATCTGTGAAATTTACTTTTGTCGAGATGCATCACTTTTCTTTCACGTGAGCGATAATATCTGTTAAATTCACTGTAAAGAAACAAATATATAAGTATATCTATTTTCAGGATGATATGCTTAAACAAAATATTATAACATGGAAATAAGTACATTGGGGGGGGGGGGGCAGGCAGATTGATTAAATATTGTTCCAGTAAAATAAAAAGAAATAAAGAAGTAAAATTGAAAAAAATTAAGCCTTGCTAATTTTGCTTAAGGATTTCTGTTTTAGGGAGATAGAGAAGAGTCATTTAGTTAATATTCATGGAAAATCTTCCAAAATACGAATGATTTTCGCCCCTGTACTTTACGTATGTCTAATGTCTTACTTACTCCTAAATGTATGATAAAGAAGGATTTTTGGTGATTTTTTTTATATAAATCTCGATTTTAAGCACCTCTCCCCTAAACTTGATTTTTTTTTGCTTTAGGAAAAGAGGAGTGGAAGTTGCTTACAATTGGGATCTTACCATAGTTATCAGTTTAAAAACTTTATTTTCTTAAAATATCCCATTCAAAGCATCATATACATAGCTGCTTTAGAGATGGAAATAAGCCACTACTGCAAGTTTGAAGCAAATGAAATAAAAAATTTGCACAGTTGTTTGACATTATGCTTTTGTATTAACTATGCATGAAAAATGTTGTTGTAAGCTGTTTAGTAAAATATACATAGCTCATTACATTTTAAAATACATTAAATTAGTATTATTTATAACTAATATAAGCGAACTTGTTACTCTTTGGATACTTGCTGACAAATGTGATTAAACAAAGTCAAATTTGTATAACGAGAATGTCTTCAACTTCAGGAAAATTATAAATATCTGAGCTGATATTATTTCTCTTGAATTTAATTGAAAAAAATAGAATCACAGAGTACTCATTGGAGCATTTATGAACTGTTCATATCAGTTCATAAATGCTCCATTTGCTGCTACATTTAAACTGAAAAATCATTCACATTTATGAAATTTTGAAGAAAATAAAATCTTTATAAAAAAAATTATAAGCATTCATGATATGAATTAAAACATAAAAAATTCAAATAAATGAATAAATAAAGTTATTCGCTTATGAAGTTGGAACTGATATTTTATTTTTGCTATTTACAAACAGCGTTTTGGCAAAATATGAGGGCAAACATATGAGGGCCAAAAAAATGTCAAAAAATTTCAAAAGTTTTCTGCCATATCTCTACAAGTAATGCTATCTTTGGTGGTCTTTCAAATTAAAACATACAACATTTAGTGAAAAACTGCAACATTCAAACCTACCCCATGTTCACACGTGCCCCAGTCTCCTCTACAGCAAGCTTGGTGGTAATGAAGTCACTATGCTACCATTGAAAATTATGATGGTCAAATCACATCTTTTACAATAACACCTCTTTTCACCCCCCCCCCCAAAAAAAAAAAAAAAAAAAAAAAAAAAAACTCCCTTTTCTGAGGCCTTACAAAGATTAAAATCGATAAAACTAACTCCTTTCTTTGCCAATCAATTCCTTAATTTTTTGCAAGAAGAAATAATCAGTCATCTGAATTCACAGCGAAATTGCCATTGGCCGCGAGGTTCTGACCTCCAAACTGGTAGACGGTAGGTGCTGGGTTCGAACCCAATCGCGACCGTCGGCCTAACCGTTCGGAGTTTTCCGTGGTTTTCTTCGAACCTTGCGTAAATACGGGTTAGGTTCCCTTAGAAAGACCCCCACGGAGGGCCTACCACCCCAAAGGGCCTATATCTCATTGTGTAGATAATTGGCCGATATACATACAAACAAACAAACAAACACAGTGAAATTGATGTAACCTTTTTTCCCTTCAATCTCTTATCATGAGAATGAAAGTTTAAATTATTTAAAGCCATGTCATTTCACCTCTTATTTGCACCTCTATAATAGCGATAAATAAACAACTTATTTTATTGTACTTTGTTCTAATTATCCACAAAAAATGCAATTATCATCCAGAATTTTTATTTCCTTCTTTTTCATCAGCTCACAAAGTTAAATATATTTTACGCTCTTTATTTTTAAAAGGTTTCTGCTGTAATTGCTAGATTATTGTAGTAAAAAAATGTATTTGAATTCATCTTCGTTGAGATTTATGCTTTCTCTTTTTTTCCACTTTTCAACATATAATATTTTGAAATTATAAACTTGACTGATAAAATTCTCCTTTTTTTGTTATTTTATAGTAACAACAAATGATTAATTGATGGTCTTTCTCTTGGATTTTTCTCCTTCTTCAAAATAAATAAATGAATAAAAATAAAATAAAATAAAATAATGATAAGAAAAGAAACAAAATAGTAAGTTAAGAAAATACAACGACAATTTGGAAAATGATATTTTCAAAGACTAACATTTTAGGGACTTATAAATAAATTCTATCTTTAAACTCATAATAATAATAAACAACGTTTTTATGATGATCATAAATAAAGCTCTTTATTTTTTAAAACGTTTCCGTTGAAATTGTTACATTATTATAGGAACAAAAGGGAAAAAGTAATTAAATTCATCTTTGCCGAAATTTCTACTTCTCTCCCCCACTCTTTCCGACACATAATGTTTTGATTCTTTAAATTCTACTTAAAAAATATTAATTATTTTTTGCTTTCTAGCAGCAGTAAATAATTAATTAATGTTTTTCCTCATGAATATTTTACCTCCTTCAAAAAAAGGGGGATTTCTAAGAGGTGGAATGGGTAGGGATATAAAAACACCCTCCCATTTTTTTATTAGCTAAATTTCGTAAGAATCACTACATACTACATTCTCCCCTATGTTGGAATTTCTGAAAACGTTTTGCAGATCTACACCGATCATTACCCCTTGACCCCATAACCCTCCCTTAGTTATTTTATCTCTCTCACCATATATATACATCTATCTAAAAGCTATATTAAAATATACGAAATTACTAAACTGAATCAAAAATAATATATATATATACAGGGTGATTCCAAATTTTTTTTACAATAAAAGAGGGGTGATAGTACACATCAAGACAAACAATATTAAACAGGAGACCAAGGGTCCCAAACGTTTTCCAAAAGAGATAGCCGCCATTAAAGTTTGGGGTCCAAAATTTCAAATAAGCATAAAAAATGGAAAAATCGGTTGATTGATTTGCGGTTTTCACAAAAATTATTCTTTATGTCGGCATTTTCTTGAAATTAAATTATAAAGATAAATTTCAAAAAATGCCGATAGAGGGCGCTTTAGACTCCGGAATAACGAACAACTATTTTTTGCCAGTATTTTTTGCATCTCACCAATGTTTTCGTAAGCTTAGACTTAAATTTTGAGCTCAAAATCTGAAAGTGGGAGTGGTTAAGTAGCACAAACTGAACTGTGTTCAGAGGGTTCAAATTTCAAATGATTATAAAAAAACGGAAAAATTAGTTCATTGATTTGCGGTTTTCACTAAAACTATTCTTTATGTCGGTATTTTCTTAAAAATAAATTTTAAAGATAAATTTAAAAAAATGTCGATAGAGGGCGCTTTAGACGTTGGAGTAACGCACAACTATTTTTTGCAGTTATTTTTTGCATCTCATTAGATGTTTTCGGAATCTTAAACTTAAATTTTGAGCTCAATATCTGAATAGTAGGGAGTAGTTAAGTAGCCCAAACTGAGCTGTATTTAAGGGGGGGGGGGGTGTTCAAATTTAAAATAATTATACTAGAAAATGGAAAAATTTGTCGATTCGTTTGCGGTTTAAAATAAAACTATTATTTAAGTCAGTATTTTCTTGAAAATAAGTTTTAAAGATAAATTTCAAAAAATTCCGTTAGAGGGCGCAGAGTAACCAATAATTAATTTTAACCATTATTTTTTTGTTCTAATTAAAAGCTTGCAAAAACTTATTAAATGTTTTCAGAAGCTTAGATTTAAATTTAAATTTTGAGCTCAAAATCTGAATAATTAGGAGTAGTTAAGTAGCGCAAATTGAAATGTGTTCAGGAGTTGATATTTAACCCTCCCCCCTCCTCGAACACAATTAAATTTTTCGCTACTTAAACACTCCCAACGATTCAGAATTTGAGCCTAAAATTTAAAATTATGCATTTGAAAGTATTTAATGAGATTAAAAAAATAAGAGTTAAAAATAGTTGTACGCTACTCCAAAGTCTAAGATGTCGGCATTTTGTGAAATTTATCTTTTAAATTTATTTTCAAGAAAATGCTCATTTAAAAATTAGTTTTAGCGAAAACCGCAAACGAATCGACCAATTTCTCCGTTTTTTATAATCATTTAAAATTTGAACCCTCTCAACACAGTTCAGTTTGTCTACTTAACCACTCCCAACTATTCAGATTTTGAGCTCAAAATTTAAGTCTAAGCTTACGAAATCATTTTATAAGATGCAAAAAATAACGCCAAAATGGAGTTGTTCGTTTCTCAAAAGTCTAAAGCGCCCTCTATCGGCATTTTTTGAAAATTATCTTTATAATTTATTTTAAAGAAAATAGCGACATAAAGAATAGTTTTAGTGAAAACCGCAAATCAATGAACCAATTTTTCCGTTTTTTATAATCTTTTGAAATTTGAAACCTCTGAACACAGTTCAGTTTGTGCTACTTAACCACTCCCACTTTTAGATTTTGAGCTTAGATTAGATTTAGATTTAGATTTAGATTTTTGAAAATTTAGAATCACCCTGTGTATCACGTTTTAGAGTTTCATACTTAAAAAGTGAAAACGGAACCACTATAAGATAACTCCTGTGTCTGTTTACCACAGCCATTTTATTCGTAAACTATAGAACGGGGAAAGTTCTAATTGGGGACGATAATAAAGGCTATTGACCCACATATTTACAGATTATTAACCTTACATATATATTTAGGAAACCACATTTTTAGAAAAAATGTAAGGAGCTAATTAAATTACTTGCATTCTATTTTTTTTTTTTTTTTTTTTTTTTGTAATATTTAAAAAAATCGGCGGAAATAAGCCGAGATATTAACCTTTAAAGCAATGGTTTCCAAAGTGGACGTACGCCTTAACGGGGGTCATTTGACGATTTATAGGGGCAGTTCGAAATTTTTTACTCAATCATTTGCTATGCATTTTTTTTATAAAGGAAAATATTATTGCAACATAAAAATAAATGGATTAGAAATAAAATTTAAAAAATCAGTTTTATTAAGTTTTAAAAATGTTTCCTATCAAATGTTTAAAATATAACCTACACAAGAATAATTATAAGAGTAATCGTTTGAGAAACTTGGACAATTTTTAATAGCATTAAAATTTTCTATACTTTTTTGGGTGATATTTTATTTTACAATTTTTTGCAACATTTTCAATTGTTTATTAAATGAACTTTCTTACTTCGATTCGATTTGCTATGTGTTCACGCAAAGAATCTTTTACACGTGAAATTATGTGAAATTATGTACAAATCTTGACTGTCATAAACATATTTAACCTAAAAAATATATCTAAAAGAGGTATTACCGGCATTTTAAAATGTCTAAATGTTAAATAACTTTAGAAAAGGCAGTGGTTAGACAGTAAATATCTATGGCTCTAATAGAGGTATCCTACACAGTACATAAATGTCATACTGACATATACATTTTTCATTTTAACATTAGATAATACATGAAAAAAAATTAAAGACATAGAAAAAATGCGTTGCGATTGGGAATAATGGCCACTTAAAATTGATAAAGATGATTTTGAAATACTTCTTGTGTTAAATATAACAATAAAAATTAGTTTCCAAGGTTTATACACCAACATTTAAAAACATACAAATACAAATTGCATTTTGGGAAATGTTAAATGTAAGTCACTCTTCCCGATATTTTGTGATAATAAAAATGCAGATTGAATAGCACTTTATTTTTAAGAATGAGATAAACAGGAGAACGACGACAAAACTCTTTTTCGCAGAAAGACCAATATGTATACCTCATTGCATTTGTAGAATTACATTAAAAACACATTTCTGACCGAAGATTCACTTCTTTAATAAGTTAAAATATGTGAAATTGACAATTCTTGTTAAGGATCTATTTCGCTTCACCTGATCTGTTTCGCTACACCGTCTCAATACAATTCACTTTCTTAATAATAAGAGATATAATTTACAGAATGATTATGGGCGGAGGGAGGAGGGCATAATAACTGTCAAGATGCTTTGATGGGGTGTCGCCAATAAAACTTTGTTATCCATTGCCTTAAAGACACAGGCGATTTGGACATGAGAGAAGTGGGTACTCTATGTATCATCGGTTTTTAATGCCTATATATCAAATTTTAATGATATATTTTGTGTAATGCAATGTTCAGTAGCAGAATAAAAGTAATAAGCGTCAAATTGTTAAAAGCAAGCCAATATAGTTATAATTAATCAAATAAATACTATGGGATTCGCGACTAGTTTGAGTGGATCTGTCATTGCGCATCCCATGTCTTTAAAAGTTAATTATAAAACTGTTTTGAAAATACGCGACACGAACTAAGGCGGCGTTGTAAATATGCGATCTTCTTTCGGAGAGCTTTTAACACATTGCCAAGTAGTGATGTGAAAATAACGACAAAATGAATACCCGTATGGTAACGTTGATTTAGAATTCTCTACCCGTTAAAAAGTATTCGTTTCGTTAGTCGTTACTATTCAGAAACTGGGTATTCGCAGTCATCGAGCATGCGGCATACATCGTATAGAATAATCTTTGGAAGAATTCGTATTAATAAATAAACTGAAAAACTTTGTAAAATCACCATGCTGTTATTGTTGTAGCTCGAAACGCGTCCTGCTTAATTTTT
Organism: Maratus speculifer; assembly: GCA_964019185.1. Lineage (NCBI taxonomy): Eukaryota > Metazoa > Arthropoda > Arachnida > Araneae > Salticidae > Maratus > Maratus speculifer. The sequence continues at coordinate 47,638,418 of OZ025293.1, forward strand.
CATTTTATGGTGATTTTACAAAGATTTTTAGTTTATTTATCAATTTATCGCCAGTGATTGCTGTGTTTTTCACTAGAATTCGTATTAGTTGGTGCTGCCATCTATCCGTAAAAGTTACATTTATTGAAATTTCGAACTTATATTTAAAAAATGCAAATAGAATATTAAAACCAGGGCCTTAGTGAAAAGTCAATAATTAGGGATACGGGGAGGGGGGGGGAGGGTCAAGAAAAAGCAGTGGGATGACTCATATATATTTTTCTCTCTCTCTTTGTGACACAGAAAGATAAATTACTGCATATTTACACTAAGGTTTAGTTACCATGTTTCTGATTAAACTGTTGTAATAACTTCATTTTATGCTAAGAAAAGAATAGGATTATAGAAAATTCGAGCGCATAACTAATGCAGTATTAAACATCATGTTGGCTTCATATGTGCAAGTAAAATGAGCAAGTGTTGAAACACTTTTTTTAGTTACAATTTAGTATTTTTTCAAAACTATGACAGGTCCTCAAAACTAAATTAGACTTTTCAATAGAATTTCATTTGGGTTTTTGGAACATAAATTCATTTAGTGGCTTGTAATCTTTTCGGGAGGGGGGGGGGCTGAGCCGCCCGTAACACCCCCTTAGCTACGCCCCTGATTAAAATGGAATGCATAATTGTACACAGGGCTATAATTAAAAATGAGTAATGGGAGGGGGGGGCTCTCAAGAAAATGTACGGGGAGCTCATATTTTCATATACGTATTTCAATAGCGGGTTTAACGGTGAGGCCACGGATTCATGACGTCCCCCCCCCCACACACACACGCGCTGTACTGCAGAAATATGCTAAAAATTACTTTAAAAAATAAACATATCTTAAATCCTTATCCCCCCTCCTTTGTTCAATAATGCGAATCTTTCTGATTCTGTAAAAGGTCTACTCAAATCAAAATTAGGTAACATCTGACACATTTGTGAAAGCAATTTTAATCTCGAGAAATTTGCAAGTGTACTTGTTCGGAAACTATGAGATTGAAGAATGTTTTGAAAAATGTATGAAATGAAAAATGTCAAACATTCTATGAAATTCGGCATTTTAAACTAAATTTTCGTACGCGACTGCTAATTTCTCCCTCATGATGACATTTCTGTGTTTCTCAAGTCTTAAAAATGATCGTAAAATAATTAATAACATTTCTAAATCATTTTATGCATTAATAGAAAATGAGAAACATTTCAATTTCTTCATTTCCGAATGAAATCTGTGTGACTTATATATTTTGATATTTTGATATATATTTTGAATCACATTTTGATTTATCATTTAATTATCATTTGCTTTATCAAAAATATATCAACTTCTTATTTCTTTTTCTTGTCATAATAAAATAAGTAAGCCATATGAAATCCAAATCATTTGAGATTCGAGAATAACAAATACAAAAAGAATAATAGGTATTTAGAGCTGTTGCAAACCGCATGTATTCGTTAATAAATAATTGCAATAATACGACTGATTACTTACAAAATACCAAATCATTTCTATTGAATACTCGTTGCCGCTGAAAAACTGAATGAAACGAATTTCAAATACTACCTTCATTTCGGGATTTATACGGAGCCCGATTGTCTGCAAGATGAGAGTTAGCTTTCCGGACTTTGGACTCTGTATAAGTTATTATCACATACGGGTATTTCATTTAGTTGTTTAGGTATTAGGAAGAAGAAAGATAGAAATGCGTTTTATTATTTCAGCATCCGTTCTTTTGCCGAGTAAGTGTGAATTTGGAGGGAGTTTTTGAAGCAAAAAAAAAGAAAGCTTTTAGAAGAACGATTGTTTTGAGATCGTTTAGGGATTGTACTATTTACCTTACAGATATGAAGTTTTATATGCATTTTTAAAACTTAAACAAAATAATTGCGCTTTTTTTTTTATTTGAGATTACATATTATGTATTAATATTTCTATTTACAAAAGAGCCATCGATCTAAGCAAAAGAAAAACAACGCGTGTTTATCATTTAAGAGTTTAATTAAACTATTTTTGTTTTAATTATGCATATTAAAATCTCTTTATAATTTCACTATAAAAAGAATGGAAGCTTATAGTAGAATAAAATATTCGTTATAGCTGTAATTAAGGAATAATGAAGTATTTCTGGAAAGAATTATGTTTGAAGGGTCACCATCAGCGCCGTGCGAAAGGGGGTCGAAGGACGACCGCTCCAGGTGCGGAAATTTAGGGGGCCCAAAATTTATAATATTAACGTCATTTTTGGCCTATTACAAGAAAAATTTGGGAGGAGGGGGGGTGCTAAATTGTAAATTTGCCCCGGGCGTAATTTTATTTTCGCGCACCCCTAGTCACCATATAAAAGTATTAGATTATAACTTGATCTTCAATACGAAATGCTATTCGATTTGATATCACTTCTATGGCCATCAGTGCCAATTTTATGATTTCATGCATTAGATTGAGTCTATGAATATGAAAATTTGCAATGTTAAGCGGGGTAAAACGTTTTTGAGAGCTCGCTTAATGCTATTTTCCATTATCGAATGTTTCACTGGTTTCACTCTAAGTAGTGAACATTTCTATTCAAATACACAATTAATATTTTTCTTTTTAATATGTACGTATACTTATTGAGGTAGACTCGCGAGAAACCATGAATTATACAAACGTAAGCAGCGTTTGAAGTTAGTGCCTCTTTGGTCAATTGCATATGGACTCCGATAACGGCTAACGAGTGGTATTTCTAAATAACGATTCGGTATTTCGTATTTTAGAGAATACCCGTTTCTTAGTAACGAATACGTACGGTTTGAAACAGCTCTAATGCCAAGTTTACATTTCTATCAATGGTTTTGTTTAGCTACACTGCAAAACCAAATACAATTACCACATTGAATTTGGATTTATAAAATACCAAATTAAGTTTAATTATGCACTACTTTTATTGTCAACTCCAAATTAAGTTCATGAACATATTAGGCTCAAATTATAGAAGAGAGCTATACAGAATGGAAATATTTGATAATATTTAAGCTTCACATGTCTTTGAACTTTCACGGTATACGGGTGATTCTATACGAAATGTACAAATCAGCTGTGGGTGACACGTCACGGATTTTAATGAAATTAAGCATACTTATTTATTAGTAAATAAAAAAAAATAGATTTCATGATTTTTTATTGTATAAGTATCAAAACTTGCATTAAAATTTGACTTAAAATCGAGGTTTTTTCTACATGCTTGAAATCTTAATTTTGATTATTAATTTAAAGATTTTATTGTTTGTTAGATTAAAGATTATTGATTATAGTTAATAGGGAGCATACTGATATCATTCTGTTGCATTTGTGCAAATGTAAGTGACATTACTATGATGTAACAGTGATAAACGAGTAGCAGATTCCTTAAGTAGATTTTAGTGTTCATTAGATTTTGTTGGTTGGAATTACATACGTTCAAGAGTTTTTATTATTTTATTATGAATATTATAACAATTTTTGAAGTGATATTTTTTCTGTAATTTATAGCATTACTTCATCAAACTTGCCCTATTTATAAAAATATCATAATTGTAATATATATATATATTGATGATTATTTTATAATCATCATTTTTAATCAATATTTATTTTTTAATATCATCAATATATATATATATATATATATATATATATATATATATATATATATATATATATATATATATGCAGTGGCGGTCAAAATTTTCCGCCCAGCAAAAATTTTTCAGTTAATTTGTAATTATGTACCTATATGAAGAGAAATCTCAAAGTGATACTTATACATTTTATTGGCATAATAGTTAGGAACTTACTTATGAAATAACATGCAAATATCAATAAATTTATTTAACAAAATTAAGTAAAAAGGAAAACGCATGTTCTCAAAAGTTTCCGGCCACTTTCGCAAGTTAAAAAAAATTGCATTGTAATAGAAAACTACAGTGATCGACAAAATTTACAAATAGTATTTTATTGTATTACTATTTTATTACCTTTAGTTCTACGGCGTAGCAACGTGGCATTCATACAATCAACGGTTAAAGATCGTCTGTGGTACGTTTTTTCCACATTTCTTGCAATTTTTTGGAAATTTCAGCTGAGTTGAAATATTTATAGTACGGCAGACGTTTGCCAACTTCTTTCCAAAGATTTTCTATTGGATTCACATTGGACGTTTGGACTGGCCATTTCAAAAACGAAACATTTTTGTACGAAAACCATTGTATATCAAGACTTGCATACATTCATTTAGTCGTTTCTATGTTAAAACAAATAGTTGCGAACAAAATGTTTCCTCTAATAAGGCAGCAAATAATATTGCAGTATATCTTTATGCATTACGTCATTGATTTTGCTAAGGATTTTAAATTAGGCCCGACACTTTTTGAAGAAAATACTCTCCACAGCATAAGATATTTTTCGTCATGCTTCATTGTACGAATAACATAGTTCTAATCATATCTTTTGACGTTAGCTCATCGGGCATAGTATCTGCTATCACTTCCAAAAAGATTTCAATTCGATTGATGGAAAAATAGTATTTTTGTCCAGTTTTCACTTGACCAGACTTTGTGTTTTTTTTTTTTTTTTTTGAAAAAGCCTGTCGGGTAAGTTACGATTTTTTTACCTATGAAAATTTTTGAGCACCGATTCTTCCATAAAGTTCTGTATCACGTCAGCATGTTGTCACGGTAGAGCGACTTATTTTAGCATTATTTTCATTCAGTAAATAGTTGTATATTGCAACGATTTTTTTATACGGATCATCAAGTGTTTTTCTCCTGATAATTCTGTCGATGGGAATAGTCATTTTTCGGAGTCTCCTGGACCTCACTGAGTTCTGAAGTCCATGGTCATCTTTATATAATTTTTAAATATTGTTTACAGTCAATTTAACCAAACGATAACTTTACCGCAATGCCTCGAGAAAATTGGCCCGTTAGTGACAAACTAATCACTCATTTACGAACATTATTTGTTGACATTTTCAATTTTGAATTTAAACTATTCAATTCACGCTGATTCATTCACAAACACGACCAAAAAAACAGATTACCGATAGAAAAAATCTAAGGAATGATGAGTGGCCGGATTCTTTTGCACGCGGGAACTTCGGATTCTAACTCTGCATGAAACGTCTTCAGTATCCAATTAAAATAATAATGTGGTCAGAGGTCATTTCCATATTCCTAACTTTTGAAGCAATTGTGCTTCTTCTTTGCTGAAACCTTCTGGTAAATAAATGAAAGAGATTAACTGACCGGAAACTTTTGACTGCTTATGTATATTGATGATTATTTTTTATTTCCATATAAGTTTTTCCGTTTCGATCCATGTTTTTTCATCCTATTTTATGTTTCTTTTATAATCTAGAAAGATATTAATTAACTAATAGAGAAGAGCGCGAGAGGAATATTTTTCAAAACCTAGATTATGAGCCTCATTTCAGTGTTGATGTTTTCCTTACTTAAAACGCTTATCTAACGTAAGCTTCCATTACAATCTGCTTTCAAAATAAAATTCCTCTTTATTCTTTCGAAAACTAATTAGACATGACTGCTTCTAACGCCATATAGTGCAGAAACAAAATCAATTATCTTTCTATACAAGCAAATGCAGGCTAATCGTATCATGTCAATCATGATTATTATCTTTAGCTTTTCGAGATGTGTGAAGCTTTTACATATTTATTGATGTAATGGACCATATACGTATCTATATCCTTATTTCAATGATGTTGAGTGCTTCTAGCATTATCTTAGTATAAACAAAATAACGTAATAACTAGTATGAAAGTGCTGCATAAAGTAAAAAAAAAAAAGACTTTTAAAGATGATTATATTATTTTGTAATAAAAAAATTAAGATAAATTTGTTTGTTTTTCCATTGAAATTTTATTTTAAAAATGAGAAAGATGCAAATGCAAGGAAACAAAAAAATATAACCGGTTTTGTAAAAAAAAAAAAGAAAAGAAAAAGAAATATGCTTAAACGAATACAAAAACTTTTGCAACTAACTGACGCTTAATAATTTGAAGTAATGAATCTATAATCTCATCTACCTTTTGACGCAACAGAAAAAATAAATTACCTGCACTCAAAAAATAATGAAAGTGTAAATTAGTCATTTTTAATTTTTAGGTAAGTAAATATAAAATTACACTTTTATCATAAAATTTACAAACTTGTTGTAAAACTTCAACTGTGTTTATCTGTGTTTATCAGGTTAATGAAAGTTTGTAATTTGTTATCCCTTCAAAAACTTAAACATTTGTGTAATTTTAGAAAACTTTACGGATCACCCGAAATGGTGTGGTAATGTAAATTTTCCATTTATGTGTATTATATGTATGGCTGTCTATTTTTCATATTAATCTGAAATACGGGTAAGAATATTATACATTACATAATTCGTAAGAAAAAAATATTACACATAAATATATGCGTAGGCAATTTAAACTTCTGCATGTGAAAAAACAGAATATTACAGAGGAATATGAGTAAGAACATATTACAATTGAATATGTTCTTACTCATGTTTAACAATAAAGTATAGCAAAAATGTGTTCAGTTATGTAAACTCATTAAATATCGATATTTGAAATCGAGGCTTGTGTAATAGTAGCTGAAAAGTCAAAGTGGTACTTTGGAAAGTTTCAGTTCCTTAGTTCGTACCCCATTTCATAAGGTATTTTTTTTTTTTTACTGGAGTTTGAATTAAATAGAGAATTTATCCTTTTGATGTAGATGTATCTTTGAAAAAATATAACTGAAATTGAATTCGACATAATACAAAAATGGTACTGGCCTCAGAGTTATTTTTATTTAGAATTTATTTAGATTAATATTAGATATTTATTATGTTTATTTAGATTATACAGGCTCTGTGCATAAATTGTATGCGTATACGCTTTTAGGTTATCAAAACAACTTGAACACATAGATGACACACAGTAAAATTAATTTCAGACATTCCTGTTTCTGGTAAATGGATATTTCACTATTTTCTGCCTTAGCCTTTTATGTTTCAGTCACCCAATATGTGGAATACTCAACATGATTCCGAAATGCTACAATGATACCAGAATTAGGATATAAATATTTCCCCTTTATTACACATGCGAAAAATAGCTTTTCTTTCTTTCAGGTACCTGTCTGTAATTTCAGTGTCATTTAGTTATTTCAACATTTTCATTTCAACACTGGAAGTGCCCTGCGCCGGAAAGGGTTAAAAAATGGCTGGAAAGGGAGCAAACACATCAAGCTTATGAGTTTTTTCTTCATGCGACCTTAAAATGTTCAATTCAAAATTTAAATCCGAAGATATAGACTTAAATACAATGTACACAAATCCATCGCTTTTGTATATTACACAGATATATACGTACTGACATGAAACTTGACCATCAACATCTTCTTTCAGAGGTATCTGAAAACATTTACACACCTAAGCCACTTAATGTGTTGTCACCAAAATACACAGATTAATGTGTATTTTGAAAGTAATACATTAACAAGATTGTATATGGAAATTTAAACACATTAAAATGACACTTTGCACAGATATACAAAATTTTTTAGGATTCCGCATACATAAAAAGTTAAAACGGAATCATTATTAGATCACTCAAGTGACTCTCTGTCACAGCCATTTCACTCGTAGAAAATTGAAATTGGGGGAAGTAAAAAAAACTATTGTCCCACAGATTTACAGATTAGTAAATATTTAAGAATATATTTAGAAAAAATGTAGGGGGCTTATTGAGTTAGTTAAAAAAAAATCTTTTCTTTACAGATTATGTGAAAGCTTTTCGTAACGCTAAACTCAAAATTGAATTTCTTCTAATTTAAGTATAATATTTTCAGAGATGCATTCAGATTAAGATATAGTGAAAAATATTTTGCCCCCTCAAATTTAGAATGAACCTAAACTCATAAAAAATTGGAGGTAGTAGATGTTAATTTTAAAACTTGCAGGAAAACTATAGCGATCACCCATAAATTTTGATAAAAGCACATTTTTCCATTACATTTAAATTTCGATTTACGAGCATTCAGCAAATGTGTTCAAAAGCGCTGGACCTACCTATGTAGCAGAAGTATCCCCACTAAAAATAATCTTGAGATTACCTGAAGAAATCGCCAATTTCTTCAGATATTTTACAGAAATCTCAAGAGATTTTACAGAGTTAGCTTTGCCTTAATACTATCCGCAAATTTTTTAGGTCGTCTGAAAATCTATCTGCAGAAAATTTTAAAAGTGGGTTAATTGCCTACAGATTTTCTGCAGATTAATTTAAAGATTTTTTTCATGTGTTCTAGTAGAGATAATAGCATTGTTGATAATGATTTTTGAAAAAAAGCGTTGGTAATTATTTGAGATTAGTTAATTAAAAATTATATTTAGACTTCTGAAGCGGAAGATTTTCGGCAAAACCACAATAGATGGCAGCACCAAACATTGCTACCAGCTCTATTTTGACATGTTTCTAAAGGAGAGGGAAAGTCCAGAGATCGTTACCCATGGTAACTGCTACGACAGGATTTTCATAATCCCTTTATTTAACGAGTACTTACATTGCACACATTCGGTGCATATTTGGGGCCTTCCAGCATCGAACCCAGGTACTTTCAGCCTGGAGTTCGGTGCTATGATCACTAGGCCATCAGGGCCACACCAAGTGAGTTTTAGTAATAGCTATTAAAAACGTAAAACTATTAACTCAATTCGTTGCTAGCTTTTTTCTAGTAATTCTTACAGATTCTTTGTAACCGAGTAAGATTACTAAAAATTTGTTAATTACATAAATTTGTAGTACATTGCATGGACTTTCAAAATGTTGTTGAAGATTTTGGATATCTTCTCGCGATAATTTTTAATTTAAAATGTACAGCGCAATAACTATAACGGGGCAATAACGCCAATCCTTGGCATTAATACCTCGGTTGATTCCCTACAGTGGCCGAGCTACATCCTAAATACTGATTCAAATAAACACATTTAAAACTGTGCAATGTTTCTAATAATTCTATTTAAGCGGTCCTTTTTAAGCAAAAAGAAGCTCGCGGTCTGATATTCTTTTGCCTCATCCTCCCCCCCCCCCCCTACACACACACCACACCTTTATTTTTCTTACACTTTCACAAAAAATTGAACATTTTCCATAGCTTAGAATGCAATTTGTCAGTTTCTAAGTTTGTAGAGTTTGTATTTTTAGAATTGGGAAATCTACATGCAATTATTCCATCTTATTTCATAGTTTTGTTTGCATGGCGTTATTAGCCATATAGGTGGGTAATAACGCCAAATAGCATTGGTCACGAAATCACGCCATTACATTTCATGAATACATATCTGTTAAATTATTTTTTTATGTATAGATAGTCAATGAGTTGCTGTATCAAATAATATATTTGTTTGAAAAATAGAAACTAAAACAGAGCAGTGAAAATTGGTAGAACCTTAACGAGGCGTTATTACCCCAGGGTACCTTACTTGCACTTGACCGTTTATTTGTATCATGAGTGTAATTTTTTAATGTGTAAATTTACAGATTTATTTTTTAGTGTGAAATGAATGAATTGTTTGTACTAAATTTATTTTCTCAAATAAAGTACAATTGATTGAGTACAAAATTGATAGCTTCTTTGAAAGTCAGAAAATAGATAATACCACTATACGATATATACTTAAGAAACTAAAGAGGAATAGTAGCTAATTAATCTCATTGTTTTAGTTTGGTTTTTCCATAGCACATATTACTTCTCTATTGTATTCTTACATTATTTAATTAGAGAAAAATAAAGAGTTAAAAAGTTCTCTCTCTTTTTCTCGAGTTTAAAACCTTTCCTAATTTAATTTACTGCCAGTATTCAACATTTTAAGGAACTAGCAGTTTTAAATTTCGAAATACATTTACATAATTATTCATTATTCCTGCAAGCTTAATCAAATATAACTTCGACAAATTAGAGCTCGAGGGTTTGATGTAATTCAAAGAAGTTGTTTAAAGATTATAAATTTTAAATTTAAAAGTTTAAATTTTACTCTGTTAGAAGAAAAAAGAAATTGCATGCTATGCAAATTAAAACAGTGTGAATACAAATAGTTCTAAATTAACAATTTAGAAAATAAAATGAGTAACTTTTATTACATGATAATGCTTACTTTCTGTCTCATTTTGGTAAAATTAATTTTCTTATATACTATTAAGTTTTCATTAAGATTCCTTGGATATCCTCATTTTAAAAAAAAATTGTGAAATATCAATTTCCCAAATTGTTACTTAAAAGGAATTTATATATACAGTGTAGATGCTGAAAAAATTTATTAAAGATAATTAATAATGTAATAATTGTAGTATTCCCTTTAATGCTTCAGAGTTGCAATCTTTAAATGCATATTTTCAAGTTGTATTATATATATGAGTGTGATCAAAATTTTACAAAATATATAATTGTCTTTCAATTTATTTTTATTTTTATACAGAAGTTTTATGATACAATTCATGAAATTACGGAGCACATTATCAGCAACATAAAACTGTTATTTAAATAAAATTAAATAGATAGTCGTTCTTTTTTATTGGACATATTTTAAATATTTATTTATTTTGTCTTAAACTAATTAACTTTAATTGATAAATTAATTAACTAATTAATTGTCTTTCAATTTATTTTTCTTTTTATACAGAAGTTTTGTGATACATTCATGAAATTATGAAGCACATTATCCGCAACATAAAACTGTTATTTATTTAAAATTAAATAGATAGTCGTTCTATGCTATTTGATAGATTTTATAATATTTATTTATTTTGTCTTAAACTAATTAACTTTTTAAAAATTTAGTCTTCACTTTTATAGAGCACAAACTGCTTGTAGCTACGTGTTTGTGCTATCTATTTTATGAAATTAATATTACATAAAATTGCAAAAAGCTCAAAATTGTAGGAGAAGACTTGTTATCAAATGCCCTTAAAGGACTTTTTTTTTCCTCAACATTTGCGTTTGTTCTCGAGTAAATTATTTTCATTCATAAAACTATTTAAAATAAATGAAAGCGGTATTATAAAACATTCAAATGAAAAAAAATGTTCTACGGTACTAATTCCACTTAAATAATATATCTTTAATAAACTTATGATCATCAAATAGAATCCAATCATTTCATGGATTTGTTTACTAACCATAAAATTAATTAAGACTGTAGATGTTCTGAGTATGATAGCTGGACATTTTTCACGAGTTTTCACTGATATTCGACAAACTGAAAGCATCAGGCAACTGCTTTTTAACTACTGTAAGCTATAATACATTTCTATGTCCAATAACATTATTTTGACGTGTTAACTCCTTGAGGGGCAAGCAATAATGTCTCTATAACATTGAATTCTCACCGGAGTAATAAAAAATATTTTAAACTAAGTATAAACAATTTTTTGCCATTTTGCCCCCAAATTAAAAAATATAAAAGTTTGTTAAATGTTCTTTGTGCGAATTTTGTTTAAAGTAGGTGGGATAAACCGTACCCACCGCCCCTCAAAAGGTTACACATTTCTTCTTTTGAGCAGCATTAGAACATTTGTAAACAACACTTATTTGTAAACAACAAAATATTTTTTTATTAATCATTTGAAAAATGTTTGTTGTATTTGGTTATAAATAGACATATCTCAGACATATCTGAATGCTTGTGGTGTCCATTTTATTGGTCCTGGATTTTTTTACTGATTTTTATTAAATTAATGGGAAACATACTATTATTTTAACACAATCAAGCTGATTGGTAAATTTATCATACGAATTGAATATTTTCCAACTGAGCGAAAAAATTTCCAGGCCGGGAATCGAACCCAGATACTTTACCAGTTAGCTTAACAGGTAAAGCATTGGCCTTGTAAGCCAAGTATCTGGGTTCGACTCCCAGCCTGGGCAATTTTTCGCACAGTTGGAAAATATTCAATTCGTATTAATAGGAAACATTCAAGCATTTTAATTTTGGCAATAGATGCCCGCATTTTATTTTATTTATTTCTTTTAATGATTTTTTTTATTTTCTAGACTGAGTGTAACCGTATAATTGAATTAATATAATTTACTTAGGGATGAGTTACATGTGATTAAAAATTGGTTTCCCTTTGTATAGAAGAATTAGTACACGGCCAAAAATATCGTGAAAAAATAGCTCTGACTTTAAAGACTATCAATTTATTGACAAATGAGAATGCCACATAAACGCCTATGGAACGGTCTGATTAGTCAGAAAATAGATAGTCTTTAAAAACAGAGGTAGTTTTTCACGATACATATTTTTTACTTTCTTCCATCTTTACAAGAAAATATCGGATTCTTAAAAATTTTGGAAATCAGGGTTTTAACGGATTTATACGTTTTAGGATCAGAGATTCTAAAAAAAAAATGTTTTTACAAAATGTCCGTCTCTGTGGTTGTGACTCTATCTATCTGTATGCATGTAACTTAGATTTTGTGAACACTCTATCTCAAGAACTAACTCAAGGAATTTCATAAAATATTTCATTCAGGTAGTCCCTGATTTACACTCAAGAGCCAAAACATTGTGACTAAGCACATATTTTGAAACAAGCACACCTGGATGATGGGGAAGACATAATTCGGTGGAAATAATATTTAAGAGCCATTATTTTGAAAATCCTTCAAAGTGCGATAGTTGTATTTTTTGATTTGCTTTATTTTTTATGTTGAAGTAGATTATATTTAACAAATAATGTGCAATTTTGAAAACCTGGAAAAAATTTCTCTTTCCTATAGAAAATGTCATAAATCAAGCCTGTGAATGCCATTTTTCATGAAAAGTGAAATGCGAGTATGTTTGGAGTGTTATATCTCTGGTAAGCAACAAGATCCCAAAATTCTTTTGGCATAAACTGTTAGTATAATCCTACCTGCTTATTAAAATTTAGTTTTCCCAAGGAGCATTGTTATTTTACGTTGTTATTTGCCACAAAATACTCAATCAAAATAACGTTTTTGTCCATGTTCCCCATTTAATATCTTATTTAAAAGACAGTGTACCAATTTTTATCTTATAAAATATGGACATGTAGTACTAGCAGAAGCCAAATAATATCGTAGTCTACCGGGATATAGTTGCTGTTAGCAGATATAATCTGTTAAATATTCAAAATTTTAAAAATCTGTAACAATTAAATTAGCGGTATCTGAAAAAAAGCGCCACAGTTGAATAAAACAGAATATCTCACACAATAGTTGACCATATGTTCAAAGACATGGAAAAGAAAAAAGTGGAGCCTCTTGATATATTTTTTAAATGATAAAATTTTGAAACAAAGTCGATGATCATATTTCTGCCCTATTAGAAAATGAAAAATTCTATTTCTCTTTCTTCTTCTATGTTTTTTTCTCTATAAGAAAATGGAATATCCCCCTTTTCTGTCCGGTTCCGAAAGAGAAATGGGATATTATATTTTCTGATAGGGGATAAATGTAGTCATAGACATTGTTTATTTTTGTAACTTTTCCTCATTTTTTTCCTAAAAATATCAAGAGACCCCACTTTTTTTTCTTTTCCATGTTTTTGTACACATGTTCAACTTTTGTGCGAGATATTTTGTTTTATTCAGCCGTAGCACTTTTTTAGATAACGCTAATTTAAATGTTACAGATTTTGAAAATTTTGAATATTTAACAGATTATATCTGCTAACAGCAACAATTTCTCGATGCTATACTATACTCGATGCAGTACTATATTATTGGATGAGTGCAAAAGTTCATGCGGAGTTTTAGAGTAAAAGTCAAACAGTGATTAGGCAAACAAAGTTCTTTATTCAATCAATGATATATGCTCCATCGTTTTCTATAACCTGTTTCCAACGTTCCGGCAGCATACGGATGCCCAGATCATAAAATTTGCGCTGTTTAAATTCGAAGAACGTAGACACGACGGTTTTTAAGGCATCCAAAGAGTCAAGTTTTTTTCCATTTAAATGATTTCGCAATTATCAGAACAAATGATAATCAGGTGGTGCAATATCAGAGGAATACGGTGGATGAGTTAGGATATCCCATTTTAGGTTGTTCTGTTTGCGCAACGTCTGTTTCGAAACATGTGGTCTGGCGTCGTCATGATGAAAGAATACACCCTTGCTATTTGGCAAAATCGGATGTTTCAGTTTGATTTCTCGATTCAGACTGGTTAATTGGCGACAGTACTTGACTGAATCAATCGTTTGGTCAGCGGGGAAAATCTCAAAATAAATTATGCCCTTGCAATCCCTCCAAACACAGAGCATACCCTTCATCGGGTGCAAACTGGCCTTTGCATTCGCGTCATCATGCTCATATTGCTGAATACTGTTTAAAAGACCCATATCTCATCGACCGTGACTGATTGATCCAAAAACGGCTCATTTTTGAACCTCCCAAAGAAAAAAACTTCAGCAGAATTTGCACGATTTTGTAAGGACAACAGCTTATACACAAGCCAGCTATGGCAATACTAACCTTTGAGGAACGCTTTCATGGGCGTCCCTGGGAACTACGACTGTTGTAAAACAGACAACGAACGTCTCAGACTATCTGAACATTGCAGATTATTTGTACTAGTACATGGTACATCTCTTCCGAAATGGAAATGGAGTCTTCATACAAGATATCGCTCCATCTCACATGACTCGAATTCTACTCAACTAGCTCCAGGAACATAATACTGAATTGTAGTTAACGTCCGGGTCGCCTAACTTGACGGATTTTAATCCATGAGAACATACCTCGGGTATCATACAAGGACAGCCCAGAGGTAAAAAAAAACATTTTTAAATATCCTGAATATGAATGACTGCTGCTTGATCAACTAACGCAATTAATCTCCGGCCATCTACCAAGAATTTATGGCATACATGACAAGGCGGTTTACAACTCTTTTGCGGTCTCAGTTGGGTCAACACGTTATTAGGTAGGTGGTCATAATGGTTTGGCTCGAGTGTAAATTGATGCTGATCTACAATTGATGTGAATCAATCAACTTTTTGGTTTTCATATTGGGGTAAACCTCTCAAAACTTAACTCTGATATGCTGTCTTTTTCACGTTTCCCGCAACAGCTCTATCTTAAGACTTAATGCGCAGATTTTCACCAAACTTTAGATTTGGTTCCTTGACATGAATGGATACAGTTTACATTTTGATAAAAATCGCTCAAGAGATAGCGCTGACATGCTGTCTTTTTTCACGATTCTTGCAATAGATCTATCTCAAAAATTAATACACTGATTTTCATCAAACTTCAGATTCATTTAATCCTTGATATGAAGGGAGTATGTTTACATTTTTGTATCAATCACCCAATAGGTGGCGCTGCTATGCTGAATTTTTCCCGATTCTCACAAGAGCTTCAGGTCAAGAACTAATGAACGAATTTTCATCGAACTTAAGATTCAGGTTTACCTTGATAAATATTATTGCTGATTATGTTTTTGAGTAAATCATATAAATGGTGCTGCTTTTATTCAACATTTTTTTCCGACATTCGCAAAATATTCCTATTTTTACAACGAATGCATGGAATTTCATGCCATTAGAATTCTCACGATAAGCATACATTACCAATTAAATTTGGCAATGTTGTAGCGAATTTTTAAGATTTAACATGCACGAGATAGAAGAAAGTTTTGAGATTGCAACAGCTAAATAGCTTTGATTAGCAATTTAGATTTTTTTCCGTGGACAAAAGGTTTGAGCTCTTTGCAATCTTACAATTAGTTGAAAAGAAACATTTTCTAAATGGTAGATGTAACTTGTGATATTACATTTTTTGTCACATTTCCAATGAAAAAATGATATCAATATAAATATAATCATCTTCGATATGCCACTTTTTCATTGTATTTTACGCAACAACTGTCAAATTTTGAAATGTTTAAAGAAATTTTTTTTTAAATAATGGAACAGAGGCACAGTAATTACGCGATTGTCAACACTAAATTTTAATAGTATTCTTCGACTTGAAAAATATTCAAAATTTTGTGATGAAATTAGTGGAAGAATATTAATAGTATTTTGAGGTGTCAATTAATTCGCTAGGGCTACCCTGTACCATCACTTAATTAGATAAATTTAGAGACTGTATTATATTTAAAAATTACGAAAGCTGTTTCAACGTCTTTGAAGCCTTATGAATAATATCAAAACATCGATTTTGGCTTCTCGAAAATTTAGCCGGAAGCATGCATATAAATTAAATACATATAATTATATTTTAATTAGATATTACGATTTTTTAAGCTACTGGTAGAATACATAAAGCTATAAATGTATTATTTATTCAAGGAGTCTGCAATTTACGCTGCTCCAATCTCTTTACTAAACATAGAGTAACATTAAAAAGGCACATATTCTTTTTTTTTATCAAAGTATTTATAGTTATTAACAAAATGTATGTCTATCGCTTCGTCAGTTAATTTCATTTTTGTGAATTATAACGAAATATTACAATCGTCTGACATTAGGCCATCAATTATTGCGTCTCGAAAAGTCTGGGGAAGTCTGTAGTTTTAAAGAATAAGGGGAAACTTTTTTCGAAAGAAGGAATATTGCTATAAAAATTCTGTTTGGCAATTTGACAAAACTAATATTTTTTTTTCAATTATTATTATTACTGTTGCTTACTTATATATTTTATAAGAAAGCTTTTAATTGTCACATTCATTTTATTGGCTTATATTTTAGAATAGCCAAGAAATATAAAATTTTGTCAAAGAAATTAAATTCCATTAGACTAAAATACAGATTTTTAACATTTAAAAAACAAAACATGTCATGAATTCAACTCAAAAAAGTCAGACGTGGCAATTCCAAAATTTTGCTCTAACGCTTAAATGTTAATATATCAAAATTCGCTATCACAGTACAAAACTAAATGGAAATATATCCCATCGTGAGGATGCTAATTGTATGAAATTCAGTGCATTAGTTCTACAAATAGAACTATTGAGAATATCGAGGAAAATGCAGAATAAAAGCGCCAACTTCTGTGCGATTTACACCAAAACTTAACAAACAAAAATACTTATTAAGGTAAACTAAGAAAATTCCTTCATTACTTCTTGAGATAGAACTATTGCATAAATCGCGAAAAATTAGCATGGCAGGTTCACCTATCGGGTTATTGACACCAACCATTTCATATCACAATAACAGAATCACTTCATATCAAGGATTAACTTAATCTTAAGCATTAATTCTTGAGATACACCAATTGCAGAATTCGTGACAAAAGACAGCATAACAACGCCAACTGCTGAGCGACTTTTAAAAAAAATGTAAACAACATCTATTCACAACAGGGACTAAAAAAATCTGAAGTTTGTTGAAAATTCGTGATTGTTAACCCTTTGAGCTCTGATGGGTAAATTTCTTCAAAATTCCAAATGTCACATTGGCACCAGTATTTTGCAAAGAAAAAAAAGTTTAACAATATATACGAAAAAATGGATTAAACCTTTCTCAAATAAATTTGGTCAAATTTTCTGGTGCCGTTGTGACATTTCGGAATTAAAATTATGTGGTGGAAAATTCTACCATCAGAGCAGTATTGCCAGTGGGCTACTTTTTTTTATATTCCGCGAATATCAAAACCGCGATCGCAAAACTGTCATTTTTACATTCTGTTCGCACCACTATCTAAACTAGTCGGATGTGGCAATCCCAAAACTTTCTTCTATCTCATACATGTTAATATTTCAAAATTCGCAACCACAGTGCAAAAATTTGATAATCTATGTCCATCGTGAGGATTCTAAAAGTCTGAAATTGCGTGCATTAGTTCTTGAAATAGGATTTTTGCGGATATCGGGGAAAATGCAACATTAAAACACCACCTGTTGGGTGATTTAGACCAAAACATAATAAAATATAGTATTTTTCAAGGTATATCTGAGTCTAAAGTTTGATGAAAATTCGTGCATTAGCTCTAAATTCAGCATAGCAGCACCATCAGTTGGACGATTGACACTAAAACGTAAAATAACCAGGTCATATGAAGGATTAGCTAAATCTCAAGTTTGATGAAAAATCTGTGCATTAATTGATCAGATAGAGCTATTGTGGAAATCGCGAAAAATGCAACATAGCAATGCCACCTAATGGGCGATTTACTCTAAAATATAAACACCTTGAATTAAAGCCAAGTACTAATCGTATGTTTGATGAAAATTCGTAAATTAATTTTCAAGATAAAACTGTTGCGTAAATCGTAAAAAATGTAGCATAGCTTCGCCACCTGTTGAGCTTTTTACGCCAAAAACTAATCTGAATCAATTTATATCAGGTACTACCTGAATATAAATTTTTATTAAAATCCTTGAATTAGTTTAAGATACAGCTGTGTCGTAAATCGTAAAATATGCAACACAAAGTCTCCTGTAGAGAAATTTACAACAAAAATTAATAAGCATCAACTTAAAACAGGCATTACATGAAAATAAATTTTCCTTTAATTCCGTGCGTTAGCTCTTGAGATAGAGTGCCCACAAATTTTACGTCACATACAGACAGACAGAGTCACAGACTTACAATCAGATATTTTGTAAAACATATTTTTTGGAATTCCTGACTCCTAAAATGTGCAAATCTGTCAAAACCAGAATTCGAAAATTTTCACGAATCCAATACTTTCTTCTTGTGAAGATAGAAGAAAGTAAAAATATATTTTTTGTATTATACTTTTCTTGCAAATGTTGTCAACACTTATGTTAAAGGTTTTGCGAATTTTGAAATATTTTCCATTTTCTGTTTCGCGGACAGTAAAGACTCGAGAATGCTAACACCGTGAATTTTAAACGATTACTGTACTAGTAGATTTAATAGCATCCGAAAGCATTTTTTTTATTTCCTTGTGATGGTAAAGAAAACAAAAAGTGCTTGTTCTTTTGATGGGATCTAGTTTTTTAAAAATTCACCTCTAGGCGTATTTTCCAGCAGCCAAATTCCCATTTTAAAGTTCAGTTACCAGCTAAAGATATAAATAAACACGCCCATTAGTACAAATCACTATAATTTTAGAAATTTCTCTAGTTTCAGATAAAAGTGATGAACTTGTGCAACCTCTAAATATTAATCGTTCTTCTTGAAATAGCAGTGCTTTATCATTTACGACACTTGGACTCGGGCAGTAAGTAAAGACATATAAAAAATATTCGTTTCGAAAAATGAAACACCCTAATATATATATGTATATCCGTTTTACAACACTTTCCAAATCAGTTAAAAAGTGTTCATGAAATTAACATTTCTGTCTGTTTGCCCTATATCCATGCCATAACTTGCGTAAATATACTCGGTTTCTAGCTTAATATATATGATTAATATAATTATTTTTGTATATAGTTAGAAGCCATAAAAAATAAGTTCATTTACCATTAATATGAACAAAGTTTGTTACTTTCTTCTGTCTTTAGAAGTAGAAAGTATGGGATTCGTGAGAATTTTCGAATTCCGGTTTTTGACGGGTTTACACGTTTTAAGGGTCAGAAATTCCAAAACACGTTTTTAGGAAATGTTTGCCTGTGATTCTGTGACTCCGTCTGTCTGTCTGTAACACAATTTTTTTGGCTCTTTATCCCAAAAACTAATGCACGGAATTAAATAAAAAATTATAATCAGGTAGTCCCTGATATAAATTTATGGTAAACATGTTTGGTGTAAATCGCTCAACATGTGCTGCTGCTATGCTGAATTGTTTACGATTTACGCCACATTTCCATCTCAATAACTGGCTTACGGATTCCATCACACTTCAGATTCAGTTGGTCCTTGACATGAATCAATGTTGTGTAAATTTTGATGTAAATCACTCAGCAGGTGGCACTGCTATGCTGCATTTATCACGATTTCCACAATAGCTCTATCACAATAATTAATGCACCGATTTTCCTCAAACTTCAGTCCAGTAAATTTGTGATATGAACTGTTTCTATTTGCATTTGGTGTCAATAGTCCAAACGATTTTTACGATTTACGCAGTAGCTCCAATCTCATTAATCGATTTACGGATTTCCATCACACTTTAGAATTATTTAGAACTTGACATTAACTAATGTTAGTTACATTTTTGTGTAAATTGCTCAACAGGTGGAGCTGCTACGTTAAATTTTCCCGATTCCTATCCGATTCTAGCTCTATTCCAAGAACTAATTCACGAATTTTCATCAAACTTCAGATTCAGGTATAGTATCATAAATGTTATTGCTGTTTATATTTTGGTATAAATCACCCTACTTTCACGTTGCAATTTTCCCGATATCCACAAAATTCATATTTCAGGAACTAATGCAAGGAATTTTATGCTTTTAGGATACTCACGATGAGCATAGATTGTCAGTTAATTTTGGCTCCGTGATAGGAAATTTTGAAGCATTAACATGTATAATATAAACGAAAATTTTGGGATCGTCACACCCGACTATTTTTTCGGATATAATGTTTAAAATAAAAGAGCAAAATATTTATCTTTTAAACAAAACATAAACAATGTAAAAACTACAAATACTTTTTCAAATTTTAAATTATGTTTATCTTATTTAGAGAATATATATATATATGTTCAATGGCAGAATTTGAAACATTTTTAATACATAATTTGAAAACGTTATTAAGCAAGAATAAAAAGCACTTAATTATAAGATATTTCTATTTTTAATTGCGAAAAAACAAATTTGTTAATCACTAGAAGAGATTTCAAATAAAATATTTATTAATTTTTAATCGTTATTTAGCTTTATTTTTTAATTTATCATTGTAAAATAATTTTGCATTATTATAATTGTTTTATATGGTCAGTACATAAAACACTAAATGAAATCTGAAAAAATGGATTTTTTTTTTCAATTTTAGAGTGGATAAAAAAGTTATTTTAGCAAAACATATATTAAAAATAAATTTCAATTTTTTTTCGGATTTTTCCTACATTAATATCTTACTGACGATTCAATAATTAAGAGAAAACCGGCATTGTTTAAAAAAGTGATATAATTTCAATTTTTTTACCGCTTGAGGGGTGGTGAGATGTATTTTATCCCATCTACGATTAATGAAGATTTGCACCAGATGAAATTTATAAAATTTTACTTTTCTAACTTTGGTGGAGAGAAAAAGGGCCACGAAACTGTTTCTCCTAATTTTGAAATAATTCTTTTTTCAAAATTTCTGGTGGGAGTTCAGAATTATACAAATGCAATTCCTTTCCTTTCAAACAGTTAATACACAGTGATTTCAAAACAGGACTCCCCGCACGTAAAAAAAAAAAAAAAAAAAAAAAAAAAAAAAAAAAAAAAAAAAAAATGTCGCTATTTCTACGAAATTTGCTGGATGGCTTATAAACAACATTGATCCACGCGTATTAAGAAGTTGAATTCATTTCTGTGAATTTCTGGCTGGGTAACGTTCACTTCTCTAAAGTGTGTCATAAAAAATGAACAAACGAATGAACACCAAGTTTCCGTTTAAATCGGGAAAAATGCCTCAGAAATGTACGAAATGATAGAATCTCCATATGGTGAAGATGCTATGAATCGTCCGCGAATCTTTAAGTAATTTTGGAAGTTTGAAGTCGGTAAAAAGTCAACCGAAAACGATGGGAGATCAAGTCATCCATGTTCGAGTCGTAATGAGAAAAATGTCCAGCACGTGCAGTCGTTGATGATATCATACCACCCACTGTGTCTAGTTCAATCCACAAAAGTGCATCGGCTTCTGAAATGAAAGCGGCGTCAGAAATCCGAATTGCTGACTATGAAAATTGAAGCCTCTTGCAAGACAAAGCACCGGCTCAAAATTCCATTCTTCTGAAGAAGTTTTTGATTAGACGACAGGTTATGTGTGTCAGAAATCCCCCGTACTCGACCAAATCTCATCACCCTGGACTATGTTCTATTTCCCAAGATCAAATTGAAGATGAAAGGGTCAGCAGTAAGTATCGGTAGGTTACATTGAAGCGGCTGTGACATTAAAAGTCAATAGTGTTGGAGCTCAAGCGTTAAAGAAGAGTTTACTGATCTGTACATACATTCCAAGCATAGTATGGAATTAGGGGGGGGGATTACAATGAAGCTGAATATCAAACGGATATGGTCTATGTGCTATGAGTCCTGGAATTTTTGAATGACTGTGTATAATGTACTATTATTTTTTAATAGTAATATCAATGCAGAAAATTAAACTTATTCCTTTATGTACCATATTTTAAATATAATCTACGTCCTTGGAATTATTTCCCTTGAATTACTATGATACATTAGAAGATGTATGTGCTAAAAATAAAAGATTTACATTTTTGTTAATTACGGCTTATTACTTAAAATGGTGCTTCAAGGTTTTGTTGTGTCATAACACTTGGAAAAAATCGAGACTTAGAAAAAGTCTATATCCAATTTTTTTATTATTGTATTAATGTGACTTATTATGTTTAAATCTAGATGGATATATGATTATGATGTATATATGTGTAGATGATAATGCTGTTGATTGATCATCGGTGATCATTTCGTCATTAGAAGAATATTCGATAATTGTCGTCCCTGTCTTCCGATTGAAAGCATGTCTGAGAAAAATTTACAGACTTGTAGTTGTCGAAAATTTAAAATGATTCATAAAAATTCTAAAAGATGTTTTTTGATTTTCTCACTAATCTGTAATAGTTTGCGTTTTATGAATTAAAAATATATATTTTTTCTAAAGAAAAAACAATGTGTATTTTGTACATTTAAAATATATTATGATTTTCAATTAATTCTCTCATTTTACTTTATTGACAAAATTGGGGTGGTTTTGAGTTATACATTTCCCTATGCTTCTATACTAAAATAAGATTACTTTTTAAATCCATGCATATGAAGAATATATTACTATAAATACCTTACATTAATTGTTTAATATTAATTTCAGAAGCAGAAAGAACTCTTGTGATTTTCAGCATCATCATGCTAGTTTTCGCATCTTTATCCATCATAACTTCAATTATCCTTCTTGTCGGATTATGCACGGTAAGATATGTAAAGTCTTTTTGCCAAACTTTTTCTTAATTTTATAATATATCTGTTCACTACATAAATATACTATGGTAATATAACATTTTCTTCATCAAAAAAAAAAAAAAAAAAAAAAAAAAAAAAACTAAAGAAAAAAAAAGATAATTAGTGACCAAAGTAAAGATTTCTCAGCTTGTAATTATTGTATAAGTGTGTTTTTGCTTTCTTCTCAAGTAAAATACAGTTTAAGTTACAAATAAAAATGTTTAAATTTTATGAAATGCAATATACCGCCTAAAACAAGAGCTCTAATAACATTAGTTAATGTAGAATCCATTGTAATAAATTTAGCATTATTTAAAAATACACTATATGGCCGAAGGTGAATCGCCACTTGTGATTTTAGTCATTTTGTAAAAATTCTAGAAAAATGCATAAGGAATTATCCTGAAACTCTAAGTGTGTAAATATAATGGTACAGAGTATTTAATACGTGATTCATCACTTGCTAACTAAGCGTATAAACAAACAATGTGGAAAATGTCCAAGCCGGGGATCGAACCCGAAACCCTTGGAATAGCGCTCAAAGTGCTCAACCATTTAAGGTACGAGGACGATGCTCAGCTTAGCATTTTCACTCTTATATGTTGGTAATGCTGTACTGCAGCAGAAGATGGAATAGCCTTCATGAGCACATAAATCTGTAGTGTACATAAGACACAAAGAATCCCAGCATCGGTGAACTAGAAAATTAATTGGAATTAACTGAAAATTAATTAAAAATTATATATTATAGTACAGGTCATTTAGTTCAGTGGTTTTTCACGAAACACCGTAGGGGACCGCCAACAAATTGAAAATGGACGAATAACTTATCGATAACCCTATCAAAACTAATGTAGCAAAAGCGTTAAAAATGTAGATGATGATTAAGTGGCTTTTTATAATAAAATGTGTTCATTTTATGCAGATAGCATGTGTAATAGTAGAGAAAGTAAGGTTTTGACAAATCTTTAAGAGGTGAATAAAAAATCTCAAATCCAAAATGCATTTAAGTCAATAACTTGAGCGGTTGTAAGTCACGATTATTATATTATGAGTCATTTTTTATTTTAATATCTCTGTTAATTTTACAGATATCGAAAAGATTTTTTTTTTTGTGCGTGTTCTATTTAGTAATGCACTCTAAAAAATAAATGTGTAAATTTACACTCAAAAATGTGTAAATCGTTGATACAAAAACGACATGTCTATATGTGTAAATTGGTGTGTAAATTGCCAAAGTACACGCCAAATGTGTACATTTCAAAATACACATCTTAATGTGTAATTTATTAAATCCAAATGTGTAGAAATTATCTGATAACTCGTGAAATACACGCTTCAATGAGTAAATTGCTGGGAAATACACATATTTCTGTGTAATATTTTTACACATATTTCTGTGTAATATTCAGTTTTTGTACATATTTCTGTGTAATACTTTTACACAGATACCTGTGTAATATTCAATTCTTGCACATATTTCTGTGTATTAGGGAAATACACATAATGTTGTGTAACATGCAAAATACACAGATTTGTGTGTAATATTCTGTACTTACATGTATGTCTGCGTAACATGCAAAATACATAATTTTGTGCAATATTTAAAATACACAGAATTTTGTGTACATAGTTTTATCTTATACTTGGGAGTGCAAAATGTGAATTAAGTGTTTTCATTACCGAAAAAAAAGAAAAGAAATGTATGAAGGACAAACTCATATGTTTGGAGTTTTCTTTCCTTTTAATAGATTTGTAGTCTAAGTAGTCGAAAACAAGATCGAAAATCACTGTACGCTCAATCTGAAAAAAATTTATAATTGCTTCTGTGTCTGTAATTGGATTTGGTGTAAACATTTGAATTTTTCGGCCTAGGTTAAAATTATTTCTTCTGACATCAAATGACATCTTTTTAAAGTTTTTATTTATTTTTCTTGTAGTTTTTGAATAGAATTTATAAAAAATCTGCAATTTAAAAATCACAAACGAAAAACCATGAATTGAAATCTATAAAAAGCTGTCTTTTGTCATCGGTAGAAAATGAAATAAGAAATGTATAGCATGTAAAATAATGAAAATTCGAAGTTTTATAGCAAAATATATTATAAACAAGCTGAAACAGATAGTATTTAAATCGAATAATTATTTTAAATGCTATATAATGTTAAAACTGCAAATATTTACTCTAATGTTAGAATATGTGGTTTTTAAACATGAAAAAATGATTTAAAACACAAAAATAATAAATTATTTTTTCCAAATTTGTAATAAGCAGAAAATAACACACTTTTCATCCATGTTATTAATTTTCAAGTATTAAATTGTAAAATAAATAAACTTACCTTTGAAAAAAAATCTGTTCTGAGCTATCTCTAGCCGTCGATAATTAATTTTTAATTTTACAAAATTCATTTTAGCTATAACGATCTAAAACTGCTCAAGTGATCAAGTAAACTTTGACATGAAAGATTAACTCACTATCGTCGTATGTTGAGAATTCTAAGAACATACGTGGCAAAAATGCTATGATGGATGATAGCAGTAATGAATAAGACCCCCGATTAAGGGTGTATTTCATTGCAAATTGCCTTTTTCTGATTTACTTTTAAATTCGTTTTTGCTCTCAGACGCATCAAACTGCCAAATTCTCTTATTTAGAAAGTATATTAGGTCTCGTGCTTGTCAATGTTTTGATAAACGCAGAAAATATTGCAAAAAAAAATGTTGTTAAAGTCAACGTTTTGAGCCGAATTTTCCAAAGCGGGAGATCTGGGAACGAAAAAAAGGGTCATACTGAGGAAATAATAGTTTATAAATCAAATTCTAATGAATTTAACAAAAAATAAAATCACACGACATCTTATAGATCTCTTTAAAAGTCACCTCAGCAAGTTTCGTGTTTTTACATCTAAAAGTGAGTCTGAAATTGTATCAGAAAATTTCGAACTGTTGAAGGTGAAAATTTTTTTTCGAATGCACCCTTAATGCTCACTGGTCAATTTGACTTTAGTGTATATCGCAGTTATGTAACACGGTGATACAAAGGTGTAATTCACTTTGCATTATGATTTGACTGACATACTTTAAAAAAAATTAGTTATTAAATATAATTTTAATAATTCATTGTGAAAATTACATTTTTATTTATAAAATTATACATAAAAAATAATAACTCTTGCTAGCTATGATTATTATTTTTTAAAACAAAGCTCATTTTTCAGGTCTTATATGAAAGTTTTTGCACGATTTTTCAAGGATCTATGCTGCCAGGGTCAATATCACTCTGATATCGTCATAAAATAATACAAGCGGAATTATAAGAATTTACTATAGTGGCTTTAAACGAAATGTGATAATTTTTTTTCCATATAATTGTCTGTTAGAAATCCATATAATCATACTTTAACAGACACAGCTAAAAATAAAGTAGGAATGCACAGTTAATCACTTTTTTTATGTGAATGCAGTATATAATTGCAGACCATACATAAAATAAAGTCACACTTTGGTATATTATCATTAATATTTTATTTACAAGATTAGAGCATAGTTATAAATAACAAAACTTATTTTAACACTCCGCCTACCAGACAGTTCCATCGGATTGGCCAACAAAAATTACTTTAAAATTCCGTAAAATTAGGGCGTAAAAAAAATCATGATTTAAAAAGTAATATTAATAAAAGTCGGATTTTTGTACTTAAATCATATTTCGTTTTATTTGAATCGGATTTTTTTTTCTCAAGCATTGAAATATTGAATAGATGTAGGTTTAGACTATAGGTTTCTAAGATTAATAGATTCTAGGTTTCTAGAAATTTAGATCTTTATTTACTAACATAATCTATGTTTTTACACTTTAATTAATAAAATTTAATTATTATTTAGTAATTACAAAAATTATAAAACTGTAAATTAGTAATTTCATTAATTAATATAATACTATAAAGTTATATACATTAATATTTTGCAATAATTATTTAAAACTATATTAAGAAATAATGATTTTACATTTATTAAAATTATCAGTAGCTGCATTTAATTTTAAATTGATTACAATCTTTAATTAGGTATATAATGCATATTGTAATGCTTAAATTACTAAAGCGATAATTCAGTATTTACTATTTATTCTAAAAAGAAAAAGGGCAGTATGCTTGTTCTAAAAAAAAGGCACTATTACATAATAAAATATATTACTAATGTGCTTATTAGCAATAAAAATAAGTACATAATTTTTTAGTATGATAAATAAAAAAATCCTTAATTTTCAATACTTCTAACAAATACGAATTGAAAAATACATTTAAATAACATGTTTTAATAATATCCTGCTTTTTCTCAAGAAACAAAGTTCTATTATTTTTGTAAAGTCTTGGGTACACATATTTAGAAGTACTGCGGTATGGAGAGATTTATTAAAAAAAATAACTCTGGCAACAATTACAAATAAATTTCACTATATTTTAAAAGGTAGGGTACATTTTGTTAATTTCATAAGGGGCAAGGTGTGGCAACCTTAACAAATAGCCAAAATGAAACAGTAATCAACAGAATTAATAAAAACTGCAAGTAAGTAATTTCATTAGTGGCATAAACAACATATCTAACAAGTATTATTTGCATTTGTAGTAAGAAAAACTATTGTTAATTGCATAAATCATAACTTACATAATGTATGTGCATGCTAATATATATATATATATGTATGTGCATGTGAAAAAGAATTACAACGATTTATACACACATACAGAATAAATTTATGAATATCCAGTTATATCTGAAATTCTTATAATATTTGGCAACAGTATTACACTATTGATACATCGCTGTGCTTCAATAACTGTGTTTACTATTAGGTAGCTTTCATTACAAAAAGTAAAAAGCTACCTATTGCAATCGTCCGGAGAAAAGCACTTCGAAAAAATTTTGGTATATTTTCACCGATCATGACCCCCAGATCCCAAAACCTGGGGTTGGTTATATATAACCATATATCTATATCTATATATCTGATTTTTGTCATGCGATAACTAACGTATTTATGAACCGATTTGAATGAAACTTGGTATGTACATAGTACATACAAATATCTCGACCGAGATCGTTGGCCAACATCATCCGCCATCTTGTTTCAAAATGGCGGCCATTTAAAAAAATTTTAAAAAATTAAAATTTAAAATTAAATACGAAAATATTAAAAGTTGAAAAATATTTTTATTTTATGTGTTAAATCTTAAAACACCAATTCCAGAACACTTTTTATTTTGTCTATATCTTAAAAAATGACTGAGTTATAGCACTTTGAATTTATCTTACGGCTGACATTTTGAAACCATCTGATATTTGTCATGCTATAACTAACGAATTTATGAACCGATTTGAATGAAACTTGGTATGTACATAGTACATACACATATCTCGACCGAGTTCGTTGTCCAGCATCATCCGCTACCTTGTTTCAAAATGGCGGCCTTTTAATTTTTTTTTAAATTTAAAATTTAAAATTAAATGCGAAAAAAGTAAAAGTTGAAAAATATTTTTATTTTATGTGTTAGATCTTAAAACATCATATCCAAAACACTTTTTACTTTGTCTGTATCTTAAAAAATGATTGAGTTATAGCACTTTGAATTTTTCTTATGGCTGACATTTTGAAACGATCTGATTTTTGTCATGCTATAACTAACGTATTTATGAACCGATTTGAATGAAACTTAGTATGTACATAGTACATACAAATATCTCGACCGAGTTCGTTGGCCAGCATCATCCGCCATCTTGTTTCAAAATGGCAGAAATTTTAAAAAAATTAAAAATTTTAAATTTAAAAATTAATGCGAAAAAATTAAAAGTTGAAAAATATTTTTATTTTATGTGTTAGATCCTAAAACACCGATTCTAGAACACTTTTTACTTTAATAATAGGTTGTTGCCTGGTGTAATATGGTAAAGTTAAAATTATTTACAACTTACTTATCACTTAACTTATCACTTGAATCCCCTTCCTCCCTATATATATATGAGCAAATCTCCACTATCTTTAGCACTGAGGAAGGTATGCTATATGCTACCGAAACCGGTATGCTTGGAATTCGAATATTCTGGTGTTCTAACGTTGTAAATAATTTTAACTTTACCACTTTTTACTTTGTCTATATCTTAAAAAATGATTGAGTTATAGCACTTTGAATTTTTCTTATGGCTGACATTTTGAAACGATCTGATTTTGTCACGTGATAACACCCGTATTTATAAATCGATTTGGATGTAATTTGGTGTGTACATAGTACTTAATAAGGCCTGGACCGAGTTCGTTAACCAGTTTCATCCGCCATCTTGTTTAAAAATCGCGGCCATTTAAATTTAAAAAAAATAAAATTTGAAATTAGGTACAAAAAAGTGAGAAATTGAAAAAGATTTTTCTTTTATGCATTATGACCTGGATACAAAGATTCCAAAGCACTTTTTGTTTCGTCTGTATCTTAAAAAATGTCTGATTTATAGTACTTTTAATTTTTAGTGTTGCTCACATTTTGAAATGATCTGGTTTTCGTCACGTGATAACACGCGTATTTATACACTGATTTGGATGAAACTTGGTGCGTAGATAGGACATACTGATGCCTGTGCCGAATTTGTTGGCCAGTTCCAACCACCGTCTTGTTTCAAAATGGCGGAATATTATTTTTTTAAAATTTAAATTTTAAAATTAGGTGCAAAAAAGTAAGAAATGGAAAAAGATTTTTCTTTTGTGTGTTGACCTTGATACATAGATTCCAGAGCATTTTTTGTTTCATCTATATCTTGAAAATTGGCTGAGTTTTAGCAGTTTCAATTTCCAGTGAGATTGACATTTTGAAACGGTCTGAAATTTGTCACGCGTTGATACACATATTTATAGACTGATTTCAATATAACTCTGTGTGTTCATGGTACATACCAATGTCTTGACCGAGTTCACTAACCAACTTTATCCACCATCTTGTTTCAAAATGGCGGCCATTTAAATTTATCAAAAATCTTTTAAATGTATGATGATGTATAAACAAAAAATTAGAAATTGAAAAAGGTTCTTTCTAAGCTATTTATCTTAATAATGAATTCCGGAGTATTTTTTGCTTTGTCTTTACCTTGAAAAACGCTTGGGATATAGTAGTTTGAATTTCTAATGTGGGTGTTTTTAAAGTCAATTTGCCCGCGACAGCACTCGTAATAATAATCGATTTCGATGTGAGTGTGCATGTTCACATGAATTAAGATTTCGATCAAGCTCATTGGGTTTTTTTTATCCATCATGTTGCTTTAAAATGGATATCGTGGAATTTGGCGACCCTATAAATCGCTTAAAATAAAACCAGGTTGAATAAAAGATGACTAATTTCTAAAAATTCCTATTAATATTCAGTATTGACAAAAACTAGTGTTCAATCTTACATAATCGTGTTCCACTATTTTGAGCTTCGTATATTTGATTTACATAACTGAATTTAAAATAAATAAATAAGTATATGAAAGCTACCTCTTCCTCCCGGCATTGCCAGAAGGACTTTATTAATTAAGCTGTATTTAGCATTTTTATACCAATTAGTTCTTTTTCTGCTACACATTTTTTAACAACATTTGTTGAACAGTTGTTATTATTCTATTCTTCTTTAGCTCTAATATTTGGTATAAGTTCATAATTGCAAAAGTAGAATTCGAAAATAATATTCTGCTTCTTTATTCTTTTATTTAGCAGAAATGTATCATACTTGAAATGCTTATTTCTTATAAAAAATGAATAATGTAATTACTTAAAGGAAATTGTGACATCACAAATTATATTAGATTTAGATTTAAATGTAATTCTTAAATGAAAGGGTTTTTATGCTTTTACAAACTTATTGTATCCAATGTTTTGCAACACTCAGGAATTAAGCTTAGAAACAATTATTTAAAGCTTTTTTTTCTTTATTAGTAAGGAAAAATACATGTAGAACCTTGTCAAATTACATTAATCATAGATTAATACGTTTATGTCTTTTAAAACACTTAGATTTAAATCAATTTTGAAATAAATCAATCATTTTTTTTAAATTGGTAATTAAAATCACGATTTAATCGCTAACTTAAATCAACTGGTTAAAATAGTTGACACCCTAACAAGAAAGGTCTCCATACGGGCATACTCAAAAATTCCTGAAAAAAAAAAAACAGAATATTCGTTTCATGTGGGTATATATGTTTGTAAAATTAAACTTTGGCGGAACCCCGATAGAACGTTCGTAAAAAAATAATGAACATTTCTTTTATTTGGCGATTTATCATCAGTTGGCGACAAAATAAATTTTCAAAAAATACCTTTTTAATGTCAAATTCTTTTTAAGGTAAAAATGTTTCACCTTGAATTTGTTTAAAGAAATTTTATTTATATAAAGTTAGTTTTCTCAGCTTTAGTTTATTTTAACTAAATTTTTGTCATAATGTATTTAGAATGAATATTAATTGTGAAATTTTATGAATTAAATCAAAATTTAAATTAATTAAAATTGTTTCAATCTCAAAATTAACCTCAATCTGATTGAGCTCCGTCGATTCTATTTTGTTGCTATGGAAACAAAACCTGCTGCAATATTGAAATGCATTACTGCAGCATTCTTCATCTGGCCTTTATTTTTTCATACGCTTAAATATATGATAAAATACTTTTCAATATGAAAGTATTTTTTATTTAAGAAATTATTTTTTAAGTGATAAAATTAAATAACTGAAGCAAAAGCAACAGAAATATGCAATATAAAATACATCTGTATGTCAAACTCTCTCATTGTTCAAATTTAATTTCATTAAATACTATTTACACGTATTCTAAAATTTAATTGACAATAAATTTTCAGGTGCTTTAAAATCGTTTGCTTTGGGCGAGGGAAAATGCTTCTCGCCAAATCGGGTGACGCTTTCGTCTTTTCGCGCCAAATACTCGAAAGTATTTTATTTTTTTACCAAGTTTCTTCTGTAATTCCGCCGCTAAATTTGACTGATCCTTTATTACATATATGAGTAGTTTAATCAGTATTTTTTTTCAAAAAAATCTGAGTATGCCCAGTATGGAGACCTTCCTTGTAAGTAAAATCCAAATGAATGTGATAAAACTAAGAAATTGGTTTGTAAACTTGTTTTATTAGACCTAAATTTGAAAAAAAATCTCGAAAAATTAAAAAAATATATTGAATAAAAACTAATGAATTTTACCTGTGGTTATATGCGTTATTATACTTTTTGTACACTGTTTACTTTTTGTTTTGTTTTCTTTTTTCTTGGGTTAATCATATTATTTTCTGATAGTGTATATCATATAGATAATTTTGAAATTCCTCTCATTAAAATCATTCATAAAATAAAATAATAAAAACTTCTAGAATAAAAAAATAAATAGACAATAGAATTATGACATTTTAGCCTCATTCCTTCAATTATATGGTTTATTCATAGATTTTTATTTATTTCAACAAAGTGATTGTAATTTAAAGAAAGGCAAACAGAAAAAAATATTTTTCCATACCTTTTTTTCATCCATGTATTTCTTTATTTTTTCACGCAATCCTTAGCATCAATTGTAGAAAAAAAATATTCCAATACTAATTACAAAAGCAATGGCATGAATCTTTTACACATGTCAAAAGCATTTGTAAACTTTCTTGGACATATTTAATCAGAAGTACAGAATATTGAGATACTCTTGTAATATTTTTTGCTTAAGTTTTTTAACTTTGACGCACTATACGTACATAAACGGCTATTTTTACAAAGAAAATGTTCTCGTTCTCTGTGTATTCCAAAGATCAACAAATGAACTATACTGTCTGAAATTTAAAAATCGTCTGCGTTTTTCTCTATTGCACATGACATATGCGCAAGTAAAAATTATAAAGCAAACAATGCATATATTACTAAACTTAGAAGTTTATCACCTGCAACCTGCAAAGCTATCATAGCAACAGGCTTATTTTTTTCTTTTGAAACCGCAGATGTAAGCGTCGCAGAAGTGCGTTTTGTTAAAGACAGCTGATCGTTAACAAAAAATCACAGTAAAGATAAATTGGCACATGTATGCCTGAAACATTTTTATACTCTTCTATTTTTACAAGAAAATACTGGATTCGTGAAAGTATTCGAATTCCTGTTTTAAAGGATGTTACACGTTTTATGAGGTCAAAAAATATATATATATACATGTTTTTACAAAATGTTTGTTTGTAAGTCTGTGACTCTGTCTGTCTGTCTTTATGTGATATAAATTTTGTGTGCGCTCTATCTCAAGAACTAATGCATGGAATTTGATTTTAAAAAATATTCAGATAGTGTCTGATATAAATTGATACTGTTTAGTTTTTGCTGGAAATCACTCAACAAGCGAAGCTGCTATGCTGCATTTTTTACGAATAACGCAACAGCTATATATCTCAATAACTAACGCACGGATTTCTATCAAAAATCGGATTCAGTTATTCCTAGACATGAATTGATGCTGTTTACATTTTGGAGCAAATCACTCATCAAATGGGGTTGCTATTCTGAATTTTTCCCGATCTTTGCAATAGTTCTATCTCAAGAGCTCTTGAGATAGAACTATTGCAAAGGGTCCATGATAAAGATTGATACTGATTAGTTTTTGGTGTAAATCGTT
This sequence comes from Maratus speculifer, assembly GCA_964019185.1. Classification (NCBI taxonomy): domain Eukaryota; kingdom Metazoa; phylum Arthropoda; class Arachnida; order Araneae; family Salticidae; genus Maratus; species Maratus speculifer. The sequence continues at coordinate 47,672,184 of OZ025293.1, forward strand.
CAATAGGTGGCGCTGATGTGCTGCATTCTTACGACTTACGCAACAGCTCTATCTGAATAACTAATGCAGAGATTTCTGTGAAACTTCAGATTCAGTTAATCCTTGACATGAATTGATCTTGTTTACATTTTGCTGTAAATCGCTCAACATGTGGCACTTATATGCTGCATTTTTCACGATATCCACAATAGCAAGAATTAATGCATGGATTTTGATCAAACTTCAGATTAAATAAATCATGATATGAACTAGTTCTGTTTAAATTTTGGTGTCAATCGCCCAAGAGGTGACGCTGCTATACTGATTTTTTCCCGATTCCTTCAATAACTCTATCTCAAGAACTATTACACGAACTATTTCATCAAACTTCATATTCAGTTATAGCTTGATTATTGCTATTTATGTTCTGGTATAAATTGCTCAAAAAGTGGCGCTTTTATGGTGCAATTTTCCTGATATTTACAATAGTCCTAGTTTAAGAACTAATGCACGGAATTGCATGCCTTTCGAATCCTCAAAAGGATCATAGATTGTCATTTAATTTTGGCACTGTGGTAGGGAATTTAAGTATTAACATGCATGAAACAGAAGAAAATTGAGATTGCCACATCCGACTTGTTTAATTATATGAAATTCATATAATTGAAAATCATTCTGTTTTGTGCATGAATTAATTACATTTTATTTACATCAAAATATTTTTTTCTTAGAGGTACAGAAAGCGAATTGGGCACGGGAGATGAAATTTTCAAACCTTCTTTGGGATTTGGGAGGGAGAGTGTTGGAGAAGGTGGGGAGAGTACATTTTGATTTTATTTGAACTTTATACATACACGTGCATATATATGTATGTCTGTTTGTGTATTAGAAATATGATTCTACATGTCAATAATTATTTTATAACAAGCTGGAAACTGCACGTCAAGCGTAGCAAGTGAGATGCGTTCATGCTATTAAAAATATTCAGATTTTGGTGTACTGTATATAGTATTTCGGATATAATATAGTGGCCGAAATCTTCCGTGTGTCCCTGTAAATACTATCTGCTTTCTATTATACAGGAAGTAACTTGTAATAAACCTCAACAATGTATGTCAATTTCATAAAATATGAAACAGTTTAATAGTATTAAAACGCGCCCCAAACAGTATTCCCACCCTTAATATTATGTAATAGAATATTTGTGTGTGGTCCTGCAAATTAATAAGGTAGATAATGTAAGTATTATTCTTTGTTACTATGGAATTCGTAAAAGTTATCGAAAAAATGTTGAAATTTTATTTCTAATAACGTTGAATTGCAATTTAAAAAAATATGGTGGATTTTTTTCTTTCTTTTTTTTTTGGGGGGGGGGGGAGTGTGACACCATTGTAGGTAAGGGTGACACCATTTATATCGTCAGCCAAGCCCGGACGCGTGCATATTTCTTCTTTGACCAAAACTTTTTATTTTCATATAAAATAAAATATAATTAACTCATCAACCACATAGGATCTTAGAACTTTTTAAAAATAACATTCGAAACACCTGCGGTTACTGTTAAGCTTGCATCTTTTAATAAGCAGGTGAAAAGCGCCTTATGTACGAGCATGTTTGTTTAATTTGACTTCACGTCATGAATCAGCCATGGTCGATAATTGTAAACAATAAAGTTCATTCATAGCATTAAATAAAGTGTTTTCTGGTCTGAGCGGAAACAGCTCAAATCAACAAGTCATGTTAAAAATTTCCAACGGAAGAAAGATTTCTGGAATTCAGATAGTTTCGGCAGAATTTTTAACAGCATATTCGCCGATAACGAATTTTCGGCGAAACTCAAATTTTGGGCCGAAAACGAAAACGAATTTTCGGCGAAACTTCAATTTTGGGCCGAAAACGAAAACAAAACCGATTTTTATGCGAAAACGAAATGAAAACGAATTTTCGGCGAAACTCAGATTTTGGAACGAAAATGAAAACGAAACCGAATTTTCGAACGTTCTCTACTTGTAATTATGTGTAACACGCGTAGTTCCAGACATTTTTCAACATTTACACATTTGTTTGAGTTTATAAAGGGATAACAAATTGTACATTTGATTTCACAAGTTAGATGCACATAAAAACAGGTAATTTTTTGTTCAAAATGTATAAATCTTTTGACAAGTATGCATTTTTAAAAAATTACAAATTTATCTGTGTATATATAATTATGTTAAATTTAGAATAACTCACAAATTCGTGTAAATAATGACATTTTTCAACATTTACACACTTGTCTGAGTTTTTCAAGTGATAACAAATTACATACTTACTTTCATAAGATAGATACACATGAAAATAGGTAAATTTTAGAGAAAAAATGTGTAAATTTTACTACAGGTGTGTAATTTTAGAAATTTACACATATCCATGGGTAAAATCAGCCAATTTACACATTTATTTCTTAGAGTGTGAATAAGGAAAACTCTCCTGATTAGAAATTTTATTCTAAGGGGGGGGGGTATTATATATATTGCATTTTCTAAAATATATCCCGGTGGAACTTACGTCACTAAATTTGCACCTTTTTATGAAACTTTGTAATTGGATGTTATTTGCCTATCAGGGATATTTACTGAAATAGCACATTATTTTGATCTTTATTAATCAATCTGTATAAAGAAAAAACATATCCTCGAGTAACTCTGACGTCATATTGACAGTTGCAACATCCTCAGTAATACATTTTGCTTTTCTGGAAACTTATTAATTTCTAAACATCGCAAAGTTTTTATACCGTGAAATAACAGAAAAGAATTTACTTTCGAATGCAATGAACTGCATAAGAGAACTCGAGAAATGCATTTGAGAACTGCATAACTGCATAAATTATTGATTTTCTGTGTTTTTAAAACAATGTTATAGCATTATTCAATGTACCCATATTATCACTATCATATGCAGCCCAATTACGGAGGTTTATCTCTTTTTCAGTTTAAACTTTATAAATAGCAATAATAATATTGCTAGTAAATATTTAAATAAACCAAAATTTTCTTCCAGCTAATTTTTAATGAGGAAATTTAAACTTTGCAGGAACATTGCATATAAAAAACAAATTTAACATTTATATAATTTAATTAAACTGAAATAATCATATTTTTAAAGGCTTTTGTAAATAGTGAAATCTTTAGGGTCAATCCATTTCAAGTGGTCCAGAAAATATTTTTTTGGTCGCTCGACCATTTTTAAAAAATCTGAAATTTTTTGTACAACAACCCTAACATGACGGAAGTTCAAAATGACCGTTCTTTTAATTTTACTATTTTTTGTTTGTGCATGGCGGCCATCTTTGTTTCATCGTATGCAGCGATTTTCTCAGATACTAGGATACACAAAATTGTAAATATCTCGTCTTCTATTTTCCCAATTTAAATGGGGTTTGTAGCATTTTGTTCAGAATAAAATAGGCTAAGTATTCATTGATAGAAAAATTTTGAAAAATAAATTTTTACAGGTGAAATTTTAGCACAAAATGTACGATTTTTTCCAAAAACTATCCGTTTGCAAGAGAAAGATTTTCATGCAAGAGCAACTGTCAACCTTACACAATTTTTTCTACAAATAGGTCAAAAGTACGTGTACTCATACACCAAGTCCCAGATCTGGGAGTTAATTTCTCTTTGCGAAAAAATTCCGAAATTCGTCAAAAATTTCAAAAATCGCACTTTTTAGGCTTTGATAACTCTGGTGGGGCACAAAATAAAAATCTGAAATTTTGGCCTGTGATAGTATTGTGTAGTAGCGTTATGTACAAAAAATTTCAAGAAGGAGATTTGACTACAAGCTGAGATATGACATGGAAAATATGTGAAAACAATACTGTCAAACTATTGTAAACCTAGTATGTAATTGTTCAACAAGACTGTCAACCTTGCACAATTTTTTCTACAAATTGGTCAGAAGTGTTTGTACTCATACACCAAGTCCCATATCTGGGAAATGATTTCTCTTTCCGAAAAAAAATTCCGAAATTCGTCGAAAATTTAAAAAATCGCACTTTTTAGGCTTTGATATCTCTGGTGGAGCACGAGATAAAAATCTGAAATTCTGGCCTTTGATAGTATTATGTAGTAGTGTTATGTACAAAAAATTTCAAGAAGGAGATTTGACTACAAGCTGAGATACGGTGATTAAAAAAATGGGAGAAATGAGGATTAGGAGAATTAGGAGAAATGAGATTAGTCCCTTTTATTACAATATTTACACAGAAAATATCGTTTGTTGAAAACAGTTAAATAATAAGCATTTAATTTACAAAATACTATATATGCTCAACAAAGAGCTTAACAATATTTACGAGAGATGTAATGAGTTCGACCAGTTACTGTTGTCAGTCCATCAGGCTGTTCTTTCTAAAAATCTTATTTGAAGCCCTCCAAGTTTGTCATTCCTTGTTAACTTGAATGAAGTTCTCTAAGTTTAATAATTGAAGCCTTGTCAACTCGATCAGTTGCAATTCATTGTCTGTAACTTACTTTTCCTGAAATGTGTTCCGAGTAAAATTGTTGCAATAGCATTTCTAGTAGATTTGTTCATCTGGACAAATAGTGTATTGGCTTAGCATACATTCTGATTTGTTTAAATCACACAGAAGCATTTGAAAAAGATATTTGTACCATAAATAATTAATTTAAAATTTTGGAGGTATGAACAATTACATAGTATGTTGCAATAGTTTGGCAGTATTGTTTTCACATATTGTCCATATCTCAGCTTGTAGTCAAATCTCCTTCTTGAAATTTTTTGTACATAACACTACTACGCAATACTATCAAAGGCCAGAATTTCAGATTTTTATCTCGTGCTCCACCGAAAGATATCAAAGCCTAAAAAGTGCGATTTTTGAAATTTTCGACGAATTTCTGAATTTTTTTCGCAAAGAGATATCATTTCCCAGATCTGGGACTTGGTGTATGAGTACACGCACTTTTGACCTATTTGTAGAAAAAATTGTGCAAGCTTGACAGTCTTGTTGAACAATTACATAGTAGTTTTACAATAGTTTGGTAGTATTGTTTTCACATATTTTCCATGTCATATCTCAGCTTGTAGTCAAATCTCCTTCTTGAAATTTTTTGTACATAATGCTACTACACGATACTATCAAAGGCCAAAATTTCAGATTTTTATCTCGTGTCCCACCAGAGATATCAAAGCCTAAAAAGTGCGATTTTTGAAATTTTTGACGAATTTCGGAATTTTTTTCGCAAAGAGAAATCAATTCCCAGATCTGGGACTCGGTGTATAAGTACACGCACTTTTGACTTATTTGTAGAAAAAATTGTGAAAGGTTGACAGTTTCCCTTGCATGAAAATTTTCCTCTTGCAAACGGATAGATTTTGGAAAAAATTGTAAATTTTGTGCTAAAATTTCACTTGTAAAAATTTATTTTTCAAAATTTTTCTTAAACTGTATATTTAGCCTATTTTATTCTGAACAAAATGCTGCAAACCCCATTTCAATTGGGAAAATAGAAGACGAGATATTTACAATTTTGTGTATCCTAGTATCTGAAAAAATCGCTGCACACGATGAAACAAAGATGGCCGCCATGCACAAACAAAAAATAGTAGAATTAAAATAACGGTCATTTTGAACTTCCATCATGCTAGGGTTGTTGTACAAAAAATTTCAGATTTTTTAAAAATAGTCGAGCGACCAGTGCTGGACCACTTGAAATGGATTGACCCTTTATAAATTCTTTGGCCGCTGTACCTTGGAATGTGGTTAATACGAATGTGCCACATTCAATAAATTTTAATACTTTATTCTAATGCATAATTGATATTTTTCATATAAAATTAATTTTTGTTATTATTAGAGTGCAATGTAAAAAAATATTTTAATCGCAAAACAGTCTGTCATATTTTTCATTTAAATAAGTTTTAGACCTACTTTCTGTACACTATTTATTTTGCTCTGAAAACCGGGATTCCGAGTTGGATCCCCTGGAGTATATTATAAAGAAAACATATTTTTGTGCGTAACCCTGGCGTAATTTTGGCGTCCATAACAACCGACGAGTTGATGGAATATTTATAAAATTTATCCTTTTTGTTTGAATTTCTAAAAACCGCACATTTTTAATTTTTACATCGCGGAATAGAGAAGAGAAATGTACTTTCAAGAGCAATTTGTTTGAAAATTGTACCGCAATTGGTTTAAAAACTCAAATGTACTATTTTTTTTTATTTAAACAATATTTTTCCAGCTTGATTTTATTTTAAAAATTTATGTCTACCACGTGTAAAGGTTTACGAAAGAAAAATCTATTTGCATTTAAATTAATGTAAGTAGCTCACCGTTTGTTTCCAGCTTATATTCCAGAACGAAATTAAAATAGTCATCAATGAATGAATAAAATACCAATTTAAGACACATAATTAAACCGCTGACGCGCAGCTAATAAGAAAATATTGCTTTAAATACGTTTCGAAACTAATTTTGAATACTTTATTGCTATTTTTCATATAATTACAATTTTTATTATTGTTAGTGTTTATTGCAAAAAAAAAAAAAAAAAAAAAAAAAAAACATTAAATGTAAAAATCTATTTGATGGGCGTAAAACCCCACATCAGTCAAAGCATATAATTCTGCAAAGAAAACAAACTATTTGCGATAAATTATAAAAAAGTGAACTTCAAATTCAAATATCTCAAGAGAGAAAAAACTCTTTATCAAGAAATTTGGGGCAAATTATAAAACTAAACTACAAGCATCCAATTTATAAATATGATGTAATTATTTAATTATTATGTATTTTAAAAAAAATCGTTTCAAAGTGTTCACAAAGAGGACAGTTGATTTAAACCTCAGCCAAGAGGTTTATAACTGCAAGACAACGGAATGGCGGACTGCCACAAATCAGCTGACAAAGGAGAGACACTTTTATTACGAGTGAATTTACAACAGGGCAGAGGGCAAATCTACGTGTGTGGCACTACTTATCAACGATACAGACAGGATAAAGACTGGTGCTTCACAAACCCCCTAGAAAATTAAAATTAAGGGAGTGTTGAATTTAAAGCCAGCCAATAACAGTTTACCTGATTAAAATAAGTACAAATGAAATGACACAAAATTGGAAGGTGGAGAAAATATGATAACGCAAAAACTGTGAATGGTCGAAGGGTATTCGACAATAGAAATAATATTATACATTTTTCTTCTTGAGTTTTTTTTTAGTTGTATATGCTGAAAAAGAAAAGTCAGTCAGTCAACCAAAAATGCTCAAGTGAGGTGTGTGGAGGAAACAAAACTTAAAAAATATATATAATGTGTGTAACGCGAGTGTCCCAGGCTCAAAGAATGAGCTCTCCACCTGGTGCTGGATACATTTTGCCTATGTTGAGATCTGCTACTAGAGAGAAGGTATGCAATTATTGATTTATTTCCCCTTATGTTCGCCCACCAGCATAGTGTATAAAAAGAGTAATAAAAACAATAGGGCAACACTTGCATCGCCAATGAACTCGAGGGTTAATGCATTTTGTAATGAATACATATAAGAATTAATGATAAATTTTTGGAATTAATTTCAGTGTTGGAAAATATCATGCCACAAGGCACAAAATGTTGTTATGCATCAATGCTAATAGAAAGGAGAAACATAGATTTTGATATGATTATTTTATGTTTATGTAACTTGTCTATGTGCATGTATATATAGTGTGTTATGTGTTATATGTTTTATAATAAAATGTTTTGTTTTATAAATGTCAAAATATTGTAATAATTTATGGAGTAAGTGTCAAAATTAATATAGGTGCATGCTGGTCAACCGTTTCATAGGGAATCTGATAGCTTCGAAACCAACACAACGCATAGAGTAATTTACTTTCCGGATGAGAATATTTTTTCTTTTTTTTGCGAAATTTTAATTGGGAGTATTTTTGTAAGAATTATTATTATTTTTATTATTATTATTATTCATTATGGTTCAGAAAATATTCTTTTTCCTGTCTTCGGTCAGATCCTAGAAACTTATGCGATCACTAATGAATTTAATTATTAAAAAATAAATACAGAGGTTGACCAAATTGATGCACGAATTTTTGGGGAGAGAAATCTTGGGGAGAAGTGAATGGTGATAACGAGTTAATATAGAATTATTACAGAATTTTTGGGTATGCAGAAATCTCTCCATCACTATTAGAGGTGTGTAAAAATAAAACAGATGCAAGTGGAACATTCTCACCTCAATCTCTGAGATTATTTGCTAATCCATCTTTCATTAATTTTTGATGAACTGTAATTTTGTTTATCTAACATCTTTTAACAAAATAATAGTACATTAAGTCAGAAGCTGCTTGCAAAAACTTTGTTCAAATGTACATTACTTTGTCTTAAGTAAAAAGTAGTGTGCACAGAAAATATGATTTTAACATCAGAAATACTAATAATAATAATCGTTTTCGATTATAATCTATAATTTGAGAAGCCATAATTTAAAAGCTATAATTTAAGATTTTGTTTGTCCCCTAGTTATTTTAAATGCAATAATTTATTTTAAGAATTTTCTGTTTAAAACAGTAATAATTAAATACATAAAAGACAATAGAAAATGAAAAAAAATAGTTTATGAAAATAATTCTACAGAAAAACTTTTTTCACTTTATTTGTGTGGGCTCGAATATTCAGGCAATGTCAGAGATAAGATTTTTTATAAGAAAGCGACCAATTTGAAAATGCATTTGAAGAAATTGGATAGTAAACATTTTTCTCAAAATAGAAAATGATTTCTTTTAAGAACTGTTTACCTTTGAGTTTTCAATTACTTCAACAGAAATCCTGAAAAAATGGGTTTCTGCCCACCTGGATGAAAAAAGAAAAGACATAATATCTTGACGAAAGTTTCCCACTTAGCCAAGTGAAGATCAACAATCTATAAAGAGTCTTTTTATGAAAATCGTTCATGCACATTTCAAAACAAGAAATTCAATTTTTTTATCGCATACCTTAAAACAAATTGAAAGAATAAATGAAAATGCATAATTAAGTGGCGTAAGTTTAAAACAAATGTCTTTGTCGGACGTTCCTCTCAGCCCGCACAACTTTGAAGAAAGTCCGTTGTAGTTATAGCTGCCACCACTGATATTATTAGGTGATATCGGTCACCCACTGTGAGGATTGGGTAAATGAACACTGACGCTGTCAATTAACTGAATTAACAGTCTATTTGGAATATATGTACACACTAAATACGCTATTTACAATTATATACAATTACAACTCGGATATAGGTGATCTGGTTCAACATTAAAGTAAATACAGTAAAGGTTGGCTGTGTACTATTCAAATTACACCTTCCACCTCACACTCAATGCACGTTAGATTCACTTTATCGGAGATCAACTTCGAATCTCCCAACGCATGGATACTCGGCCTGCACTTCTCGGCCCAGAGCACTAAATTTGAACCAGGACGTCTGTGTCCCTTGCTCTCCAGGTACGCACTGCTCACGCTCTACAACACAGAGCACTCTCCAGGTACGAAATCCAGATACCAACTGCTCCAATCTGAGACAAGCCTTGCTCTTCCCAATTCACTGTGTTTCCCCAATGTCAACCCCCTTTCGAGCTTATTCATTGGACACATTCCACATTCCTTTCTTGATTAGTGACATGTTGCTTATCTGCTCATCATCCACATACCTCACTGACGGATGAACACGCCTCTCAGCAATCTCCTCTTTCTCACTCACCACCTGTAGAGGATTACCTGTCAATTCTCCCTTCAACAAAGAAAGAATGTCACCTTAGAAATTCTAGTACACAGCCAGGACAATACAAAATATTAAGATAGAGAAATAGCGGAAATTCCAATCTTTAGCAGAGGTGGTCTCAGAACCTGACACCCCCATGTTAGCGGAAAATATGCCTTTTAGGGGCTAATTTTCCCCAAACATATAGTAATATCGCAGAAGAGTTCAATAGCCTCTTTACAGATTTCTTCATTATGCTTATTACATAGGTACTTCCAGGTGTCTGAACATTATCTACTGACATCTCTACCGAACCTTGTACTAATATTATTATTACATAAACAATACACATGTTAATACACTATTATAAGACCAAAATTCAAAAACATTTACACATACACAAAAAAATAAACAAGTGATGACATCCCTTTAAGGTTGTCCACTACTGGGTCGTTGATGCTGATGGGCTAACAACTGGTTCTTCTCAGCTCTTTCTATGTAGCCTAGAAATTGCATCAGCATTCAAATGTTGAGCTGCTGGACGGTGAGAAATGTTCAGGTTCCACTGTTGCAAGGCAAGAGCCCATCTAGTGAGTTTGGGGGACCTTGGGGTTGTTCTCGTGAGAAATTTTAATGGATTGTGATCGGTAATGATCGCAATTTGAGATCTATAGGTCCACTTTTCAAACTTCCGCAACCCGAAGAGAACACTCCAAGCCTCTTTCTCTATACTCGGCCAAGCACGCTGAGCCCCTGAGAATTTCCGACTGGCAAAAACTATCGGTTTAAACTGACCCTTTTCATCTTTTTGAGTAAGACAACATCCTACCGCCAGGTCGGAAGCATCTACGTGGAGCTGATATTCCCGGCCTACGATAGGTGTAGCCAAACTCGTCACTTTACATAACTCATCTTTAAGAGTATTAAATGCTTTTTCTGCCCTTTCATCCCATGGTACAGTATTTTAAACCTTCCCTTTAGTTAATTCGGTTAAAGGTATAGCAATTTCGCCATAATTTGGAATATAAGATCGGCAAAATCCCATTTATCCCAAAACAGATCTAACTTCCTTTATAAATTTTGGTCTCTTTAAATCCCTTATTGCTCCTATTTTCTCCTCATCAGGTGCATGCGTTCCACCCCCAATTACATGACCTAAAAATTCCAAATAATCAAATTTACATTTATCCAGCCTAATCGAAAATTTTCTAATTTTAAGTTCTTCAATGACGGCCCTAACATGCTCACAAGTCACAATGCTCTTCCCAGGTGTCGGAGAAAATGATGACATCATCAATATATGCTTCCGCATACCTCCGATGACCTTGAAGAACCTCATGCATATCTTTCTGAAACGTGGCAGCCGCCCCTGATAATCCAAAAGGCATAGTACGCCACTGATAAGTTCCGTTATGCGTTGTAAAAGCTGTCAAATGTTTACACTCCTTAGCCATTTTAATCTGCCAATAATCCCTCAATAAATCAATCGAAGATAAATATTTAGCCGCCTCCGCGGTATACATGATTTCTTGTGAATCCTTCATCGGAAAGGTTGGAACCTGAGTTACCGAATTTAAAGCTCTATAGTCTATACAAAGTCTAACAGTTGCGTCTTTTTTCGCCACGCAAACCATTGGATGACTAATTTCAGCATTTGACACTTCGATTAGATTTAATTCTAATAACTCCTAAATCTGCCTATCTACTTCCTCTTTATAAGCTACCGGTACACTATATAACTTTGGCTTTTTCCTTGCCACCCCCGGTTTAAGATCAATACGATGCTCCCCTACTTCAGCTGGTCGTACAGGACCCATAAACACCTTTATTCTCCCTCAAAATACACTTTATATTTTTGACTTGACTATTAGATAACCCTTTTTTTTCGAACCTTTCTATATCTCGTTCTACTTCCTGATCCTGGTTCAAAATAGGAATTTCTCCAACTTCTCCAAATTCCTCATCACCCTCGAAAACAATATTAAGTATATTACATTTAGCAATAAATTCTCTTATTTTATTTTGGTGCACATGCTTCCTACTCCCGTCGGCTAACTCAACTATAAACGAATGCTGGTTTCGTTTTTCGACGATAGTTGCCGGCCCTTGCCACTTAGAATATAACTTATTAGTCGAATCGGGGATTGACACTATTACTTTATCGCCTACTTCAAACGTTTTTTCTTTTGACCTTAAGTTATAATGATACGCCATTCTATTTTGTTGCACCTCGGACGATAATTTTGCCTCATTTGCGGCTCTTTCTAAACGTCCCCTAAGTTTATTCAAATACTCATGAATTGGCGTAGTATCTAACTGCGCCCCCTTATTTTCTCCTGCCCAGGATGACTTGAGAATCGATAAAGGACCCTCCGAAGCTCTATCATATAATAAATGGAAAGGTGCGATTCCCGTCGTAGAATTTGGGACTTCCCTATACGCCCATAATACAAATGGTATTTGTTCATGCCATCTTTTCCCTTCTTCTCTAATAGTATGATGTAGCATACGTTTAAGAGTCTGATTAAATCGTTCCACAAGCCCGTTAGACTGTGGATACTGTGGGGTCGAAAATCTTGGACTAGCGCCTAACCTTTTCTCAAATTCTTTCGTTAAGTCGGCAGTGAATTTGGTTCCACTATCACAGGCAATTATATTTGGAATTCCTGTCCTCATAAATATTTGAAGTAACGTATCACACGCGGTTTTAGCCGTTAAATTTTTTAGAGGGATCGCATCCGCCCACCTGGTATGCTGATCAATTAAGGTTAGTATATACTGATGCCCTTGTGAACTTTTAGGATCAATAGGCCCAATTAAATCAACATTAACTACCTGAAATGGGAGTTCCGGCCGCGATACTGGAGAAATATGAGCTCTATCTGACACTTTAACCCCTCTAGTCAATTGGCACTCTAAACATGACTCACAAAATTGTTTAGTTTCTTTCGCCATCCCATCCCAATAAAATGAATAACTGATTCTCTGTAACGTTTTCTTGACCGCACGATGCCCTCCAAATACCGAACTATGCGCTAATTTTAGGATTTCTTCCCTTCTTACTTTGGGTACTACTAATTGCGCTATAGTTTCGCCTAACAATTTCTCTTTATGATATAATAAGCCATTTACAATATAATAATCCCCTTTATCCATTTTAGCTAATTCCCAAACTTTCTCTAACTCTTTACATTCCAATTGGGACTTCTTAAATATATCTGAATTGCTAACAATAGCTTTATTATCTTTCTCCACTTCCGTTTTTTCCGTATTCTGAGTTTGTACATTTTCCAACCGCGCTTCTATTGCGTAAACATTACAACTATCGCTACTCATATCTTCCTTTTCACTCGTATTATCAATGATAATTTCCGAATTTTCTAATTCTGGGGCCTCTAGCAATGGCTCCTCGCGGTTGACACCTGACAACTCATTAATCATCTCGGGGTGTAAAATTACTTGCTCATTAATATTATTGGTCACTGCGCAAAGTACTTCCTGATGAATTATATTAGTTTGTCCGAATTGCGGAATAGCTAACGGTAATTTAACCAACAGTGATTTAACTGCTTCACCAAATAACCCTTGTAAATAAATACTACCCGCTCCTTTTAATTTCTCTTCCGGTACCAAATCTTTATGAACAACACTAATTCCACATCCAGAATCAACCAATCCCTTTGCTTTTTGCCCATTTACACTAACTTCAATTTTCTCAAGTTTATTTAATTTCTCACAAATAACATTAGTTCTCTGTTCGGCCTTTGCCGATATTCTCGCTACAATAGTTCCGTTAGGTAACTCTTTGTCTCCTTTTACTACAATCTTATGTACACCCGCTTTCGGATCTCGCCCTTTATTACCATTATTATTTCCCTCATTACCCACTTTATTACAAAAACGTCGGTAATAACCTCACAAACCACATTTGAAGCATTTAGGCGCTGAAGCATCACTAGGTTTCTTAAAATCTATTTTCCTATCCGAAAAAGAATTAGTCTCATTACTCCCGTTTTGCCTCCAATTACCACTAACTTTGCTATCCTCCCTCGGTCTCATTTTTTCATTGTTTACGTGCCTATCTTTACCTTTAAAACTTTTATACGTAACGGCGCACAGTGTGGTATTTTGCAGAAAAACCTGGCCAAAATTATTTAAATAATTTTTTGCGTTCTATAGCAGATAAAAGGCTTTAAGGAAATGTAAAATATATTATTATGATAGAAACAAATCATTTTTCGAAAAATTTATGAAAATTATTGTCCTACTACCCACCATTCTTTCGAGCATAATCTTCTATGTCATCCTCTTCAGAATTGTTCGAAAACTAGATTCTGGCAATAACAACTCTTAAATAAAGATCGAAACAAAAAAGTAAGCCATTAAGAACATTTTTATTGCAGTCTATGAACAAGTCTTTTCTTGAAAAGTTATGACTATATGAACGAAAATGCATGTTGCGGGCTTCAGCCGCCATCTCTAATAGCTGCCGAATTGCGTGGCATGCATGTTTTTTAATAGTATCTTCGTGATTAAAAATTTTGTGTAATGTATGTGACATTGGATCTCAACCGTAAAGATTTACACAAAGGTTAGAAGTGTTATTCGTAAATTCTGGAAAATTTTTAGTATCTATTTTATAATCACTAGATAGCACGTCTAGAATAGCTTTTAAACAGTGCATTAATTTTACCTCAATTTCTGTAAATTAATTGATGATGTTTCTCGATCTGAGAAAACTTTTTTGAGGTATTTCCGAAACCAGCTTTTGCCGTGTGTACCGGTATCACATCTCAGTTTAAAACACACCTTGCATTAGTTTTTTTTCTTTTACTGACAGCCTTTCTGATTTTTGCTTCTTGCTAACCATTTTTTATTGGAAGCTTTTTAATTACAAGCAAGATGTAAAACTAACTCGAAAAATCTGATTCTAACATGGAATATTGAAAGAATCAGGATCAATGTCTTTAACTATTTTTAGCTAATTGAAATCTTTTTTATGATTGTTTGCAAATATAAAATCGCATCGATGCATTGATTGCTAGCATTCGTATTGCAAACTTTAGCATCGATACTAGTCAGCACTAATTTGAATTAAACTTGTAATAAACCATAAGCTGTGAGAGTCTCTATATTTATTAAATTTTGTGCTTGCTGTTCAAGGTATTTTGCCTCCTTTTTGATCATGTCATTATTTTCATGAATAAATCTTGTTAGTATGAGAAAGCAAAAGCGTGGCTATGAAGATACAGGGTTCTGTCACCATACTTTTGAAATCCATTCATTTGCTTATTAATTTCTAAGAAGCTAAAGAGATTTTGAAAGTGTTTGTGTCATTTAAATGTTTAAGTCATGTTTGAGTCAAAGGGATTTTCAGACTTTTGTTTAAATATTTGTTGTGGAGATCTGTCACAACCCCATTTGCAGAGGAGTTCTAAACTTATCAATTCTGCTTTACTTGCTGTTGTGAAAACATTTTCAATGTATTAACACAGTCTTTAAGTAAAGTATCTAAAAGATTTTAAAGTTTTACTTCCGCCATGTTTTCAGTAATGAATTTATTTTTTAGCTCTCTGAGGAAGTATATAGCGAGGACCTACATATTTATTAAATGTTCGGTTGATACTAAAACGATTGTATGTAAAATCTGCTGCAACAAACATGGCCAAAGCCTCAGTTGGTCAATGTACTTAGGTTTGAGGTCTACGAAAAAGAATTGAACTTTTTTCGATATTTTGCTGCCCTTGTTGGCCTGAATGCAATGTCTTTCATAATTTGTGAAACATCTGCATGCTCTACAGCTTTTCTGCTCAGTTGAATTGCAATTGTTCTTGGCTATTTTAATTATTCTATTTTATATCTCTTACTTCTGCCAATACAATTTTTAAACTATTTTGCTGGGTGACTGAGTTTCTGTACTATCTTTATAGAAAAAAATAGCGTTCCTTTCAGTCATTCTTCATAGTTTTCACAAAAACATTGTTCAGTGAATCCCACAGAAGCTCAATTTTGTTTATAATTATGTTTGAAAGATTTTATTTTCTGACATAATCAAATGTATTTAATTTTATAACCGTTTCACAATTTCGATAAGTTTCTCTTTTAGAAACTTTAACTCGTTAATTTTTATGTGTCACAATACTTTTATTATATCACTCTTATATTTTTTTGACATTTCTACTGATTTTTTTATTCAATAGAATAAAAAAAATAATATATGTATGTCTAGTAAATTTTTCCTTAAAAATAAAGAATTGTCTTACCTCGTTAGTGAGCAATGAGCGCAATTCCTTATGATTGATTTGAAATATATTATTCAAAAAGATAACAGATAATTCACATATTACAAACTCTTAGTACAAAACCAATATGTTACATTATTTACAAAAAATCATTTAGTCCGCTTTATGGATGTAAGATCAAAAAACCTTTTACTTAAAGAAAAAAAACATCCAACTATTTAAAAAAAGGATTTTTTCCCTTCAATTTGCAGATTTATCATTTGAACACCAAAGGGTATTTCACTAGGAATAAAAAAACTACAGTATATATTAAATGTAAACAGTTAATAAATTTTAAAAGTTTAATAAAGTAAAAAAACTGCTTTTCAGAAACCTTTTTTGAAATTTTGTTTTATTTAATAAAAAAATGGGGGGCAAGTCGGGGCAAATTTTATTTCATATCTTTTAATTAGAAAGTCTATACATTATGAAAACACAAGCGTTTTTGCTGAACTCAGTTTAACTCCCTATTAAAATTATAATTTTATCTAAAATATTTAACCCAAAAAAATCTACGGTTTCACACTTAAAAATCATAATGAACATTTACTGTATTTACAAAAATATTTATATACAAGAGAGTGTATACCTTCGTTTTTAAAAACTGTAAAATGTTTCTGAAGTTCGACTTAAAATAGTTTTTTAGACGTTCGATAAAATGATGCATAGATCAGAAGCATAAAATGAGAAATGCAAAAACCATGACTCTTAAGTAAAATACCAGACAATTGGAGTGTCTACAGAATGAAATGAACCCGTTATCATATGCACAGGATAGTCCTCTTATACCAACCAGAAAACGATCAACTAAATGCGAAATTTAAAATTTTGATTTTTGGCCAGCTTTTTGAGCGAAATACCACACTGTGCGGCGTAAGACTTATGTTTAGCGTCAAAATAATTGTCACATTCTTTAGCAATTTTAGAAGCTTCTAACCATTTACCATGCTGAGTTAACCCAACATATGATGCAGTATCTTCATCTAACGTACTTACTAACTTATCAGTAACTATTAACTGGTTGACCTTTTCATAAGAGTCAGCACCTCTAATCTTACAGTAATTTTCCCATGTTGCTATTAAACGCGATACAAATAATATTGAGTTTCGTTCTGGTTTCTCTTAGCCTTCTTAAAATTTTCCAAACACGCCTTCGGTGTCGGCTCATGTTCCCTTAGGACTAACTCCTTTAATTCTTCATAATTCTCCATTTGCTCCGTAGTGGTATAAATTAACAAATTATCCGCCTTATCTCCTAACATATTTAGTACAATTTCGGCCTGCTGGTTTTCCGGTACATTTTTAGTTTTGAATGCCATTTCTAAGCTGGAAAAAAATAAATTCCATCCCTCAGTCCCTTCTGGTATTTTGATAGATAGAGTTTTAACACTTTTGATCAATTTTTCTATGTTACTTTCATTATTAGGTTCCCTAGACACATTACAGTTATTTGTCGATCCTTGAACCCTTAACCTTTCCATTTCTAATTCATGTTCCATTCTTAATTTTTCAATTTCTAACTTTTCCTGTTTTTCTAACTTTTCGCGTTCTAATTTTTCCTGTTTTTCTTCGCGCTCTAATCGTTCTGCGACAATAGCTTCAAATAATTCCTTAATAACCCCCTCGTCATATCCATCACTGTCCATTATCTTTGTCCTAAGCTGAATTCTGGTATCATCTTCAGTGTATTCAACACCCAATTCTTCGGCTATCACCTGAAGATCTACCTTTTTTAGTTTCAATAAGAAAGCCATACCTTCTCCGCTTGTTATGACTACCCTACAAAATTATTTATACCTACCATATTAATATTTCCTAAATTTCTAACTTAGTACAGTTATACCCCACTTAATATACTAATTAATATCCTTCAGATTATCAATGCATTTCATTTCTAATTAACCTACTGAATACTCTAACTTTTCTCAACCATTGATATCACACAATATACTTCCAATAAAACAAAAGGTAAAACAGTAATTTCGATTTGACTACTATGCAATATAGATTGCAATTTATACACTTAGATAATAACATACAATTTACGTAATAATACTGATACGTTGAAATTGAATAAAAGAGTTGATGTCAATCAAAAAATCCGCATAAAGAAAAATTGTATAATATGCATATATAAATTTCTACAATTATCCTCACTAAAATATTTTCAAATTCAATACTGATTCTCACACTTAAAACAAATATAATATTTTGATCACAAGATCTTCACTTTTATTTTTCCTCACCATGGCCCTCTTTTGAGCCTTTTTTTTCACACCATGGCCCTCTTTTGAGCCTTTCTTTTCTCTTCACTATGGCCCTCTTTTGAGCCTTTTTTTTCCACTATGCCCCTCTTTTGAGCCTTTTTATTCCACTATTACTGGGCAATTAAAATTCTAAGCAAATGTTGTTATCAACTCTTCATACTTAAACAATATTGCTTCATTTAAATATTACTTTAACAATAATTTAAATTTAAGTAAATTTAATTATTCTATCCAACTATTATTAACATAATGCATTACTTTTGTTCACAACCATTATTAGTTAAAAAAAGAATATAGAAAGTCAATACTAGCTCAAGTTATTATGACCTTTCCTTAAAACAATAGAAAGTATGATTATTAATGCTTTATAGGTAGGAAGTATTGATAAAACACATAAATAATCTAGACAATTTACTTAAATTGCTATTAATTATACAACAACAAATTTTGGTTCGGGATGTCAGCAGAAGGAAATGATCAAAACACCTTACCTTATACTTTATTTGCTGGGGTACTTTTCTATTCACAGGTAGTTCCACGATGTAGCGATAATATGGCGCAACACTTAGTTCAGTTCTCTCTAATACTGATATGGCACAGGCACAACACTTTAGCACACACTCGACGATACTACATTACGGCTCGCTGGTCACTGGTTTTAGACGATTCTATCCCACCGCTGCCATCAATTCGTCGGACGTTCCTCTCAGCCCGCACAACTTTGAAGAAAGTCCGTGGTAGTTATAGCTGCCACCACCGATATTATTAGGCGATATCGGTCACTCACTGTGAGGATTGTGTAAATGAACACTGACGCTGTCAATTAACTGAATTAACAGTTTTTTTAGAATATATGAACACACTAAATACGCTATTTACAATTTTATACAATTACAACTCGGATATAGGTGATCCGGTTCAACATTAAAGTAAATACAGTAAAGGTTGGCTATGTACTATTCAAATTACACCTTCCACCTCACACTCAATGCATGTTAGATTCACTTTATCGGAGATCAACTTCGAATCTCCCAACGCATGGATACTCGGCCTGCACTTCTCGGCCCAGAGCACTAAACACCAGGACGTCTGTGTCCCTTGCTCTCCAGGTACGCACTTCTCACGCTCTACAACACAGAGCACTCTCCAGGTACGAAACCCAGATACCAACTGCTCCAATCTGAGACAAGCCTTGCTCTTCTCAAATCACTGTGTTTCCCCAATTTCAACCCCCTTTGGAGCCTATTCATTGGACACATTCCACATTCCTTTCTTGATTAGTGACATGTTGCTTATCTGCTCATCATCCACATACCTCACTGACGGATGAACACGCCTCTCAGTAATCTCCTCTTTCTCACTCACCACCTGTAGAGGATTACCTGTCAATTCTCCCTTCAACAAAGAAAGAATGCCACCTTAGAAATTCTAGTACACAGCCAGGACAATACAAAATATTAAGATAGAGAAACAGCGGAAATTCCAATCTTTAGCAGAGGGGGGTCTCGGAACCTGACAGTGTTATTTAAAACTACTTAATCTCGAATATCCATTAATTGTCATAGTTGATGATAATGAGACTTAATTGAATCTAGTATTTATTTTTTAAGAAACAATATTTTACTGGAAATCACTTTTCCATTATCGCAAACAATAAAAGTTGGTAAGTAAAAGATATTTAGCTACAGATCAATTTTTTCAGTAATATTTGAAAAATTATTTTACAGTTATTTTGACAGAAAATATAAAAAATATTCTACACAATGATATTTTAAAATAAATATAAATACATAAAAATATCAAACATCAGGATATTTTGAGAATAGCAGATATATGTCATGATATATTTCATGGTGTATATACATACATTGATATATATTAACAAATTGATCTCGTGTGTCACCATTTTCGAGCTTATTGTGCAGGAACTTTTGAGTTTCTACTCATGTATATTTCAATTATCTATATAAAAATGTTGATACTTCACATAGCTAAAACATTGCCCATACAACCCTCTATTTCAAATGGATAAAATTTTTCATGGAACCATTTTGAGTACCTAATTTCCCGCGTATACGTCGCGGCTTAGTTCATTCTTTTTTAAACCTGAAATTTTATTGAAAAGAAGGCGAATGAGCTCTATGCTTAAATCTTTTCAGTCCCATTTTTTTGTTCAATTTTTAGAAAAAATTTCTTTTATGTTAATAACATTAACACTAACTATCCAAGCATATTGTTTAGCGTTTAACAAATATTTCACTCACTTTTATGCGATATATAATTAACTTATTGTGTAAGGAAATAACTTGCTTAAATAGACATACATTCATTTAGTACGAGTCCAAATGGTCCCAGATGTTCAAGTCTTAAATATTTTGGTATTGTTTGTCACTACCACTTATGCAATTATCTATTCTACAGGGTGTTTCAGCGAAGTGCGGACAAACTGTAAGGGGTGATAGAAGGCATGATGACAAACATTAGGACATAGGAAACCATGGGGCGCAAACGTCTTCTGTAGGAGCCAGGGGGCGTCAAAAGTTTAGCGTCCAAAAGATCAAGCGATGATAAAACACGGAAAAAAAAGTCGATTCATTTCCAGTTTTCGCTGTAAACTTTGTTTATATCGAAAGTTTGTCCAAAAAAATTTTTAAAGAGAACTGTCAAAAATGACGGTAGAGGGCGCTGTAGACTTTGGAGTACGAACAACTACGTTTTACCGATTTCTTTTTCATTCTGTTAACAGTTTTCTAAATATTGGATCTTAACTTAACTTTTGGAATCATCAAAATTGGAATCATCCCAAACGGTTAAGATGTGTCAATTGAGCTGTGAACAAGGGGTGGGGGTTAAAACGCTCATAATCAATGAGCAAAGTAATCGATTTTGTTGCAGTTTGAGTGCAGGTCATTCCCTTAGAAATTGATTTATTCAAAATGACGTACAGTTTTGGTGCCTTCATTTTTAGATACAGGGCGCCGCCGATAATTTTACAACATTTCATCCACATTATCCGTGAGTGTTTTACTAACAGACCAGCATACTTGCAATAAGTGTTAGGGAAGTAAAAACTACTTGTAATCGCATGGGAATGTAATGTTGGAAATGCTTCGTTTGCGAGTTATGGTTAAAAGAAACGAAAAAAATAGCAACAGAAAGAAGCAGAAAATCAGCAAAAGGTGAATGTGATACAAAACATTTTATTGTAAGGTTTTACTGCAAAAGGCGATTGCAAAACGTTCTTCAAACTTTGGAGTAATGAACAACCAGTATTTTTTGACGGGATATTTGTAGTTATGTTGAATGTTTAGCAAAGTTTGAACATTCACTTAAATGTTTATCTAAAAATCGGAATCG
This sequence comes from Maratus speculifer, assembly GCA_964019185.1. Lineage (NCBI taxonomy): Eukaryota > Metazoa > Arthropoda > Arachnida > Araneae > Salticidae > Maratus > Maratus speculifer. The sequence continues at coordinate 47,693,819 of OZ025293.1, forward strand.
TCCAGAATGAATAAGTAGCGAAATTTCACGTATGTATTGAATTGCGTTTTTTTTACACTTAGGTGGTACGGGCAGCCCAAAACCCAAAGAAATGACACGAACAGAATAAAAATACATGTAGTATTATTCTGAGTACAGCAAAACATGCTCGGAAGTATTTAGTTAGTGTACGAGATACCAGATGTCTCTACCTATACGGAGACATCAAACGACGTTGCCTGCGCACACTTATTTGTTGCTGCCTCGCTTGAAGGGAAGCTTCATTTCGCCTTCCGACTGAGAAGTAGTAGAATGGAACGGTTCACGAAAGCCGAGTTAGCTGATATGCATTTGGCATACGGAGTTGCTAATTGCAATGGGAGAGCCGCACAGTGCTTGTACGCCTATCGTTATCCTAGGAGGCAAACTCCCGGTCACGCCTACTTTGCGCGCTTGTACCAGCGATTGTCCGACAAGGGATCATTCATCGGGGATACACAGGAACCCTCGCGAACAGTCAGAACAACAAACAACGAGGAGGCTGTGCTGGAGGTGGTAGAGAACAATCCCAGTATAAGTACGCGCGGAATTGCTACTCATGTCGGTAATTCACATACGAGCGTCTGACGGACTCTGAATAGCAATGACATGCACCCTTATCATATCCAGCAAGTGCAGTTACTACAAAGAGAAGATTTTGATGCAAGATTGGCTTTTGGACGGTGGTACGTACAGATGCGCACTGTAAATCGTTGTTTTCCACGCAGCATTCTGTTCACTGATGAGACGAACTTCACGCGGAAGGGAGTGTGTAATTTGCACAACAGCCATACGTGGTCGAGGGAGAATCCACCAGAACCCGTGCAGCCCAGATACGGTTTGCAGTAAATGTGTGGGCTAGCGTCGTAGGAGATCATCTGATGGGATTATACCTGTTGCCGAATCGTCTGCGTGGTCCGAAATGTCTGATCTTCTTGCAGCGAGTATTGTCGCTTTTGTTGGTCGATGCCCACGTTCCCGCTGCCAGGCGTTCGACCATGTGGTTTCAACATGGTCGGTTGATGGTTCCCCCTCTCATTACAGCAATGAAGTACGTCTGCACACTTGAATGCAACGTATATGCAAAGGTGGATCGGGCGGGGTGGTCCATTGAATTAACCTGCTTGATCGCCTGACCTCACTTGCCTCGATTTCTACGTATGGGGGTACATGAAGTCTCCGATCTACGAAACTCCCGTTGACAGTGAAGAGGAACTTGTTGCGCGCATAGTGGTAGCTGCTGGAGAAGTGAGGGAGAAGCCCGATATTTTCAAAAAGATGAGAAATTCAATGCGCCGGAGATGGGAGGCTTGCATCACGGCTGGAGGTCGGAATTTTGAGCACTTACTTTGATGATAACGTCTCTTTAAGTTGTTTATGCCTTGTTTTGGCTGTACTTAGAATAATAAATGTATTCTAATCCTGTTTGTGTCATTTCTTTGGATTTTGTGCTTCCCGTACCATCTAATTGTAAAAAAAAGTAATTCAATACATACGTGAAATTTTGCTACTTATTCATTCTGGACGATTCCGATTTTGAGATAAACATTTAAGTGAATGTTCAAACTTTGCTAAACATTCAACGTAACTACAAATATGCCGTCAAAAAATACTGGTTGTTCATTACTCCAAAGTTTGAAGAACGTTTTGCAATCGCCTTTTGCAGTAAAACCTTACAATAAAATGTTTTGTATCACATTCACCTTTTGCTGATTTTCTGCTTCTTTTTGCTGCTATTTTTTTCGTTTCTTTTAACCATAACTCGCAAACAAAGCATTTCCAAGATTACATTCCCATGCGATTACAAGTAGTTTTTACATCCCTAACACTTATTGCAAGTATGCTGGTCTGTTAGTAAAACACTCACGGATAATGTGGATGAAATGTTGTAAAATTATCGGCGGCGCCCTGTATCTAAAAATGAAGGCACCAAAACTGTACGTCATTTTGAATAAATCAATTACTAAGGTAAGGACCTCAAACCGCAACAAAATCGATTACATTGCTCATTGATTATGAGCGTTTTAACCCCCCCCCCTTGTTCACAGCTCAATTTGCACATCTTAACCATTTGGGATGAGTCCAAATTTGTACTCAAAATTTAAGTTAAGGTCCAATCATTAGAAAACTGTTAACATAATAAAAAAGAAAACAGTAAAACGTAGTTGTTCGTACTCCAAAGTCTACAGCGCCCTCTACCGTCATTTTTTGACAGTTCCCTTTAAAAAAGTTTTTGGACAAACTTTCGATATAAACAAAGTTTACAGCGAAAACTGGAAATTAATCGACTTTTTTTCCGTGTTTTATCATCGCTTGATCTTTTGGACGCTAAACTTTGATGCCCCCTGGCTCCTACAGAAGACGTTTGCGCCCCATGATTTCCTATGCCCTAATGTTTATCATCATGCCTTCTATCACCCCTTACAATTTGTCCGCACTTCGCTGAAACACCCTGTATAATCTTTCATTTACACGTAATGCAATCTCGATGTAATGGCACTGTATAAACCAGTGTTTGAAGATGATCCAATAAGTAAAAATCACAAACAATCAAATTAGGGTATCTGGGGTAGAGAATTCTGAAACTCCTTTCAAGGAAATTCAATTACTATTGAAGTTCTCTTTCGTGGTAATTTATAGGGCAACGTGATATACTCAGTAAACTCATGAGGGTTCCTTTAAAAAAATTGTCTTCACTTTTCTGTTGAAGTAAAACTGGAGACTGCTCTGTTAAGCTCGTTGAAAAAGTAAAATTTCTTTATACCTTCAAAGTAATTCATAGAAATGAGTTGCAAATTTATATACCAGTATTTAAAATAGTACTATTTATGCTTATAAAAATATGCAAGATAGTAATTAATTTTTTTTCAACAAGCAATTATTAATAATGATCATTTTAAGAAAATCATTTTGTTTTTAAAACTAGGTGGCTGTTCCCCACAAGAGCGAAGGATAAAATATTTCGGATAGTAAATGTAAATAAATCAGTTATATTAAGTAGGTTTAGCATCACCATCCTGTAAATTTGACTCCTATTAGATTCCATACGAAAACTCAAAGAAAAAGCATATTTTATGCTTTTGAGTCAGCTTTGTATAGTCTAATATTTAATTAAAGTCGCAATGATGATTCTGCAAATAGAAAAGAAAATTGCGTATACGTACTTAGAGGCTATAATATATAAAAATAAGTATTCATGTTTTGAGAGAAGACATTATACGCAATAATATAATGCATTTGTTGTAAATTTATTGCAACAAATTTGCAAATAAACAGAGCGTATTTTTTATTGATTTTTTTTAATGTCTTAATTTTGAGTGCTATACATTAAGAAAATAAATCAGCGGTTTATCTCAGAGTAATGTTACTTAGTTCTAAAATTTTTTGTAACGTCTGCTAAAATAATTTTGATGTTTTGTATTTTAGGACATAACTTATTGTTATTCCATCCTGAGTCCTTCAAATGTAACATTTATTTATTGATACATTATGGTTTGCCTGTAAATGTATTTATTAAGGACAACATTAGAGTTTGATTAGGAAATCGAATGATTGAAATTGAATAAAAAGTTATAAGATGAAATGGTCGTTTTCTTCACTGCTTTGGATGAAAACGGAATAGATTCTAATAAGCAAATTGCTAGCATAGAAACATTTTATTGCTTTTTCAATTTCTTTCTCTTGAAAGGAAATTGGTTTATTATGATGAATTACTAAATTGTCTCATCTTTTTCTTCATATAGAACAGACGAATAATGCTATTACCATGGCTTGTCATTATCACCATGACTACCGTTTTTGACGTCATTTTATCGTTTTATCTTATACTGGATTCTGTGAGTATACATTGTTATATGTTTCGTTTGTTCTTATATTTGTATAAGTCTTGAAAAACTTTTTAACATTTCAAAATTGAATGTTTAATTATTGATTTTACTCAAACTGGCATGTAATAGAAGGTGGATTGCGAAAAAAATAATACTTTCCATTTGACAAGTCCAAATGTTGATGTGTAACCCAACAAATATACCATTCGCAAACATTACGAAGAAAAGTATACGCAGATGCTAACTTGGATAGAACATCGAAAAGGCAATAATACTAACGTATAGTCATTTTTTATACGCTATATGCAGAAAAACTTTACGAAAATATAAATAAATGTTTCAAAACACTTTTGACTTTAAAATGGTAAATTTCCTTTTCTTTATTGCTAAAAATGTCTGTTATTATTTTAGGTCAGTGGTATATAAATTACATTCAAATTCAATTTTAGTAAGATAAATTTTAAGATTACTATGTGAAAATGAATATAAACTCTATCAAGTTTCTTGAATCGTTAATTCCTCTTATTGTGACAAGCAAAGTCGTCCTTAGAGGTATGCGACAGGTGCGACCGCACAGGCCTAGAGAGGCCTTGCACCTTCTCACAAAATATTTTATCTTAAATAAAAAGAAGGTATGATAGAAAATCTTTAATATAAATTTATGATTTTAGTTTAAAAAAAAGAAAGTGATCTTGACATAAAATATAGCCCTATGCTGAAAGAGGGACTTTGACCATATATTTGCCATCATTATTTTTGAATTTAGTTCAATAGTTCCAGAAATTACCCCTGCAAACACACAAACAAATGTTACTCCTTTATAATAACTAGGGGATCGAACCCTGGCACCCCGGGCCACAGTATATAGGTGAAAACCATTCTTTTATATTGATAGTATAGATCAGATTATGTTAAGAGTGTGAAAAGAAAGGGCCTCGAAAAATCCTTGCACCGGGCCTCGCTTTAAGCGTATTCCACAAGGGCAGCTCTGAAGACAAATTGTATAAATAATTTCGTAAAATGTAAATTCAATTTAAGCTTACTTAAAGTGTTTTATTAAAATATACATATTATATAAAACTGAAATATCAAAAACCAGTGCTTTCGAGTTTATAATCTCAGTTAAAATACTTAAAGATAGACGCTGAATTCCTTCATTTATACATTTTGGATCGTTCCAAAATTCACATTGAATATGCGGGAAGGTTATGTTGTTTGGATTGTTTCAAAATTCAAACTGAATTGAGGAGGCAGTTTATCCTATTCCTAGTAAACTATACTAAATCTTGGTATTGGTGTATGAAAATACATCATTACTTGTGTAAGTAGTCCGAAATACCAGTTCAAATGATTAGATTAATATATGCAAAATGTTCTGGAATACTCTGTATGAAATTTAGTCAACAATCTCTTCTAAAGTAATAAATAATAAAGATATAATGAATTATGTTGGTATGACATCACGAAATTTTAAAGAACGTTTGGCAGAATACAGAGATTTTGAACGGTAACTTCTAGGCTGCATCAAGTACAGCATATTATGTGTGAGTTTAAGAATATCTTATAAAGAATTTATTAGGTTATCAAAAGATTTTTCGTTATGAAATCAATTTAAATTTGACGTCTAACTTAGTACACGTGTAGTGATAAATTGGCATACACCATTCCCAAGCTTTCATATGTAGTTTACTAGAAATAATATGAATTCCCTCCAAACTTTACTTTGAATTTTGGAACAGTACAAAGAACATAACTTTCCCCATTTAAGTTTGAATTTTAGATTAGCACATCTATAGTAATAAAAGAGAGTTTCACAGTGTGTGTGTGTGTGTGTGTGTGTGCGTGCGTGTCTGTTTGTCTGCAATGCCTAGCAAAATCTTTGACACGTCGAAGCTCAAATATTTTGTGAAGATAGCCAAAGGTTATCCTGATGCATTTTAACCTAATAATTTTAAGATTCTTATAATTATTTGAGTTATTAATTAAAAATCGCAACTCACTCTCATCAAAAAGTCATTTATTTAATCTCTGGTGGAGAAAATACGCTCGCATGCTTGTAAACTCATTAACGCATCAGAAGCTAGCGATTAAACATTTTCGACAGTATTTTTTTAATCCAAATTAACCAAACCGTTCAGGAAATATACCAAAATTTCGTATTCCTACGTCTCAAATGGTGCAATATATATATTTTTAAATGTCGCAGTTAAACCTTTTGCAAGAAAATTTTCAAAAGGTTTCCCTCTTCATTGCAACGCTCCACGAGAACGCAATTTTGAAGATACAGACAAACCAAAAATATGTTTATAAAACTCAAGCTTTCTACAAATAGATGGTATAATTGCATTTTAAAAATATGAATTTTAACTTTTTGAGATATATCGTCAAATGCAAGTCACTTCACAGCTATTGCAGAGGATATTTTTTCCACGCTAAAATAACTAAAAGTCCGTAGTTTAACACACTTTTTAGAACGTCTTAATAGAACAGATTTAATTCAACTGCAAAAAGTTCAAAACATTCGGATGCTTAGAAACATTTTTTACAAAACAAAATGTGTGAAAATTTCGACAGATAAATTAGAAACCGAGGAATTTAGGTGCGGTTTCTCTCGATTTCTGTTAAACATTTCCCACTTAAATATACATACTTTTAATGAAATTTGAAAATGAGCTTAGTTATTGTTTCACTTACGATCCATTAAAATTACACAGAGAGTTTGGACAACAATAACCATCTATTTTGTTATGCTAATGAAACCAACGCAAAAAAGAAGATAAGAAACCATTTAAGCACCCAAACTTACGAAACATTAATTTACTAAACGCATCTAGCGCTAAAAATTCTAGCGTAGTCGGTCAACGCATTGATTTCTTATGGGTGAGTTCTCTGGTTTGAAACTCAATAGGACTAAGTTGAAGTTTCACTTCCAATAGGTATGGTGCATTTTTGTAATTTTAAAAATTCATTTTTCTTTTAAGGGTACCTAACAAAAAATGCTTCGCATTTGTAAATTAAAATGTCGAAAGCAAATAAATATATTGTTATTTAAAACAATTAAAATATTAAAAGAAAAACTACTTATAAATGAATCAAATTATAAATTAAAAAATTATAAATGTTCTTGTTCAACGTATTTAATTATATATTTTTCACAATTTCAAGGGTTTTTAATTATTTTTAATTTTAAAACAGTTGAATTATTTAAGAAAAATTAAACATAATGAATCGAATAACATTAATTAAAAAAATACATTTTACGTTGTTTAATCAATTTAACAAAAAAAAAAAATTATTTTTTACAATTTTAAGGAATATTTTTATTTTTACTAATAACTTGGCAGTACAAAGAGTCTGCCCGTTACAGTAATAATTCCAATGCCGGATCCCTACTAACGTAGCTGCTAACATCTTGAGGGAACAATTTGTGGGAATTATACATTTTTGAATCGCCATAATCAATCGATTAAATAAGGGACAAATTTCTATTAAATTTTCTGGTGCAGAAAAGTGGAAGAGTTGGCAGCTGTGCACCAATGGAATATATAAAAAATCTGCTTAGACGAAAACACAAACTACCCGTGATCCCTTTTTATGCAGACTGTTTAAATTGAGCAAATAATTGTTATATTTTTGAGGATAGAGGAGGGAGGGAGGGCGTAAAAATATTTTTTTGATTGTTTCAAGATTTCGTTATGAACGGGCCTTACTCTATTAGAAAACAAATTTGCTAGATAGTACTTTTTCAAAAAAATCTATATAGTAGTATTTACTTGCAATTTTGTTATTTCTTTTTCAATATTACAGTTTATGATGTATTTGTAATTACTTCTACAGCTAAAGTTAGTATAAAAAATATTGAAACCATAATTAAACTTTAATTGAATTCATTAATTAATTTTGAGTAAAACATTTTAGAGACTTATAAAAATTCAAAACTTTAACCTGTGACTTTGTACAACATTCCAACTGAACAAGCGAATGACTTAAGTAATTTCCACAGTTTGTGCCCCCCTTCTGCTCTCTAGCAAAACTATGATACAGATGTCAGGTTCATTTACGAATATTATTATGGGCCCGGGAAAAGCTGGGTGGAGCACCTAGTCTGGTATAAATGAATGAACTATATCTGTTTTTAAAGGAATTTACCCAGATAATGGACATGCCAGGTGCTCGAATTTGGTTGTACAATATGTACGTTTTAATTAAAAAAAATTAAGTCATTTTAAACAGAATTCTTGCTTTTACGGAATAATTTACATATTTTCAAGATTAATAGGCAGAAGTTCGACGAAATTCGATGGATTCACATAATAAATATGTAAATTGAATAAGAGAAATTCTGAACATGAAACTTGAAATGAATTTGCAGTGTTTATATCTTTCTTGTTAGAAAATAGCGGAATTGCAGGGCTTCTAAATTTTGGCTATATACCTATTTGTCATCCAATTATTAAAAAAAAAACTTCAGAATAATCTATACTTAGCCTTGGAGAAAATTAACAGCAGAATTTTCGACATTTCGTCTTTGCTAATTTTCGTAAGTCATTTTAAAGTGGTTTACGAAATTACTAGATGTCGAAAATGTTTTTATAAAATCACCTAGAAAAACGAAAATTTTAATGAATTAATATATAGGAGAAAAATAATATATACGAAAAATTAATTGGTCAGAAACAATTTAAAACTGAATTACTACGAGTATTTGAGAGAAACGGACAATTTACCACATTTAGTAAAAAGCTCGACTAGTGTTCGTCTAGTGTTCGTCGTATAAAAATTTAAAAATGCAATTTCTTAAAATTATGAAACACTGTTTCTTTTGCTAGCGTTAATTTTTATACACTTTTCAGGTAAATAATGCATGTAAAATTAATACGGAAACAAAGCAGATCTGGGAATAATTTTTAGCTTAATAAATATACTTTAAAGTTCATTACCCTCATTTACATTTTTCGAACATTTCTAGAGTATGTAAACGTAGATATTTCCCGAAATCTTATACATTTTCTCTGTCGAAAGCATTTAAATTTTCATCTTATGAAGGGGGGTTAGGCAGTTAATTGAAAAATAATTGCTTTAATACTTAAAAACAGAATATTTGTGAACGTTGCAGTAAGTTTTTCATAACTTTGTTGGACGTCCACACTATTTCCTTAAAAGAAAATAATTTTTAGTCATTTTTACAGTAACAGTTTTTTAATATCAACTAAAAGAAATTATGTTAAAAACCGGCTATTATATAAAACTAGCGGACCCCGTTGTCCTGGCACCGGCTCCAAAAAATCAAATAAATGTACATAAATATAATAATGCGCATGATAAAAACTACGCCCTAAATTTAATTTCTTATTACAATAATATATGGAAATTATTTTTCACTTTGCAGTAGTTTTTGAAGTCGGTTCAGTTTTTGATAGAAAAGTTTATTTTTCTCTTTTTAGTTAAAAGTTAACGATTTTCTGAAGTCAGTTAATTAAAATTATAATGCAGGAAAAATTATTGTAAATCATGCACGTATGTCAGGAGTGAGGTTCGACCACACTATCTCTTTCTTCGAGAACCAGAGCTTAAATCTGGCGCCTTAGACTACTCAGCCATTCTGTCCGCACTCTAGTCAGCAAACTTATTCAACACTTTTAATTAGTAAACAATCACTAACTTTATTAATTTTTGCCTAATTACTAAAAAAGTACTGAAGCAATTTCGATGAAATGTGGATTTAAACAATTCTAGAATCCACTGGAACACACAAAAAAATTTCATTAAAATCGGTCCAGTCGTTTAGGAGGAGTTCAGTGACATACACACTCACAGAAGAGTGATATACATAAAGATACATTGCAGTCGTGGAAAAAAATGAACACCCCCTTTTAACTTTGCAACAAGTTACTGTAGAAAGCAGTTACTGAAACCAAACGATTGGAAATAAAGCCTACTCTTAAATGATGCATGTAAAATGTATTCGGGGACTATCTACATATTAAAAGGAGCCCCAAAGATTTGTTTTTTCAACACCAATATCAACGTTTGTCATCATAAATATATTCTACACCTTCAATTCACTTAAGTCCAAATTGTCACGAAATTCTTACGTTTAGTTTCGGAGAAATATTTTAAAATGAGTATATTTTAGGGGCTGAATCCAAATTGAAGTTTGTTATTCGTTTGTTGAAATCTACGGAATAAATATGTCTTTTCTCTTAATGTCCGTCAATCTATCATTTTACCATATCAATTGTGTTGGGTCAATCCATTTCAAGTGGTCCAGCACTGGTCGCTCGACTATTTTTAAAAAATCTGAAAATTTTTGTACAACAATCCTAACATGATGGAAGTTCAAAATGACCATTATTTTAATTGTACTATTTTTTGTTTGTGCATGGCGGCCATCTTTGTTTCATCATGTGCAGCGATTTTCTCAGATACTAGGATACACAACATCGTAAATATCTCGTCTTCTATTTTCCCAATTGAAATGGGGTTTGCAGCATTTTGTTGAGAATAAAATAGGCTAAATATGCAGTGTAAGAAAAATATTGAAAAATAAATTTTTACAGGTGAAATTTTAGCACAAAATTTACGATTTTTTCCAAAATCTATCCGTTTGCAAGAGGAAAATTTTCATGCAAGGGAAACTGTCAACCTTACACAATATTTTCTATAAATAAGTCAAAAATGCGTGTACTCATACACCAAGTCCCAGATCTGGGAGTTAATTTCTCGAAAAAATTCCGAAATTCGTCAAAAATTTCAAAAATCGCACTTTTTAGGCTTTGATATCTCTGGTGGGGCACGAGATAAAAATCTGAAATTTTGGCCTATGATAGTATCGTGTAGTAGGTTATGTACAAAAAATTTCAAGAAGGAGATTTGACTACAAGCTGAGATATGACATGGAAAATATGTGAAAACAATACTACCAAACTATTGTAAACCTAATATGAAATTGTTCAACAAGACTGTCAATCTTGCACAATTTTTTCTACAAATAGGTCAGAAGTGTGTGTACTCATACACCAAGTTCCAGATCTGGGAAATGATTTCTCTTTGCGAAAAAAATTCCGAAATTCATCTAAAATTTCAAAAATCGCACTTTTTAGGCTTTGATATCTCTGGTGGAGTACGAGATAAAAATCTGAAATTCTTGCCTTTGATAGTATTGTGTAGTAGTGTTATGTACAAAAAATTTCAAGAAGGAGATTTGACTACAAGCTGAGATATGACATGGACAATATGTGAAAACAATACTGCCAAACTATTGTAACATACTATGTAATTGTTCATACCTCCAAAATTTTAAATTAATTATTTATGGTACAAAGTTAAATGTTAGTTACAAATATCTTTTTCAAATGCTTCTGTGTGATTTAAACAATTCAGAATGTATGCTAAGTCAATACACTATTTGTCCAGATGAACAAATCTACTAGAAATGCTTTTGCAACAATTTTACTCGGAACACATTTCAGGAAAAGTAAATTACAGACAATGAATTGCAACTGATCGAGTTGACATGGCTTCAATTATTAAACGTAGAGAATTTCATTCATGTTAACAAGGGATGATAAGACTTGGGGGGCTTCAAATAAAATTTTTAGAAAAAACAGCCTGATGGACTGACAACAGTAACTGGTCGAACTCATAAGATCTCTCGTAAATATTTTTAAGCTCTTTGTTGAGCATATATAGTATTTTGTAAATTAAATGCTTATTATTTAACTGTTTTCAACAAACGATATTTTCTGTGTAAATATTGTAATAAAAGAGACTAATCTCTCAACAATAAGACAAATGCTTTTTCCAAAAAATATGTTGGCGCTTGACATCTCATTACTATGGGTCGCAATGGATATCCTTCTTTATGATCTTTTACTCTACCAACAAGATGTGGAATGACACCTTGCTTATTAATTCTTAATTTTACTTTCATATTATCTGGCCAGTAGCCTTTCTCTATAATATCTTTTAACTTACTGTTAATTTTATTCAATGAGCATTTCATGATTAAAGTTACATTATTTTTGGAAAAAGCATTTGTCATATTGTTGAAAGACTTATTACCTCCTTAGGACTTGGTTGTTAATTCCACAGCAGAGACTAATCTCATTTCTCCTAATGTACTCGTAATAGCATTTCTTAACATTTTTTAATCACCGTATCTCAGCTTCTAGTCAAATCTCCGTCTTGAAATTTTTTGTACATAACACTACTACATAATACTATCAAAGGCCAGAATTTCAGATTTTTATCTCGTGCCCCACCAGAGATATCAAATCTTAAAAAGTGCGATTTTTGAAATATTTGACGAATTTCGGAATTTTTTTCGCAAAGAGAAATTAACTCCCAGACCTGGGACTTGGTGTATGAGTACACGTACTTTTGACCTATTTGTAGAAAAAATTGTGTAAGGTTGACAGTTGCTCTTGCATGAAAATTTTCCTCTTGCAAACGGATAGATTTTGGAAAAAATCGTACATTTTGTGCTAAAATTTCACCTGTAAAAATTTATTTTTCAAAATTTTTCTGTCACTGTATATTTAGCCTATTTTATTTTGAACAAAATGCTGCAAACCCCATTTCAATTGGGAAAATAGAAGACGAGATATTTACAATTTTGTGTATCCTAATATCTGAGAAAATCGCTGCACACAATGAAACAAAGATGGCCGCCATGCACAAACAAAAAATAGAAAAATTAAAAGAACGGTCATTTTGAACTTCCGTCATGTTAGGGTTGTTGTACAAAAAATTTCAGATTTTTTAAAAATGGTCGAGCGACCAAAAAAATATTTTCTGGATCACTTGAAATGGATTGACCCTGTTCTATTACTTCTTAACATTATGACGATTTCACTCGCTTAATGTGTTTCGACTATTGCCAGCACAAACGTTTCAATAAAATAAGAGTTTTTGTTTTTTAAATATATTATGATTTTCTACATATGATATACGGCTCCTTAAACCATCATTATGATTTTCAAAAACGATTTGGAAGACAAATTTGGAATTGAGAATTCGCATAAAGCAAGATATAATAAATTTAAATCTATCAAAACAACTCTAGACTGTGATTGATATTTTTTTCTAATATTAATTTCATAATTCATATTGTAAATTTTTCTAAACTACAAACTCAATGTATTTGAAATTGTATTTTTTAGTATTATAAGTAAAGAAAAACTGTCACATTATGATTATATGATTTTAATAAAAATTCAAAAATTTAATTTAATATTAGAATTTTTAAAGCTTTGAATTTTTATAATTCAAACTCTTATTATTCAAATTACTTTAAATCTCGTTAATAGACATAGTAACGAGATATTTTATAGTATAGTTTTTGCGTGTTGCCATTGAAAAAAAAGTATGGTCTGTTTTTTCCCCGATGGCCTCTAAACAAATTTTATACCGTAAAATGGCATATTCACAGTATCCGTAAAGAAACTCTTCGAGAGGGTTGAATTCTGATAGGGATTGGCCGACGCGTTTTCACGTAACTTGGCGGTAATTGGCGAGCGATAGATGCTTCCGTCGAGGAGTTTGATTTCCTTCCGAACCGAGTACAAAGTAACTTTTCTCTTGCAGCATTGCATTGGATGGAACGTGTCTTACTGAAAGCTGTACTCTTTAAAAGTTTTTAAACACAAATTTTTACTTTGTACTCGGTTTACCTTGTTCTCGGCTTCGAAGGAAATCAAACTCGACGGAAGCGTCTATCGCTCGCCAAGTATAATTATCGCCAAGTTACGTGAAAACGCGTCGGCCAATCCCTATCAGAATTCAACCCTCCCGAACTGTTTCTTTGCGGATACTGTGAATATGCCGTAAAATGGGGTGAATCGGAACAGTTTTCAAATTTAACGTTAAAAAAGCAACAACTGATTTTATAATTCTTTTATTTTTTTACTAGAAATTTCGGTCTTGTACTGTTCTTTACATTTTAAACAAAAACTTAACATTTGTTACTGTTTATATATATGTTATTATTTTTTTTAATAGTGTTCCGATTCAACCCCGCAGATAGAGGTGAATCGGAACAAATGTTACAACTTTTATTTATTTTGATTCAAACTTTAATAGGGTTAGTAAAAATAAGTAATACTGATAAGGGAGAAATAGGAACACGTAGTTACTATCAAACGAAGCCTTTATTTTATATACAAGTAAAAATATGTCTTTTTAAAAATAGAAAACAATTTTGAACTCAAGAAAAATTAAAATTTTCTAAGAAATTGTATTCCAATTGCAGAAGTTGGAATTTAATACAAGTTCAGTCTTGTTCTGTGTTATCTTTTACTAGTAGTCATTGGGTAAGTAAATTTATTGAGTAGCCCCAATTGCTGCATGTATTAATACGATCTACTAGAAACGCCCTCATCCTCAGCCCTTAGTATTGTTTGCACTGCTCTTTGTTTTAATTGGTTTTCCTTTTTCAGATGTTTGTGAATTTTTGTGGATGTTAGAGAATAATTCTGTGCAATTTTTCGTAGTACTTTGCCATTTTAAAATTCTTTTATTGTGTGTTCAGGAATTGCAGCGTCCCTAAAATTTTCACACTTTCCTACCGCAATTTTAAAACGAAAATATTCATTGTAGAGATTCATTGTAGATTTTAAATGAATCTGAGAAAAAGATTTTTGATCTAAAATACTGGAAGAAAAGTGCGAAAATTTTAGGGATGCTGCGACCCCTGTGTGCTCCATGTGTGTTGGATTAGACGTTGACTTTTTTGTTTAATTAAGCAATTTCTTGGCACCTTTAAACTCTTCAAGTAATTATATCACACAAAATATTATTACAATACATATTTATACATATGTTTTCAGATATTACATGAAACTATTGCTGTATAGAAAAATAAATCCTGAGAGAAAACGTTTTCTGATTCACACCGTTAATCTTAAACTTCTGATGTTTACAATCCATTTTTCATTTTTTCATTATGTAGTTTAGAAATAAGTAGAATTTAATACAGCATATAATTTACAGGTATATCACTAACTAAAAATCTCTACTCTTAGGTTTAGAATACGAAAAATCCTGCAGTTACACACAGAGTTTTGAAGACGTAGAAAAAAATGAGGATTTTGAGGATCCACTTGCAGTTTTTTTCATGTACCCCAGTAGTGGTGGCAACATGCAAAACTGAATTTCCCAACTCTTAATGTTATTACCTTCTTATAAAAAATTGGCTACAAAAAATATCATCTCATATATTTATGATGAATTTATTTGTATGACCGGGACGTTTCGTTCCTATTAACACCGCTGTTCCTATTCACCCCTTTTTACGGTACGCATCATTTAAAAGTAGACTATTTCCAATGGTTTTGTATCAACAAGGTTCTACTATTTTAATTAATTAAACAGTTAGTAGGGAGTGATTTCCATGTCTGTACATTAGAGATGGGAAATATAGTTATTTTTGGTTAACAGGTTACATCGTTCCACACATTCACAGGTAACAGGTTTCAACAACCTGTTATTTTTGTATTGTAATAACTAATTAGTGAGACTATGCTGTCAACAGACATTTTTATTAGCGGGACTTTAATTAAAATATCTTGAATAATTTTTATATATAAGTGTAGACTCTGTTTTAGTTCAGATAAACATACACCTTTAAAATAAATTTGATGTTAAAAATTTAATTTTTGCAAGACAAAAACTTAGTTAGCTGTGATGCTTTGCATTTCACGCATTATTATCGTTTTCTTGCACAAAAAATGCATTTTTCCTCGTTGAAATTTCACAAGTATCATAACTCACTAAGTTTTACCCGTAAAAGTTTTATGCTGTTTTACCTGTTAAAACGCATAGAAACTTTTTCTAAATAAAAGTTATAAACTTATTTAACACTGTATAAAATATGTAATTTCTTAACAATTTAAAAAATAATTATTTTAATGCAAATTTATATTTATATGATCCAGAAGAAAGTTTAAAACATTTTTTGCAATTGGTACAATGCCTCTAAAACTGGCGGTTTAGAAATTAACTTTTTATAAACGATCAGAAATATCTTCCATAAAAAATAACACCGGTTTAACAATACAATTTGTTTAAAAAAAAAGATCTTTATTTGTTGGTACCTTGACTTGAAGTTCGAATTTTGACATCCCCGAATCAATATCTGTCAACACATATTCAAAGCTTATCCCACAAGAACACGAAACATTACTTATACATTTTTAATCAAATGTCATTCATCCAACAAATTTCGTATGTGCATTAACCCCCCCCCCCAAAAAAAAAAGTTGTGACAGGCCAAAAAATGATATTGGTAGTATAAAATTGGCGCCCTATAAATTTCCGCGTCCGGTCCGACCGTCCCCTTGCCCCTTCCCCTTTTCGCATGGCGCTGCCCTAACCAGGCTATTTTTCTTCTTTTTTTTCAGTAAAATAAAATTACGAAAATAATGTTTTCGAGTTCTTATTTTCTAATGACGCAATAATGACAAAATAATAATAAAAAAAACCCAGTAATAAACACTTTATTAAAAAAAATCATAGCGCCAGAATACCCCCCCCTTCCCCAAATCATATGAGTACAAAGTAATATCCCTTTTAAATATTCAAAGTCGAAGATTGCCACCGTTTTACTCATCTGACTGCACCAACCAAAGATTTTCTCCCGTGCGATAAAACAGCTTTCTATCAACAATTAAATCCGTATATCTTTTAATTCCATTTTTCAAACGTACGTTCCTTCCCATTAAAATTATGACCAAAGATGGCCGACATTAACTCCTTGCTTTTTAATAATCTGCAAGCGTCACTCACTAAATACATACGCTTGAATAAAAACACATTCCCCCCATTTCATTTTCAGTATTCTATCTACTTGTTCGATAAATGCAGTTTTTATTATTCCACTCATTTTTTTCAATAAATATAGTTTTCGATATTCTAAAAACATATTTATTGCTTTAATCTTTGTAACTGTGAGCGTTATAAAAATATACAAACGATAAAATAATTTTTGGGAAAAAACCGAAGTCAGGTGTTTTTAAATATCCATAGAATAATGAACAAGCAATAGCTTTTGAGAGATTTTACCACGTGAACTTTTGAGATAGCAAACGGACAATTATTCATGTGATTGGCTCACTTGATTAGACCAAAAGGATTTTTAATGTCTTAGAGTCGTAAAAGGATAGTGTTGCGTCCAAAGGAAAGTCTGGTAGTTTTTCTTTGTGCGTAGGCATTTTTTTCTCTCTCTGTGTTTCAAAAGCGTTTTAATGCTATTGGGGATTTTATTTTTTGCAGTAATAGAAATTCTTTGTCTTAGAATTCAAATAGATTTACAAGCTAGGAAATAGATTTTATATAACTAAACTTTTATTAATGTATAAATATTCATTCCTAAAATAATTTTTAGCCTTGCTATTTGCTTCTTCTTTTAAAATGCTTATCACACGAGGCGTTCCAAAATTAGCAGGGACTTTTTGGTAATCCGTTACTGAATAATAAGTTTTTGGTTGATATTAGGAATATTTATCCTGTTATGTTAAATAATGCCCATCTCTACTGTACATATGTGTTTAATATATATTTTTCATTTTTGGTAAGATATTGTGAGAACTTTTTTTTATAAAAGTCTCAGCAGACAGCCAAATCTGTAGCTATTGTGTTTACTTTTCATTAGTATTGGAAGTTTTAAATATACATATTTGAAAAAAAGTAACATTCCAAGGTTTCCAAGATATTAGTTATTTTATGGAATTACACATTTTGTACTTCTTTTAAAAAATCCACTTTTTGATGTTAGTATCTGCTTTATAAACAAGACCAATTATTCAGAATTTTATTTCAGTATACCTTTGCATTATTGTGACATCTCGTGGCGGATGCATTCACAAATGTTTCAAGCATGCCTTTTGCATCCGATACATTTTTATTCTACAAAACAAATAATATTGTTTATTACTTTTTAAAAATGACAGTAAATAGTGATTTTTAAAAATGTTTGCGTTTCAAAAATACATACAGTTGCACAATAGATAAAGTGTATGTATTTGGATTATTTTTTAGATCTGAAAGATTTTTTAAAGTACTGTTTAAAAAAATTGACTGAAATTTATTTTCTACATTTAATTACATTTAATACACTATATTGCCATTGATTATTGGGCACTTGCGATTTTAGAAATTTTACTAAATATCTAGAAAAATACATGAGGAATCATCTCGAAACTCTTAGTGTATAAATATAATAGTATATACCATACATCGCCGTGAATATTTTTTACCGAAACTCCATAGGGGACCGTCAACAAATTAAAAAAGAATGAATATCTTTTGAATAACCCTGTCAAAACTAATGTAGCAAAAGCGCTCAAACTCTAGATTATGATTGAATGCCTTATTGTAATATGCCTTGTTCTTTTTTATGCAAATAGCATGCATACTCGCAGAGTAATTAAGGTTTTTATAAAAATGGTCCCAAATTTTTCCAAGTTTTTTCCTTATAATTTTCAGAGCTCGTAATATAAAATAATATTTTTTTCAAAAAATAGGACAAACAACATTGCAGACAGTACCCTGTAATCAGAATTAAAAAATAATAAAAATTGTATGAAAAATGAGTAGGTTTACTAAATAATTTTTTACTGCGCATGCGTCAAAGATATCAAAATTTCATTTGCATATTATGTTAGCTAAATGTATAGAGAAACTTTTGTAAAAGTCTCAAAATCATAGCTTGAAAATTCTGAAAGTAATCGTCTATAGAAAAAGGACAAAATCCATTGTTTCCAAAATGAAGCAAAAATATGAGTGATTTTATCCAAATGTAGCAGTACATCCCGTATTGTGTATTCTAATTGATACTAATCAATGAATATATGGATACAACCCCTCTTGTTTTTGCTTCATTTTGAGAATAACGGATTTTCAACTAATTCAATTGACGATTATTTTCAGAATTTTCAAGTTATGATTTTGTGACTTTCACAAAAGTTGCTCTATACATTTAACTAACATAATATGCAAATGAAATTTTGATATCTTTGACGCATGCGCAGTAAAAAATTATTTAGTAAACCTACCCATTTTGTACAAAATCTTCATTATTTTTAAATTCTGATTACAAGGTACTGTGTGCAATGTTGTTTGTCATATTTTCTGAAAAAAATATTATTTTATATTAAGAACTCCGAAAATTATAAGGAAAAAACTTGGAAAAATTTGGGACCATTTTTATAAAAACCTTAATTACTCTGAGAGTATGCATGCTATTTGCATAAAAATGAACAAGGCGTATTACAATAAGGCATTCAATCATAATCTAGAGTTTGAGCACTTTTGCTACATTACTTTTGACAGGGTTATTCAAAAGATATTCATTCTTTTTTAATTTGTTGACGGTCCCCTATGGAGTTTCGGTAAAAAATATTCACGGCGATGTATGGCGTATACTATTATATTTATACACTAAGAGTTTCGAGATGATTCCTCGTGTATTTTTCTAGATATTTAGTAAAATGTCTAAAATCGCAAGTGTCCAATAATCAATGGCAATATAGTGTATATCGGAATACAGTATCTCAATTACATGGTGATCTGAAATTCACAGCTGGAATAAAAATTCTAATTATATAGTCAATAGCAATAATGCCATTTTCACATAAAAACATAAGAAGGTTTTTTTTTTTTTATAGCAAAAATGACAACCAAACTAATTACATTTTTATAGCCATTTAGCACTTTAGAGTTTTTAAAATTGCTGTCTTTTCGCTATATAATTTTTAAAGTCAGTTTAAACGGCGAAATGTTTTTTACATTTTATGATTTTTTGTAAGAGTTTAAATAATATAGGGGGATTTCAGAAAAATATTAAATTATATTTAGAGTGATTTTTTCTTATGTAAAAAAAAATCATGGACCGTTCTTATGATCCATATAAATCAGGATGTAACTAAAATGTAGAGCCAGCTGTTGTTTGTACGGAGATTTCAGAAGAAAATCACACAAAAAAACTATGCAATTAGCCTTTTTGGAATTTTCTAAATGTAAATGTTTGCGAAAGTAGCGTCATTATCAGAAACAAATTTAGTTTGTCTTTTAAATGAATGTAAAAAATTAAAAGATTAGAAAAAATCTTCCATAGATAATTAAAATCTGAATGTTTTAATGAAAAATTAATTTAGTCGAACGATTTTCGAGCAATCTTAGCAGAAAGTTAAAAAAAAAATGTCGCTTAAAAAAAAATATATATATATATATATATATATATATATATATATTTTAACTTTACTTTAGTGGTAATGAGTTACAATGATATGTTTGTCGCTAAATATGTTGTAATTCATTAAAAAAGTCGACTTTAGAATATATTCTAGACACTATTAAGTACCGGAAAAAAGGGTTTATTTGAAAAATAAACAAGATTGCTAAAATTATTCTTAACAGTATAATATAAAATTACATAAATGACCCAAATAAAAATTGTGCAACAATCGATGTTGATTGAATTGATTGTTCAACAATTAAAAAATATTAAAAATCGAGTGTTTTTGTCTAAAGCTTAATCACCACTAGGATTTAATTTTGACGATTACTGGTCTATATCTTGCTCAAAAAACATCCGCTTTAAATTTTACACCCGGATTTTATGGTTGTACTGGCTGCTATATTATTGTAATCAGCCATAGAACACGGATGTATCATTTAAAATGAAGATTTTGCGAGTAAGATATGGAGAAATAGCGTTCATAACAGCTGTTTAAATTTTAAATCCTAATAATAATTAAGTACAGGGTGGTTATAAAATAAGTATCCCTATTTGCAGCTGTCTGTAGCTTGAAGGATAAACCCGAATGAAACCAAAATCGGTACATATACTATTCAAGAAGGGGGAAGAAGAATGGAACAATAAAAAAAGATAGTTACAATAATCGGCAACAGATGGCGCTACGGGTCCTGTCGGTGTAAACGCCGTTGTAATCATTAGTAAAATCAAAACGTGGTCATTTCTGCCATTAATCTTGTACGACATGGCTCTCAGTTTACCAGATCGCGCTTTAATTTTAAAACTATTCTACGCTAATATTTCAAACAGTGCAGCTGCTTTACGTGAATTTAGGCGTGTGAAAGGAATGCGTGAAGGGAAAGATCCTTTGACATCGTGTGCAGGGAGAACAATGGTAAAAAAATTCGAGGAGACTGGATCGTTTACTATAAAATGTGAAAGAGGGAGGAAACCATTACCTCTCCGCACTCAAGAAGAAATTGCTACTGCGATTATGGAGCCATCATGCACTCCGGAAGCCGGTCCTAATGCACGTGGAGTTCCCCGAAATTTGGATATACTGTATGCTACTGTTCGAAAAGTCCTACGAAAGGTAATCCAATTTTATCCGTATAAAATTAGTTGGCATCAACAATTGTTACCAGGTGACGAGCAGCAGAGACTGGATTTTGGATTGTGTCTTGCACCACAATGGTCATGTGGAACTTGAACTTGATCGGCACCGCCATGCGAAATCGTAACTCCATTCACTGTGAAAATTTCCAATAAATTAGGTATGCCATCCGGTTTTGTGCCTTAAGTCTTTGTTCTTCTATTGCACATTACATTTCAAACACAAAAGCGCCATCTGTCGGCGATTATTGCAATTATTTTTTTATTGTTCCAGTCTTCTTCCCCCTTCTCAAATAGTATGTGTACAAATTTTGGCTTTATTCGGGTTATTTTTTCAAGCTACAGACAGCTTCAAATACGGATACTTATTTTATAACCACCCGGTATTAGCCGAAAGTCATCGATTTTTAAGCTATTTTTTAATCAGCTTTTAAGTACTGTAGAATTTATGTTATTTTATATTGTTTTATTCCATTTTTTAAAATTTCAAACTAGTGTCCTAACTCGCCAAGAAGTTGCAGCAAAAATCTTTCCCAATTCTCTAAAAATTTCCTGATTACGTCGACATCAATTTTTAGAGTATTGATTGTTTGATTTCAGCTGCTTTAGGGTTGTTATGCGCCGCTTGGACGAAAATGCAACTTGTTTGTGGCAAAAAAAATCCCTTTTAAATTTGCTGTCAATAGCTGTGTAAGCCATATAATATAGCGCCAATAGCGCCAGTAAAAACCGCATCTTGTCAGTGTCTAGATTTGTTGAAATTACTGAAGATTTGATTTCTTTTGAGATATTATTATTATCTGGTATTTTTCACTGTTTCCAAAAAGAGTGGTCATTTGACTTTTAATTTATATCTAGTACAGTTGTATTCAGTTACAACGAGAATGAAAGTTCCGCAGCATTTGTTTGATGTAACGGAAATCTCGCAATACTATTTTTTAATTCCGCATGAAACAATATTTAAAAATTATTAAAAAAAATTTTTTTTAAGTTAAAATTATTAAATTCTAAAGCATTAATTATAAAGAGTTGTAAGATTTTTCAAAAGGGTAGTTTTACTTCCCAAAATTTCTATAACTAATTAAATTAGTAATGATAAGTTGACATTTATTTAAATATTTTTAAGACTAAAATTATAAATTTGAAAACATTGTATCAAAATGAAAAAAAAAAACCGCGGTTGCCGTTTATTTTTTTAAATAGGTTTCTAAAAGTTTTTAGCTCACAGGCTATCAAAGCCTGAGAGCTTATGTGCCCGCCCGTTCTGTATGTATGTATGTACGTGCGTACGTACGTAACGCGCTAACTCATGATAAAAATATCAGGCTTATTAAGATAAGACGCTTCCCTGATTAGTTTTGAGAGTTCATTCCATAAATATAAGAAGGGGAATGGGGGCTTTTGCCCCTCCCCTTAATTTATATAAATGGGTTTTTCCTGCAGAATGAGTAGATTTTCTTCAAATCTTAGATGTACGATTATTCTAATGAGATGCCTTCGTGATTAGTATTGAGTGTTCCTTGGATAAGTTTAAAGAGGGTATTGAGGAGGTAATCCTCCCGTCATAATTTAGGTTTTTCAAGCAAAATTTATCGATTTGCTTCAAATTTTGTATAAATGTTTATTCTGAAATGGCGCTTCCCTGATTTGTTTTTGGAATTCACTGGATAAGTATAAAGGTAGGATAGGGGAAACTACCATTCATCGTTTATGTAAACGGTTTTTCATGCTGAATTAACCGATTTGTTTCAATTTTTGGATACAGGTTCATTGTAGTAAAAAGCTTCGCTCGTTTGTTGTGGTATTTCTTTTGTTAATTATAAGGGAGGTACGGGCGATTACCTCCCCCTTAAGTTAGCTAAATAGAGTTTTATGCAGTGTTATCCGATTTGCTTTAAATTTTGGATGTAAGTTATTTCTGATAAGTTGAATTTCTGAACAGTTTTGGAGGTTTAATGATTAATTACAAAGGAGGGAACGGAGGACAACGTTTCTTAAATTACATAAATAGGTTTTTATGCAGAATTATTCGACTTGAGTCGAACTTTGGATACAGGATTATTATATGATAAGGCGTATCCCTGATTAGTTTTGGGGCTTCAATGATTAAGTATAAAAAAGGAAATGGGGGGGGGCTACTTCCTTCCTTATTTTTTTCAAAAGGCATTATTGTATAAGGCTGAAATATACAATTAGTCTGCATAGCCTGTGAGAGTCTATGCCATCAGCTTAAATGGGCATCATTCTTTTTATTTATTTATGTTTCATTCAGATGAAAATATTGTTACTTATTTTTTCTATTTAAATCAATTGATTCAGAAAAAGAGAAACATATATTACAAATATTTTCTGTTTCTGAAAAGATACTAGATATTTAAGAGCAGTGAATACAGTGATAATTAAGTGTAAATCTCTTCAATTTCATTTTATATTTTTAAGAGTTTATAACATCCATGAAAAAAAAACAGCAATTCTTTTGCGTTTGCAAACTTTTTTTCCGTGCACTATTTTTTCCATTCACAAAAAAAATTTCTGCCATGTGCCAAAAAATCCAAAACTCATTAAAAAAAAAAATTCATAAATTTACCAGTATAACATATATTACAATACGGTTTTAACATAAATCCACAGAAAAACATGGCTGTTTTTATAACAGAAAAATAATCATAGGTTAGCAGTTTTTCACGCAACTACGACTCTATTCATCTCAAAAAAGCTGCTTGTCGTTATTTAAACAATCACGTGACTTAAACAGTAGCAGAAACCCATTACGATGTTTTTAACTGTATATATGAACATGTTTCACACATTTCACAGTTATGATGAATTAATACAACAAAAATAGCACAAAAAAGCAACATTTACCTTCAATTAAGTTGCCCATTTTATGGACTTCTTCGCTATACAAAATTGGAAGTTACTAAAATTTTTCTAGGATAACTGTATTCCAAGAGCTTTAATATAATGGGAGTAACAAAAATTCAGTTAGCAGATATTGATTTGCATTGTGAATCAAAAAAATTTAAGGTTACTAAGAATTTTTGGGGAAAATCAGATTTCTAGAACTTTATAAATAATGGCAACTAGGGTTATAGATAAACTTTTAGTAAGATTACCATTATTTTATAAGATTCTTTTGTAAAGTTACAGATTTCTGTAGCTTTGCTTACAAGTTTTGTAGATTGGCAACTTTTTTTTGTACAGTGTACAGATAAAAATTTATTAAGCATACAGATTTCGGTAACATTCGATTGCTAGAGTTACAGATTTTTTGTTACATTGTGAAGAATTTTATGGTTTTCACAAATTATTTAGTTGGAGTTGGCAGTTGATATTTTAATCTTTTTTGCGATTCTAAATCATTCAATCAAATGCAATTTGGTTACAAAAACCTTTTCTTGTAACATTTGTATCTTTTGTTTATAAAAATAGATGATTTTAAATATATTTTTTGTAAAGGCAATGATACAAAAAAGTTTCCAAATTGTTTCAGAAAGCAGTTTTTCCTCTCCTTTTACGATATTGATTAGATTAATCATAATAATCATAACTGTCACGATCGTTTCAGGTACGTAAATGTAATTGTATTATTATAGTTTGACTGAATTTACAAAAGCGTTGGAAGCGCATTATATAGGGTAAAATTTTATTGTTCCTACCAGAATCCTTAATCACTAAGCTTTATGATGATATTATTTAATATTAGGTACAGAAATGTTCTAGGAAGTTATTATTTTCAAACTTGTGATAGGAACAAAAAAATTTCCCTGTATAATGCGATTCCTCATTCAATAGTAAAAGTAATGTTGGTGTGTATTATTCAATGTTTGAATACTTAAAGAAGTCACGATAAGAACAATTTATATTTTTTGATAGGACGTTGATCCCTTCTTCGGAGTGATGTTTGCTACAGATTATTTTGTATGTGCTTTAAATGTAAGTTTATAAACCATGAAATCTTCTTTTATGAATTATATTTTTACTTTGTACTGTTCTTAATATAATCTATATATAACATATTTTTTCTTTTAATATTATTTTACAAAAGAAATTTTCACAACAGCACATCACGTTTAGAATGCCCGTTATCACTGATAAAGGTTATTTCTTTTTCCAAAATGCTTAGTTTTGAATGGCACATTTTAAGATATGAAATTGCTTATTAATGAACATTTGAAAAGATATCTTTATGAATATATTTTCATATAAATATTGTATTTTAAAGACAATAATAATTTGCATGTTTCAGTTTAAAACATTTGGATTTGTATGCAATTGACTTACAACTATTAGGTAACGTCGTATTTAAGTTATTTGTATTCATGTAATACAATTTTATTTTTAATACTTATAAATACTTGTGTCTATATCTTGAAATATATATATATATAATATATATATACAAGGTGAGTCATAAATATCGAAACAATAGGCTATCTCCTTAAATATTGCCCTTAGACCCATACTTCCAATTGCAAAAATTCATAAAAAAATGTGAAATTTTTGATAAAATAAATTGCGACTCCGTGGGGGGTCTAGTTGAAAAGTTACGAAAATTAAATTTTTATACGGCCCCTGTAGGACAAAAATTTCAAATAGGAAAACTTTCCTTATTCAGCCCTGAATAAGACACAAAAAGTTGCATCTTCATATCTCCAAAATTCGCAAAGTTATAGCCGTTTAAAAAATTCATCAGGTTTTAAGGGATTAGACGCAAATTGAAATGCGCGCAATTCAAAAAACAATGTTACTTTAACAGTTCTAGAAAACGCGTAAAAAATCTATTTCTTGAGTTAGAATTTTGATTTTTTTCTTTTTTTGTGATGGTTAGCCTTATAATTTGCTAAGAAAATCACATTCTAGAATTTCTCATACAATATCAAAAAGTTTCATGTGGTTAGTACTGGTTTAAAAGGGACAATCAAAAATCGTTATAACTCATAACATTATTTATCGGATTTCAATTTCATTCCATTTAACTAAAGATGATAATCTGATTTTAGTTTTGTTCCAAGTTTTTTTTCTATATTAATTTTAAAACTATTAAAAATTTTTATTGAAAAAATAGTATAACTTTTACAGGGTTCGCACAGCTCCACCACTAAAATTTTACAGTATATTCAATGTATTTCACTGAAGAAAAATAGTGCGCAAATTGCAAATAAAGGAGGTGGTTGCGAATTCTGTTTCTTAAAAATCAAATATAAATTTTCTTATCATTAATAGTGGTGCCGGAGTCCTTACAAAATATAAGGAGTGTGCGAACCCTGTTTTTAAAAAAATCATATTTTCAAAAGCAAACATTTTTTCAAATTTGCCGAAACAAAACTAATGTAAAAAAATCAAAAATGACGTGTTTCGAGTTCTTTTTTCTTTTAAAAATTCTTAACATTTAATGATTTAAAGACAAGAAATAAAGGATAAAAAATTCATTATGCAGAAAAACGAAGTGTATTGTTTAAATGTCGGTCAGTTATTTTTAAAAATGCTTTTTCTAAGATGCAGATTAATTTTTTTTCTTTTTAAATTTACCTCTGAAAACTTCAGGCTTTTTATCGTCCTCCAGAGGATGTTACAAAATCTGTATACTGGGCCCAGGTAGGGCCAGGACCAAGATGTTACTTTTTTCTGAAGACCCGCCAGGCCGAGCCTAGCGTACTTTTTATAAAGGAGGGGACTACTTCCTTCAACTCAGGTCCACTCTGGATGAAATTTTCAAACCCGGTCTCGACAAAACCCGAATTAAAATCATTATCTCTGACGGATTTAATGCGTGCATAAAATAAATAAAATTCGGCTCAATCGAATTTTTTACGAAAAACATATAGATTTTAAAATATTTATTTTACGAAAGAAAAAAAAAACCCTTTAAAATTTATTTTTTAAATAGATTATTCAAAGGCTAGAAAAATTAAATACAATAAAACTTGTGAAAAAAATCTGCCTATGATGGAATTCTGTCTTAAAATATGTTGATCCATGCAAAATAAATGCAATAGTACCTGAAAAGAAAATAAGCTCCAATTACATCTTCTACGGAGATATCTGTCTATAATGTATTTTTTCTTTCCTATATGATTCCGTCTTAAAAAGTTTTAGTGTATAACATTTTTCAGAGTCTTTAACGCATGGGATATGGATTAACGATATTAAAATATAAGTGAAACATTTACATATAAATAGAGATTAATTGATAAAATAAATATATTACAGCCTTTGGCGCCTCTTTAATAATAAAAAGTATAAATTTAAAAAACGAAAAGCTATAAAAGAATTTTTTCGTCAGAACTCCTCCATATGAAACATTTTTTTCCCACGCCGAATTAAAAAACTACCGTAATTTCGGGTGTATAAGCCGCGGATCAAACAATTATTTTTATACCCAGAAGTCTTATTTAGTGATTGAAGACAAATATTTACGGCGATCTAACTAGTTAATTTTGTTTCTTAAAAAATACTGGGTCAAAAAAGAATTGTTTGATCCTCGGCTTATACACCCGAAATTACGGTATGTAGAAATTTGCGACTGAACCGGGCTATGATTTAAACTATTTTCCAGACCGGTCCGGGTTATGATGTTGACATTTTTTTCAGGCCACGCAGAACTTTATCTCCTATGGTTCGGTTTGGGACCTGACCTAGATATTTTGACCCGGGCAGACGTCTGGTATACCAATTTAGTGTAAAAACTATACGCTGCTATTTTATGTCCAAAGAAAAAGCGCTATCTTAAACCGATTTTTATTAAATTGCAATTTGTGAATGTTCCCTAACAAGCGTTGAAATTGAGTCAAGAAATCACAGTTTAGAGGCAGGGAAAAGTGGTGTAAGTCAGGAATTTTTGAGGATTTTGGGATTTAATATCTCTGTGGGATTTTTAGATACGGAGATGAAATTTGTTTTGTTTAATTTAGGAATGGATAAGGAATAATTTCCTAATTGGGAATTTTGCCCTACGGGGGCCGTATAAAAATTTAATTTTCGTATTTTTTCAAATAGACCCCCCATGGAGTTGCAACTTATCTTATCAGAAATTTCACCTTGTTTTATGAATTTTTGCAATTGGAAGTATGGGTCTAGGGGCAATATTTGAGGAGATAGCCTATTGTTTCGATATTTATGACTCACCCTGTATATATATATAATGTAAGTTCTTTACAATAAATTAAAATTCATTTTATTAATTTAAAATATATTTATTTTAGTCATATTTAAAAATTGTTTGTTTACCTGAAAGTATAACACTTTTTGACACTTATTCCATTGTTCAATATAGAAAATTGCAACATTAATTTGTTTTGAGAATTAGAGAAAAAATAATTAAAAATTTAGAATAATTTTATTAGAAACAGAATATTTTTATACATACATTTTACTACGATAATCATATTTTCAAAGAATTATTTCAGAATAAAAAATCCCGAGGATCAATTTAAGCAGTCTACAAGATCATAGTCAACAGCAGCAATAAGAAAATCAATAAGAATTCATTCGGTATCAATTGTAATCAGAGCTGAAGTGGAGAATATAAGATGATACATGCTACATACTTTCTGAATGTTCCGTATGATATTTTTCTCAAGTATAGATATATAGACTATACACTCTATACTTTTTGAACCTATGATTGTTTACAGCACTTATTTCAGAGGAAAAATAAATGTACGAAGTCTCACAATATTTTATTCTTTTGATGAAACTAAGTATATTTATTTATTTAAATGTTCTTGAAGAAAATTTTCATAGATTTATGAACTTAAATAAACAGGACCTCATATGATAATTTCTTAAATAAATGTGTTTAATGATTTAAATAATCCTTAGACAATAAATGACTGAGAAGCATAAAACATGTTATATTACTTGATGTTATTACAAGTACCACAAATTGTCATATTGTAATATCACTTTTCTCATACAAAAATCTTCTTTTTAGATTTTTTATGGAGATATTTCATATGCCTGCTCCAAGGGTATTTGTCGCGCAAATGGCATAGCCGGATAAGCATTAAAAACATGAGTTTCAATCAAATTTCCTGATTATTATTTTTTTAACCAATTATTATTATTATTATTTTTTGTCTGACAATATATTTACCCTATTAATATTTCAAAAATATTGATATTTTATGAGTAAAAATATTTGCAATTAAAAAAAAGGATTTTCTCAAAAACTATAGCACCGGATTTCGTTCCATTAATTTAGGTTATATAAATGCTAAAGATGCATATTTCGGAATTTTTGCACAATTTTATGCTCATAGAAACTGTGTGAAATAACGATAAAAGTTTACAAAAAAAATCATTTGTTTATGCAAAAAAATACCAATTTCCGATAAACATTTTCTCATATGTTCACGTATATTAAATATAAATGCTGAAAGTTTGCGCTGGGTATAACATTTAAACATTTACAAAATATTCATAAAATTTAATAAAATTAATTTAAAGAGATTGTTTGGTGCGGAACTACGCTAACTTGACATCCAGAGAACTATTTTAATTCTTACACACTTGCTGTATTTAAATTTTTAACAAACACGTGCACATCATTCTCAAAGCCGTCAATATTGTTTCGATACCAAAAGTTGTCGTTGCACAGACGAAGGATATATTTGGGAACAACGAAATGCAACGAAGGTGTTAATAATGTAACGACAGCATTTCTAATCAATTTAAAAGAAAATGTTTTTTCACCAGTTTTAATGAATCCTAGCAAATCAAAACGACCTTACAATAATGAAAGAAATAATTAGTTATTTCGATAGACTTTGTGTGTTACTAAACTGGATAACATTTTAGTTTCTGGTTGTGGGTTTTGTGACGTTCTGCATGAGTTAGAAAAAAAAGGATATGAAGTATTCATATGGTACTGTGAAATGGCAACAGACATAGCCCACCGTAGAGGAAGTAAAAACATGTTGGGTAATCAAACGCATAGAATATTAACTGGAAAATACCGACTTTTAGATGACATTCTTGATAATAATATGTTGCCAAAAGTTAAAGGCTATTACCGGATAGCTTCATTTATGTTAAAATTCTATAAAAGTTTAATTTACGATAATACATTGTAAATAAAGTGCTTTATCCCACGTTACCCAAATTAAAATTAGAAAATACTTCGCGGAAGATGAACTAAATATCTAGTTGCATGGAAAACTGCCTTTAGTGAAACAATCTTCACTAACTTTGGAACTTTCTGAAACATCTGAAAGAAAATTAATAATATTTTTTACAATTCATGCCATTAACATCAGAAAATATCTTATTTGGCAGAAAAAAATGAAAAAAGACACTTCAGTTGATACATATTTCGTTAAACGATACGTCTAATATTTTAAAAATAGACGTTCCATCGCATCACATTTTAAAGAAAATATGTCGTTTCTTGATACAATATAATCGTAATGCTACTAGTGTATCTACAATCCCAAAACGCTATTGAGAGTGCGCTCATGCCATGAGAACATTTGGCTACTGCTCTCATTTTGCAGCAACAATACGTTATGCTTCATGCGGTAGGTAATTATCCAAAATCTTAAGACAGGAAGAAGGTCTTCTAGACTATTCAGAAATGAATGCGTATCTAAATGATTGAACATAACAATTATAATGATTAAATTCATTTTTAGTTTTTATATTTACTACCTTATATTGTTTGAATTTTTATGTATAAAATAATGTAATATATTTAGAGATTGTCAGCGGTTTATTTCTCATAAAAGTCTTTTTTTTAAAGTGAGGACTGAAGCACTGAACCCGACTAAGTATTTTATATATGTTTATAAATGTATTTCCAAGACATTAGCTGTGTCTTTACAATGCACTCCAATCTCCTGAATTTATTCCCCTGTTTTTATATCAATATTTATGTATAAAAAAAGAAAAAAACTTAATTTTTCATCGAAAACTAAACTGCTAAAAACTAAAAAAATATTTTTTAAACACAAAGTTTCATCCAGTGTTGTCGATTTTGGACTTTATTTTACTTGAATTATCTACCAATTGTCCCTAATATTTAACTTCAAAATAAACTACCTCTGAAAACTGATATAAAATAAAGCAAAACTGCGAGGGGTATTTATCTTAAATAATAAACTGTCGACTGCAACACATACATTGTAGCACCTCAGAAATAAACGACCGAAATTGGTTCAACTTCTAGTTATATAACACCCTCATTTTATTATGTCGACTCACGCAGTCCACCCACCAGGAAAAAACCCCTGAAAAATATCTTTCTCCCCGTGGTCACTATAGAAACGGACTCGTCCACTTTATTTTAGGGTGACCGCAGTATTGTTGGCGTCTTTTGTATGTACTAGGAGCGAAAAAAAGGAGAGATTGTCGCAGTCAGCTTTGTGTTTTTGCCATTGTTAGACGGTTATTTTCTTTTCTCTTCATTATTTTGCATTTGATGATATGTTTTTCCACGGATTAAATATTTAATCGTTGCTTTTGTCATCTGACTCTATCGTTAAAATGACATCTACTTTTAAGAAAGGAAAAACATTGCATTCTCAAGCACGTGAAATTGTAAATAACGTGACAAATTTCTTTAAAGAAGAGGCTGCTGCGAAAGCTTCGAAAATACCGATTTCCCAAGCCACTAAAAGAGCAGCTGCGGCAACAGGAGTGTCCGAATCTAGTGTGTAGAAAATTAAGCGGGAAGTATGCAAATTGGAACCGAGTGATGATAATATTTTGTCTACTCCAGGAAAACACCGGAAAAGACCGGAAATTCGGAACTGCATTATTGATGATTTCAATAAATGCGCTATAAGGGAAATCATCCAGGAATTTTATGTTACAAAAAAGAAAGTCCCATCGATAACAAAATTATTGCCTATTTTGAGAGAAAGAATAGAATTCAAATGGCAGAGAGAAACACTCCGAAAAATTTTGCATTCGATGAATTTCCGGTGGAAAAAAAGTAGCAGTCGCAGAAATATTCTGATGGAGAGACCAGATATTGCATTTTGGCGAAATCGGTATCTGCGAGAAATGAAAAACCATAGACGAAATGATCGCTGCATTGTTTATATCGATGAAACTTGGATCGATAGTAACTTAACATTTGGAAAATGTTGGCAAGATGACGACAAAGTAACGGGTGTCCAAGTGGACATAAACGCAAAAAATCGGCATATAGTCGTGCATGCTGGATCCTCTAGTGGCTTTATTCCTGGAGCTGAGCTAGTATATAAAGCTTCTTCAAATGTTGGAGATTATCACGGCCAAATGAATTTCCATAATTTTCAAAAATGGATTCTGGAAAAATTAATACCAAACTTGCATCCAAAAAGCGTAATTTGTATGGATAATGCTCCATACCATACAAAAAAAGTTGATCCCGTACCCACAAAATATGGCACAAAATCTGCAATGATTGATTGGTTATTGCTGAAAGGAATAACACATGATCCAAACATGCGAAAAGCCGAACTATTTGAAATTATCACCCAAAATGCCCCTAAAACTATTGAATATAAAATAGACACTTTGTTAAGAGATGCAGGGCATGAAGTTCTCCGATTACCACCGTATCATTGTCACCTTAATGCAATTGAATATGTGTGGTCATCTGTGAAACGTCATATAAGAGAAAACAACGTAACCGGTGATTTGAGCTTGGGAAGTCTGCATTCTTTACTGGACGAAGCATTTTCGGAAATTACTGCAAGTGAGTGGCAAGAACATTGCAAACAAATTGAGAATATCGAAAATGAATATTGGAAAAACGACGGACTAATTAAAGATCTCGTTGATAAGTTAATTACTAAAGTGGATGATAACGAGTTTGATTCTGATAGCAACACCGATGAATCATCAAATGCGGATAGTGAAAGTGATTTCGATGATATTCGACCTCTAGATTAATCGATGTCATTTTCATAAAAAAAGTCCTTATTAGGACTAAAAATGGTCTTTTAAAGACTAAGTTCTTCCAAGGGCTAAAGTATTTAAAAAAGAACTACACCAACACACATACAATTAACAAATACACACATACATACACAGACACATTAGAGGTCTGCACGGGCCCGGGCATTGCCCGTGGCCCGTACCTGGCCCGGCACATTTAGAATAGTTTTTTCAACGGCTTCAAACAGCTTCAAAATTAACGATGTTTTTAGCTTTTTCTTTTTTCTATAGCACATTTATTCTTAAAATATAAACGCCATTAATAATTTTTTTTCATTCGACAGAACTATATTTCTTTCCGAGTTTCGCTTAAGCAGTTTCAGGCGTCCTAATATTAGGCGTCCGGATAATAATAGGCGT
Source organism: Maratus speculifer (assembly GCA_964019185.1). Classification (NCBI taxonomy): domain Eukaryota; kingdom Metazoa; phylum Arthropoda; class Arachnida; order Araneae; family Salticidae; genus Maratus; species Maratus speculifer. The sequence goes on from OZ025293.1 coordinate 47,727,320, forward strand.
CCGGACATATTTCCAAATTGTCCCCCCCCCCCAAAATAAATAAATAAATAAATGTGCCTTTCTTGCCTCTAAGAAAAAAAAATGGCACCCTTACTCTCATTTGGATCTAGAGAAACCCTTGTTTTATTTAGCATTAATAATTATAATAAAAACTAACAAATTGGATGTGGCAATCCCCAAACTTTTTTTTTCCTATCAGATACATGATAATAATTAATAATAAATTGACATATATAATCAACAACATAACCTAATAAACACCAACTTATGTCAAAGTCCAACAGAATATGAAATTTGAGGAAATTATGTGCACCCGACTCAAGCAGGGGCATGCGGGGCAATTGCTCCGGGCCCCCCTTTTTAGGGATTCCCCATGACAGTGATCAGGGTTTTCATTAAAGAGTGCCAAATGTTTAAAATTAGACAAAAGTTACCGAAATTAATACATTTTCAAACATTTAAGAAGGAAGTGTGCTCCCCTTTCCCTCCACCTACGCAAAAACAAATTATATCATTAGAAAATAAATGATTTAAAATTTTATTACAACAATTTGGTATTCTATTGCTGTCAAAAGAATTTTTTATTAATGTTTCCTCGTAACAACATAAGTTAAACCATTAATTTTTGATTGCATAATTAATATTTTTTAGATAAAAATACTTTTCAGTTTTAGTGGACAACATAAAAAGTATTACATTTTAAAAAACTTATTAGACTTTAAAAAAAGTTTTCAGCTGTGCTCTGTAACACTGAGGACACCGGTACGACCCTCCTTATTTTTGTTACATTCGATATATTCGCGTTGTCGAATAGAGAAAAAAGAAAGAAAAAAATCCCTGTCGGCTGGGCCTATAGGCGGAAGTAGATTTCGAAGAGTGCTCATTTCAACAAAAATATATATATATATATATATATGTTTAGAGATAAACCCAGTTTAATAACTTTATTTGGCCGTTTATGAAAAATTTTTAATTTCATTTTTCTGCAAAAACTGATTTTATCAGAATCATCTTAAGAAAAATTCAGCTCAAATGCCCGTTTTGACAACAAATTTTGAAATAGATTCTGAATTTATTAAAAAAATCGACCAAAATAGTACATTATACAGCTCCTAAAAACTGTCAGTTGAATGCATTTGAGAAAAAAATTGAATTTAAATATGAGTCATAAAATAACCGATTTGTTGTTTGAATACATCCTTAATTCTTTAATCATGATTGCTTCGGAAAATTTTGTGCGAAATACTCACTTTGACAGCATTTTAACCCTCTAAGCGTTTAACCCGTAATATTCCGTACACTAAGCTCCAGGTTTCACTGCAATATAGGCAATGTTTAAGATATTATTATTCTATAAATTTAATGAATTTTCAAAGCATTGAAGAATGATTAAGACTCTCAAGGATTACATTTATATTCCTAAATAAGATTTTTTATGTAATATTGAAAGAATCATAATTTATTAGCATTTAAAACAAAATGAGGAGAAAACAACATTACAATTTTACCCATTTGCAAGACGCTTGGAGGGTTAAAAAATATATTCTATCTTTATCGAAAAACATGCCAATGCGTCACAGTATATAGTTCTTAAATAAGAGGATCTGTAAATTGGATGCGTTTGAGAGGATTGGATGTGTTGATGGATTTTAAAACGAGTCAGAAAAAAAACCCAATTTCTTATTTGAACACTTCCTTAAATTACCAGTCACGATGATTTCGGAAAATTCTTTTCAAAATACCCTTTTTGGTAGCCTTTTTTGAATTATATTCCGTCTTTATCAAAAAACTGACCAATGCATCACATTATATAGTTCCTAAATAAGAGGATCTGTAAATTGGATGCGTTTGAGAACAAAAATGGATTTAAAAACGAGTCAGAAAAAAACGCAATTTCTTATTTGAATACTTCCTTCAATTTTCATTCCCGATGACTTTCGGAAATTCTGTTCAAAATACCCTTTTTTGGTAGACTTTTTTGAAATATATTCTGTCTTTATCAGAAAATTGACCAATGCGTCACTTTATACAGTTTCTAAATAAGAGGATCTACCATTTGGATGCGTTTAAAATCAAAAATGAATTTAAAAATGAGTCAGAATATAAGCCGTTTGGATTTGAGGTTTTTTCTCCAACTCCTATTTTTGTTTAATTTCTTTTTGCTATACGAATTGGTCCTATGAAAAACTTGTCAATATAAAAGTTGTAGATATTTTTGAGAAGATGTAAAATAAATTTAATCAGATTTGATATCTTAAAAATTGACGGAGTTATGGATTTTTCTCTTTTTTCAGCGCCCTTTTTCTTTTGGTTTTTAATTTTTTTCGTCGGTAAAAGTTGGTCCTATCAAAAACTTGTAAATACAAAAGTTTTAGATAATTTTAAGAACATTTACAAAAAATTTAGTTGGACTTGATATCTTGCAAATTGATGAAGTTGTGATTTTTTTTCTCTCAAAATCCCTGTTTTTTTCGCCCCTTGAGCCCACTTCTAAATTTATCAAAATTCTGTCATGCATATACTTTTGGCCCATTTTTAAGAAGTAATATAAATATTAAACCGATTCGATATCTACTTTAATTAAGAAGTTATGGCTTTTTTTCGGTTTTCACAAAAACGCCCCCTATTCCGACTCCCTTGGTCCGATTTTGCCCATTAACGAATTAGCCAAGATTTTTTCCCCTTTGATTTTATGTACAAGTTTGGTGGAGATTGGTGAAAAATTATAGAAGTTATCGTGTCCATAAAAAAGTGAGATATATATATATATATATATAGATAGATATATATATATATATAAACTGGTGCGATTGCAATAGGTAGTATTTCTTACGAAATCTACCTAAAAGCAGAAGAAGGAGAGCATCAAACGCATGCTAACCGCGCCAAAAGTATCACCTCCTCGGATTTCAACCTACCTCTGCCAGTTGGTATCTTCCGAAGAAGCAACCCTTCTCAAAGTTTTTCTCCTGACGGTAGGTCTGTACTTGCACTTATTCTCCTTTTTTAAAAATAACTTTTGTTACGTTTCAATATTGAAGAATATTTTTTTTCCAAGCATTTTTTTCTATTACCTCAAGAACAAAACGCTAGTTTTCGATACCGAAGCAGTACCAACAGTTTTGAAAATGATGCCCATGTGTTTAGATAAATTTAAAATACATGAATTCTGTAAACGTAAATTTAAAAAATCTTCGGATGTCGAATTTCAATAGTTCCGCCCCAAATAACGCTTTAAAACGTATTTAATTAATTAATTAATAATTTATTAATTAAACGTATTTAATTAATTTAAGAATATTTTTAAAAATATTTAAATGTTATATTCAACGCAAACTTTCGGCCTTTATATATAATACACATGCACATATGAGAAATGTTTTACAAGAAAATGGGAATTTTCATTGGTAATGGTAATTTCGCATAAATATAAGTTGTGATATTTATTTTTGTAAATTTTTTTATCGCTATATCAAGCGGCTTTTATAAACATAAAATAAAAAAAATTCCCAGTTAACATCTTATGTATCTACATAATCTTCATTAATGGCATGAAATTCGGTGCAGAACTTTTTGAGAAAATCGATTTTTTTAAAAATTCGAAAAAATATTTTTACCTCATAAAATATCAATGGGAAAATACACTGTCAGACAAATAGTCACATCTGACAAAAAAATCAGAAAATTTCATTGAAAAACATGTTTCGAATGCCTATTCGGCTATTTCTTTAGGTGTAAAAAATTATAATAAAAGTTTTATTTCAGAAAAACTGGTATTAAAGCTCTCCCGACGAGCGCATATTACTGAATTTTTAATCATTTTTTACCAGTTTTTCAAAACAGAATTTTTGCCCGATTTAATCAACAAAATGTCTTGAATAAATAATGCAAAATTTATGATAAAAAATGGTGGGCATAATCAAGGATTTTGAGCAATTTATGCTTCAAGACTCTCAAGTGTATGCCATACTCGTCCCCAAGTCGTTAAAAAACATTTGGAAGCCGTAAATAGAAATATTCATACGGGTTCTCATAACGTTTTATAAAACATCTGGATTATTTTTCAGATAAAAAATAAATAAATGCTCTTTTTCAGATATTTGTACACCAAACCCTTTTAAATTTTATCAAAGCTTATTTATGAATTTGTAGAAATAGTAATAATTTCTTTTCGGACATCACAATATGGTTGCAATTTTGGTATATTTATGTAAATGCAACGACTAATTAAACGACTCTTATATAATATATATATATATATATATATATATATATATATATATATATATATATATATATATATATATATATATATATATATATATATATATATACAGGGCGATTCAAAAAAGATGGGAAAAATTTTAAGAGGTGATAGTACACACCCAAACAAACATTTTGTATCAAAGAATGCATGGTCGAAAACTAAACGTAAAAAAGTTAGAGGGCGCCAAAAGTTATGTTCTTATACGAGGCAAAAACACACAATGAACGATTAAGTTAAGTTACGAAAACAAATTTAATGGCATTTGATTACAATAAGTGCTCAAAACAGAAAGCTGCATTGCTGTTGCGAGTTACCGCGCTGCGAGTAATAATTGCATGTTATTGGAAGAAGAAGAGCTGGTATTCAAATTTTCTTTACATTTCATAGATAAAAGCCCTTGATACGAGAGTGCAATTGTCAATCTCTGTAGTAACGCATCTGATGATGTTGCCCTTCTCTAATAAGGAAAAAGCCGATATGCACTTTGTTTACGGAGCTGCAAATGGAAGTAGCGTAGAAGCTCAGCGGTTGTACGGAGATTGATTTCCCAACAGGCGGTTGCCCAATCCGAAAACATTTGAACGCTTGCATCGACAGTTGTGAGAGAAGGGTTCCTTTCTTGCATCCCGGTTGGATACAGGTCGCCCAAAGAGGGATGTTATGGTGGAAGAAGCCATTTTGGATATGGTGGCTGATGAGCCAAGTACAAGTACACGAGCAGTGAGTAGAGGATTACAGATATCACAATCCAGAACATGGCGAGTACTCCATGATGAACGTTTGCACCCTTGTCATGTTCAACGAGTCCAGGCACTGAGGCAAAACTATTATCCTCGTCGTATGGAGTTTGTCCGCTGGTTTCTGAAGCAGAATGCTGTAAATCCCAGTTTTATTTCAACAGTTCTTCTTAACGGATGAATGTACCTCCACGCATGATGGTGCATTTAACACCCACAATCAGCATGTATGGGCAGAAGTAAATCCGCATGCCACTTATCCACATTCGCGTCAGCAACGTTTTTCTATGAATGTTTGGGCAGGAGTAATCGGCGACCACTTACTCGGTCCTTATTTTTTGCCAAAACACCTTGATGGGAATGACTACCACGTGTTTCTGCAACAGGTGCTACCAGACATGTTGAACGAAACTGGAAGTTCGTCCACACATCCAGCAGGTAATGTGGTTTCAACAAGATGGAGCACCAGCTCATAACGCACGAGCAGTGCGAAAATTGAGATTGGTGAAAAATTATAGAAGTTATCGTGTCCATAAAAAAGTGAGATATATATATATATATATATATAGATAGATATATATATAAACTGGTGCGATTGCAATAGGTAGTATTTCTTACGAAATCTACCTAAAAGCAGAAGAAGGAGAGCATCAAACGTATGCTAACCGCGCCAAAAGTGTCACCTCCTCGGATTTCAACCTACCTCTGCCAGTTGGTATCTTCCGAAGAAGCAACCCTTCTCAGAGTTTTTCTCCTGACGGTAGAACTGTACTTGCACTTATTCTCCTTTTTTAAAAATAACTGTTGTTACGTTTCAATATTGAAGAATATTTTTTTTTCAAGCATTTTTTTCTATTACCTCAAGAACAAAACGCTAGTTTTCGATACCGAAGCAGTACCAACAGTTTTGAAAATGATGCCCATGTGTTTAGATAAATTTAAATTACATGAATTCTGTAAAGGTAAATTTAAAAAATCTTCGGATGTCGAATTTCAATAGTTCCGCCCCAAATAACGCTTTAAAACGTATTTAATTAATTAATTAATAATTTATTAGTTAAACGTATTTAATTAATTTAAGAATATTTAAAAAAATATTTAAATGTTATATTCAACGCAAACTTTCGGCCTTTATATATAATACACATGCACATATGAGGAATGTTTTACAAGGAAATGGGAATTTTCATTGGTAATGGTAATTTCGCATAAATATAAGTTGTGATATTTATTTTTGTAAATTTTTTTATTGCTATATCAAGCGGCTTTTATAAACATAAAATAAAAAAAATTCCCAGTTAACATCTTATGTATCTACATAATCTTCATTAATGGCATGAAATTCGGTGCAGAACTTTTTGAGAAAATCGATTTTTTTAAAAATTCGAAAAAATATTTTTACCTCATAAAATATCAATGGGAAAATATACTGTCAGACAAATTGTCACATCTGACAAAAAAATCAGAAAATTTCATTGAAAAAAAACATGTTTCGAATGCCTATTCGGCTATTTCTTTAGGTGTAAAAAATTATAATAAAAGTTTTATTTCAGAAAAACTGGTATTAAAGCTTTCCTGACGAGCGCATATTACTGAATTTTTAATCATTTTTTACCAGTTTTTCAAAACTGAATTTTTTGCCCGATTTAATCAACAAAATGTCTTGAATAAATAATGCAAAATTTATAATAAAAAATGGTGGGCATAATCAAGGATTTTGAGCAATTTATGCTTCAAGACGCTCAAGTGTATGCCATACTCGTCCCCAAGGCGTTAAAAAACATTTGGAAGCCGTAAATTGAAATTTCATACGGGTTCTCATAACGTTTTATAAAACATCTGGATTATTTTTCAGATAAAAAATAAATAAATGCTCTTTTTCAGATATTTGTACACCAAACCCTTTTAAATTTTATCAAAGCTTATTTATGAATTTGTAGAAATAGTAATAATTTCTTTTCGGACATCACAATATGGTTGCAATTTTGGTATATTTATGTAAATGCAACGACTAATTAAACGACTCTTATATAATATATATATATATATATACAGGGTGATTCAAAAAAGATGGGAAAAATTTTAAGAGGTGATAGTACACACCCAAACAAACATTTTGTATCAAAGAATGCATGGTCGAAAACTAACCAGCTCATAACGCACGAGCAGTGCGAAACTATCTGGACGTAACCTTTCCAAACAAATGGATTGGGCAAGGTGGTCCTGTAGCTTGACCACCGCGCTCGCCAGATCTTTCATGTCTCGATTTTTTTTGTGGAGACAGCTAAAGGTTCTTGTGTATGAGACTCCCACTGAATCCGCCGAAGAGCTTGTCGCCAAGCTTTCAGCTGCTGTAGGGGAAGTTCACGATATGCCTGGTGTGTTTCAGAAAATTCGCCAATCTGTTCTTCGCCGTTGTACTGTCAATTTTTTGAGCACTTTTTGTAATCAAATGCCATAAAATTTGTTTTCGTAACTTAACTTAATCATTAATTGTGTGTTTTTGTCTCGTATAAGAACATAACTTTTGACGCCCTCTAACTTTTTTACGTTTAGTTTTCGACCATTCATTCTTTGCTACAAAATGTTTATTTGGATGTGTACTATCACCTCTTAAAAATTTTCCCATCTTTTTTGAATCACCCTGTATATAAATTGTTAAGCCTCTTGATAATTCTGTATCAATGAATTCAAAAGTATATCATACTTATCCGTACAATTTTACATAAAACTTTAGTATCTGAACTAAGAAAAATGGAATTAATTGATCATAATGGGTAAGTATAATAAGACAAATGATAATTTATTAATATAAGTGCTCAGCAATTATGTCTATTACGAACATGTAAAGTGATAAGCTATGAGGCTACAGGTAAGTTGGATTTACATATTTTTTTTATTATTTATAGTGCTTGATTTAGCTAAAAGAAAAATTTCAAAAAGGTAAGTCCAAATATCATTTTATTATTTTGATTAACACATAATATGGCTGTAGCTGAAACTTTCGTACATGCAATAGTATGATTACATTTGGATTTAAATGATGAAATCAAAGTTGTTTTATTGTCTTAATCAAGGAACATCTTCAAGAAAATTAGCTTCACAGTTTAATTGAAGCAAGAATCAAATAAACAATACAGTTAGAAACAAAGAGAACTTACTTAAAGAATATGAAAATTTTAAAAATCACGGTATAAATTTTTTTAATTTTAATTCGTGAGTTCAATCGGATTTAGATAATGATAATGAGTCTGATGAGTCTAAAGATGTGAATAAATTCTGTCACGAAACGCTAACAGAAATAAATAAGCTAATATTTCATTCTAAGGCATTACTAAATGATGCAAATTTAAGTATTTTGTTCCATAAAATAAAAGAATAATTAAAAATAAAAATTGTCTTGGGAAGATATGAGTTAAAATTTGACACGTGGCTTCAACATTAGTATCCTGAGATATTGACCTCTTTTTGCTCTATGAAATTGAAAAAAAATGACTATAATAATATTTTCCCCGTCTTATTCAAAGAAACTAAAAGATAATATTTAAAACGGGATTTACAATTTATAAAAAAAAAAGAACAACTTTCTGTAAGTAGACAGCACTCCAAACCACAATCCGTGCAAAGCATTTAATAGTTGGTGCTCTTATCAATCAGTTTTGCCAGTATAAAATCTATTGCAACGCAGTATGGAGGGAGTACACATTTATTGGGATATAGAAGGATACATTTTCAAAAAGATTACTAAATATTATCTTATTTTCATTAGATGAATAAATTAAGATAGATTTGGCAAATTAAATTATACTATTAACCTTTTCATGAGCAATTAATTGTGTTTTGGATAAAATGGATTTACACAGGAATTAATTTTTAATTTTATTTCAATTTGGGTAAAGTCATTATTCATCTCTCCCCTCCCTCAAGTATATAATGGTAATATTTTATTAAAATATTCTTGTTCAAATCTCAAATTGTGTGTGATGTAATAATAACATAATCGTCCTCAAGGGTTAAACTTCATACATGGCCCGTAAAGCATGGTGACGTCACTGCAACGTCAACATTGTGACTTTGTGACCATCGATTGTCGATGTGACGTCACGTGACATCGATGTGAAGACACAGTGACTAAAATGTGAAGTCGTTATGGCCGTTTTAGAGCTATTTTGTGGCGTTTCACAAAGTGGTCACAATGTGACAAATTTGTGAAAAATGTGTCATTTGTGACTAATTTGACATTAACATTGTGACGAAACTGTAACAAAAGCGACGATATTTAAACTGCCGGAAACATGTTTTTTAAAGTAAATAACATGTTTTGAAGGATATTTATAAATTTCTAAAGATTTTTAAGAAAGTCACATCTCAGTCACAATATGACGTCACTGAGTGGTGGCATTTTGGTCACAGATGTGATGTGACCAAAGCTACTCACAGGGACGTCACTGTGACCATGCATGCTATTAGGGGGAGTAGAGCGTCTAGGAGGGGGTTGCCAGAGAAAAAGGAGCGGTTGAAACATAATTTATTTTAGAAATACTAATAAAACATCATTAAGTAATAGAATTCTTTTTTGTAAAATGAGCACATGTATATTGCAAAGCATCATAAGTAAAATTATAATACAGTTCTAAAGTTAAATTTTATATTTCTAACAAAAAAATGTTTATACTTTAAATATTTTTTAGGTTTATTGCATTCTATGTGTTACATCGCAGTATCAAGAATATACTGAAGCTCGAAATCGGCCAAGACAACCAAATGATCCGGAGGTAATTAGCATTTGATCTCAATTTTGCCGCAAAGAAAGAATTTCTATTCTATAATGTATATTAGTTTTGCATTATTATTAAAGTTCCTTTTACACATTACTCTTACAAAAAATATGAAGTGTTTCGATTTTATTATATTCACGTTTAAAAAAGAAAGTTCGAATTTATGATTTTATAAATATAGTGTAGAATTTCCATGAATATGTAATATCATAATTTTTTAATATTATTTTGTGAGAGTTAAGACATTTTTAAGAAAATAAATTTTTTTAATATCTAACTACAATAATTTTTAACATTATTTTACTTTCGGATATTAAATAAAACAAATTCACTTGAATGCTTTATTTAAATTAAGTCGATATGAACAGAGAAATAATTTTTTATCAAAAATACTTAAAAAACAGACGGTAAAAAAATTGAAGAAGATTACTATTTCATACGAAATTTTACATATTAATAAAAAAAAAATATTTTTTTTTACATATCTATGATAATACCAATACTACTAATAAAAACATTTATTTTGCAGACACATTCAAATCTGTTATGTCATATAAAATAATCACTAACATTATAAATTACCCATTATAGTATGACAATTTTTTGATAATATTATTTTGACTTTTTTATATATATTTAAAATATATTTAAAAACATTGTAAACAATTAAAGCATTGCAAATTTTTAACAACTATTGTGAATGTATAAATAAAGAATTTATTATTAAAGAAAGTTATTCAAATTAAAAATGATGTCCAAACCCCATAAATGTTTATGAAACAAATCCCCATAATAAGTGCAAAATATGTCTGAGAACACAGGAAGCATTTGAGAATTGGAAATTTGTGGAATTATATATACATATGCAGGATGTCCAGAAAATAAGACCCCGATTTCAAAATAAAATTTCTGAAAAAAGAAATCGATAGAATTATGCGGTAAAAGGCTTGTTTATCTCATACTGAAGTTTCGAACAGTGACTATTTTGAAAAGATTATGTTCTGATTGCAAAGAATGCTTGACTTAACATTTTGGTTGCTTTAGATTGATGGCAGAGAACGAGTTTTTTGGCTTACACTGCCATTTTAACAAACTTTGGAATTTCAGTTTCTGAAATTTTCCGAATTACAAAAAAAAAAAAAAAAAAAAAAAAAAAAAAAAAAAAATAGTTCGAAAAATCGTTAAAATATGGAACTGTACAACAAAAAACTCGTTCCCTGCAAGCAATCTAAAACAAGAAAAATGTCAAATCAAACATTCTTTGCAATCAGAACACAATCTTTTCAAAATATTTACTGCTCGAAACTTTTGTATAAGGTTTTTTACAGATCACCTAATAAACAAACCGTTTACCGTATAATCTTTGTTTCTGAGAAATTTAATTTTGAAATCGGAGTCTTATTTGATGAACACCCAGTATGCATATATATATAACCATTCTATGATAGAATGATTTCTATCTATCCATATAAATATATGTTTTATAATATTTTTATATAGAGTAACATGCAATCTCTTTTTAAATAGCATAATATTATGTATCCAGAACATTGACTGTATATACATGTGACGATTTAAGGAGAACTCGAATTATTTCCACTGGCTAAAAAGAAACACACAGTCATGGCAAGCGAGGGAAAAAACAAAATAAATAAATAAATGTAGAAGATCCAATAATTAGTCATGGGCTGCTGTAAATTCATTTATTAATTTCGTAATAATGAGGAAGGGAAAAGCTCCTTTTGCAAAAATTCCATCATTATTTCAGCGAGCCGTCCTCATCCAAGAAGCAACCCAAGAATCTTCTTTTTCATCTCGACACTTCCACCTTTTTAAACTAAAAAGAAAGTTCTGGAACATTCTGTAACCTCAAACCAACATTCTTTTTTGTAAACAGAATTCTTGTCCAGCTACGAGATTATTTTCCACAAACGATAAATTTATTTTAAAAAATATATTATTTAACCAATTTATAATTGAATCGGGATTTTTTAGGCAGACGACTTTTATAAATGATTAATTTTAAGAGAAAAAGAAAAGAAATGAATTTATTAATATGCACACTATCGAAGGTTGACGGCGGAAAAATAAATAAATAGATAAAATAAAATAATGATATTTTTTGAAAGGTATGGTTTTGGAATAAATTTAATAAGACTTTCATAAAAAGGGTTGATAAAAACATAGAAGAAATCAGTTTTATTTGGAATATTAAGAAATAAAGTTTTAATTAAAAATATTTTTAATTTAGAGCCATCTTTTTTTAAATTTACGCATACTGGAATAATGTTTTTTAAGGCAAATTAAGAATTTATATCGTCTGCATACAGATTAACAGATTAGATCTAGAAACAAGATTTTAGTTTAATAATTTGAAGTAAGTACAAAAAATTAAGATAATATAAAGGTTAGTTTTGGCGAAAAAATTTTAAATTTGTAATATTATCCCCCCTCCCCGAAAATTTGTATGAAATTGATAGTTAAATAAAACTACAAGTTGAGACAACAGAAATATAATAATTTAGAAAAGTTAAATTTTGGAATAAAGCTGTCAAACTCCGGAAGCCAAGAGATGGAAGAAAAGAAAATTAACGCAATATAAAAATATTAGCGATTAAAATAATATATTTAAGAGAAAATTAATCTGAATTAAATTTAGGTAGGAGCATTTCCCTATAAGAAATACAATAATGTTACAATATCACTTACCATTTGTAAGTGCATAGGAGATAATACATACAATAACAGTAAATAAGTTATGAATATTAATAAGCAAAAGACATTAAAGATATAATAAAAACAATAAGATATCTCTTTCATGGGAGTTTATAGAATTTCCGTGACTTAATTAGTAGTAATTTCAGTTCAGAAATTAAATTTGTTTGTATAGTCCTTGTAGTAAACATAGTCTTTAAAGGCTACAATAAACGTTCTTCTCAAACTTAGTTGACTGCATAGTCATTCAAATCAAAAGTCTCTAGTAGTTTTAAAAATGCAATTCTTCAATGTAGTTCATTATCAATAGTTAATTTAAATAAGAATTTCCGGAAAGTTTACTAAATACTGTCCTTCACATAAAGCATCTTCAATCCAGTTTACTAGTGAACTACATAATTTTTCCATTTTGGTTTAATGTTATGTTGTAATCTTTGTTGGATCCAACATCTCTTAATAATATGTCAAATTTCTAATAATAAATAGTATCACTTAAAAACATTTATAATAAATAATATAGAAAAATTTAAATAATAACAATAACAATAACAACAATAATAAATAATAGTATAATAAGACTCACAATTGATAGCAATGATAACAATAATTCTCCATATCCTAATATTTCTCAATAAAAGTATAATTAATACTAAACTTCATTATAGAAATCATAATAATAATAATAATAATAAAACAAGAGTATAATCAAAAGAAAATATCACAGCTTGTTTATTATTGATAGGGAAAATATTGGTTGAGGATAAAAATAATTACATAGCAACTAAATAATTTTCTTATCTTCTAATAGCATAAGAAAGTATTTTTTGCTAGCCGAAAGTATAAATAAAAAAAATCATAATAATTCCAAAATCCAAATAAAATTAAATCTAACTATTTAGAAAATGGACTCTCAACCAGTATTTCCTTACAATAATTCCTCTCTGATACTCTTTTACAAAATTGTCAAATTTGGTTATAAGTTTTCAACTACCAAATGTAGAATAATGTTTTATCTACACATGGTTTATAAACTTTAATAATAAAATACAATAGGAATAAAAGATGTCATTCTTAATTGAGAAATGGAAATAAAAATAATGTGCTTTTTTGAAAAACTTTTAATATCTGTAGTTTTCACAATCACTGAAAATCACATATTATGTTATAGGTTTGAGTAGAATCATTAGATTTTATAACTGTTATAACATAAATATCTGCTGAATAAATAGAATAATACTAATGTCAAATACATGAGTAAATATAGTTAGACTTATATCCACTTTAAATTAATTTATCAACATCAATTTGAAAGCTTTTACAATCAAAGTGTACACCTTATGCCTGCATAAGGAGCCCAATTTAACCCCAAAAACTCCCAAAAACAATTAATATTCTTGTTGGCCACCAAGAACATACCTGCTAATGTTGAAAATTATGGTGATAAAATATTTAAAGAATAAGAATTAAAATTTAATCTACTGTCTTGACTTCAGTTTGATCTAGAGATTGTGGTTGTATCTGAGGTTTTGTTTGTTTTTTGGGTTGCTCATGAAACAGTTTAAAATCTTCTGGTGAAAAATAGGGTCTTAATTTAGAAACATGCACAATAACGGAATTCTTACCTGTCTCATAATTAAATTTATCTATTTCATAAGTTACATCAGAAAGTTTATTTATAATTTTGTATGGTCCAGAGAAAGTAGCTTCTAATTTTCGAGTGTTAGGGTATTTAAATTCTTCATAAATTACAGAGTCTTGTATTTTTAATGGGCATTCGACAAAATTTCGATCATAGAGCCTTTTACTTTTAAGGTGAAATTCCTGAGTTCGCGCTTTCGCAATTTTGAGGGCTTTGTCTACTGGAGGGTAATAGTTTTGTTTTAAAGGAGATTCATAATGCAATTGACCATAAAATAAATAGGCAGGTGGGAATTTGGTGATTGAATGGGGCGTATTGTTGTATTCTTCGATGACTTGGTTTAATAATCTAGTCCAAGGTATTTTAGAAGAAGTGGAATTAACTTTACATTTAAGCCTGGTAACTATAGTCTGATTAACGCGCTCTATTTTTCCATTGGTCTGAGGATGATGTGCGGATGTAAAACGCTGTTGAACATGATGATTTCTAAGGAATTTCTCAAATCTTGGAGATCTGAAAGATTTATGTCTGTCACTAAGTATTTTTTGAGGTGCTTTGATATTGAAAATTTGTTTTAAACAGTTAGTGTATGTTTCAGTGGTAACATTTTTGGAGGGAAAAGCCCAAACAAACCTAGTTGCATGATCTATTATTATGTGTAAGAATTTTTTTGTTGAGTTGTAATAGTTAAATCCACCAACAGTATCAATAGAAAGACATTCAAAAGGTTGATCTGTTGCTGGCATAGCTTGTAATAAGCCGAATCTTTTCTGTTTTGGTTTTTTATTTTTCTGAGAGGTGTCGCAATGTTTGACAAATTCTGTAATGTCTATTGTCATATTAGGCCAATAATAGTTGGGAGATATTAAATTAAGCATTTTTTGAATCCCTAAATGTCCAAAATTATCATGAGCAATATGGAGTAATTTTTTTCTTAATGACATTGGTACAACAAATTTTTTGAATCCCTTTTTCTGAACTAAAATAATTCCATTTTCTTTTTTATATTTTTGTCTCAAACATTGTCTTTGTCTTGCATCTCTATAATTTCTTTCCTATCTAGCAATAAACTAATATGTTGATTAAAATGGCAAACAGGATTTCGTGACAACATGTCTGCTTCGACATTTGTTGAACCCTTTTCATATTTTATCTCATAATCAAACATACTAAGTTTGAGTGACCATCTAAAAAGCCTACCTCTTAAGTTTTTAACACTCTTCAACCATACTAGAGATGCGTGGTCCGTATGAATTGTAAACTTGACACCATGAAAGTAATGATAGAATTTGTCAAGAGTATCTATAATAGCTAAACATTCTAATTCAGTTATGAAATAATTTTGCTCATAACTCTTCAAAATTCTAGAATGATAAGCATTAGGATGTAAGAAATTTTCTTTATCAGGTTGTTTTAGAACGGCACCTACTGCTATCTGAGAGGCATCTAAAAACATATGTAAAGGTAATTTAGGATCATTAATTTTGAGGATGGGTTTTGCAATTAAAGAATTTTTTAATTTTTCAAAAGACTCCTGGCGCTCTGAGTTCCATTCCCATATTGTGCCTTTTTTAAGTAATCGGTTCAGAGGATATCTAATTTCAGCATATTTATTTATGAATTTATGGTAAACATTAATGGAACCTAGAAATCGTTGTAACTCTTTCACATTTGAAGGAGGTTTTAAATTTTTGATGGTTTCAATATTGGCATTTGCTGGTGTTATAGTTCCATTAGTGATTTCATAACCTAAGAAATTGATTTTATTTTGGCCTAATTTACATTTAGAAAGTTTAAGTTTAATGTTTTCTTGTTTGCAAATGTCAAAAATTTGAGCTAAATGGTTTAAAAGTTCTTCTAAAGAGGAAGATAAAATTATAATATCATCAAAATAGTGGCACGCAAAGTCGATTTTATATTTATTAAGGATTCTTCGAATGGTTCTATTGAATATGGGAGGGCCATTTTTTATACCAAAAGGGAGCACGAGCCACTCAAAAAGTCCAAAATTGGTTGCAAATGCTAATTTTTCTGTATCGGATGGATGTATTGGTATGTGCCAGTAGCGAGAGGCTAAATCCAAAGTTGAAAAATACTGAGCACTACTCAATTTATCTAAAATTCCATCGATACGGGGCAAGGGTTCTGCATCATTTTTAATTATTGCGTTTAATTTTCTATAGTCTATACATAATCGCGTTTTTTTACCTTCCTCTCTTTTCATAACTAGTGTAACAGGGGCAGAATAGGGGCTATTACTTTTCTTTATCAGTCCGGTTGCTAACAATGATTGAATTTGGTTTTTTATTTCGATTTCTTCTAGAGGAGATGTTCGGTAGGGCCTCAAAGATATAGGTAGGTCTGAGTTTAGCATAACGCGTTGTGGTTCAATATTAATCCTACCCACATCATACTTATGCTTTGCAAAAATATCACTATAAATATGAACTAATTCCCTTAAATTTACATCTTGAATTAAATTTATTTCCCCAGTTAAATCTGAATCCGAATTATCGCGAAAATTTTGAAGAGTCATGGAACCTCTATAATCAGGATGCACATTAATTGCGTGATCATATTCAACACAGTCTTTATTTTTCATAATATTTCCACAAGTAGATTGTAACTCTATGTCATGATTACTTACATTCAGTGTTTCAGTATCATAATTATCTATTGCTACAGTATTACCAGTATTTAATTTCATATTTTTTTTATATTCTGAGGTTACAAATTCATTAGATTGATCCCTGTTTTGTTGTACTTGGTCCATATTTACTGTATTGAAATGAAGGGATCTCTCATTATGTATGGATATACTGTTAGTTATAATTTTCCTTCCCTGCCTTACAATACAATTTTTACATTCTATGGTTAATTTAAATTTAGAACAATCTTTTAACCCCAAAATAGCATAATCCAAATTTGTATTGCATACTAAAAAGTTAACATATTTTTTAATTTTACCCACTTTTAGAAGAACACTACATTTTTTATTTATATGTAAGAATCCTTTTGCCTGACCAATGGTAACTGAGGGTATAGTCTCAATTTTAGCATTAAGTTTTTTAACAAATTTAATTGCCAATATTGCAATATTGCCAGTATCTACAACAAATGGCAAATTATAATTATTTGTACATCCATACACAATTAATAGTCAAATATTATGAGAATTATTTTGTGAGCTACTTGGAAGAGTATCAGATGATGGCAATTCACTCCTAAAAATACATTCTCTTTCCCAATGAAAAGCATTACTCACACCCCTATTTGTGCATATCCTACAAGGTCTTGAAGGGTATGAATTTTGAATATAATTATTTTGACAAACTCTAGGTCTTTGAAACTGAGATTGCCTTTGGGGAATCCAATTCCTAGGTGTATTATTGGGCCTAACTGGCTGAATCCAGGGCCTAGTTGGTTGAAAAGGTTGAAAATTTTGTCTAGCTGATGGTTGATTTATTACTTGGTTTGAAACTAGTGGGGTGGAAACTTCCACGAATTGTTTGACAACCCGGTACCATTCTGTGGTACTACTAAAAGGATTTATAATAATATTGTTTTTGAATTCTGGTTTTAAACCATCAGTTAAACCTTGTAATAGTATATTTTCTCTAAGATGTAATTTCCTACCAATTTCCACTTTTTTACGAAAAAAGTTTCTAAATTGTCTAAATTATCTAATTTCAGATTTGAAAAATGAGAAAAACTCGGGAAGTCTAATTCAATGAGTCTTTCTATCAAAATTTTCTTAATTTGTTCATAATCCGTGCAATTTAAGCAGTCATTGATATAAATGTTTTGCGCTTCCCCTTTCAAATATTGCGCAATAAAATTAAATTTTCATTCTAGATTTTTCTTCTCCTTTTCACATGTTGTATCAAAATAAGTTAACCACGACAAAATGTTCATTCCAGAACTCGGATCAAACGGTACGAATTTAGGATCTTCCATAATTTTTTTATTCTTACTCATTAGAATAAATGAAGCACTTCTATTTTCTTTATTAAATCCTGATCGTAAAATCATTTGCAATAAATTTCAAAGTTAATAATGTCTATCAATTACATATTTTTTCAAAATTACTGTATCAGATCCATAACATACAATAAAGAATAAATAAATAAATTAGTAAATTAATAAATTAAATTCAAATTACTCTCATCAATAAAATAATAAATAAATAAATAATAAATATTTCATCTATCATAAAAAGAATAAAAATAATAATCAAAACATTTAATAAAATAACTTACAGTTTTTTGAAAAATCTTCAATAAAATTCAATCGTCTTTAAATTCCTCATCAAATACTTCTTGCATACTCACCACTTTGAAGTCATTAATTTTCAAAAATTTTCACTATGACCATGAATACTGAATCAAAATTTATGCGCACAGATCAACATCAAGCGTCAGAAAATCCACATCAGAGTCGAAGCAAGTACTATTCATTAGCAAGCTGAAAATACCATATAGGATGTCCTTCAATCGAACTTCGGCGATAGCATGCTTTTCTTCGTTCCATCGCAATTTTCTTTAAATATCATTCATTAAAAAGGCAGCACAGATAACTAATCCTGTCGACTTTTCGATTAGTTGTGACGATTTAAGGAGAACTCGAATTATTTCCACTGGTTAAAAAGAAACACACAGTCATGGCAAGCGAGGGAAAAAACAAAATAAATAAATAAATGTAGAAGATCCAATAATTAGTCATAGGCTGCTGTAAATTCATTTATTAAATTCGTAATAATGAGGAAGGGAAAAGCTCCTTTTGCAAAAATTCCATCATTATTTCAGCGAGCCGTCCTCATCCAAGAAGCAACCCAAGAATCTTCTTTTTCATCTCGACACTTCCACCTTTTTAAACTAAAAAGAAAGTTCTGAAACATTCTGTAACCTCAAACCATCATTCTTTTTTTAAACAGAATTCTTGTCCAGCTACGAGATTATTTTCCACAAACGTAAAATTTATTTAAAAAAAATATTATTTAACCAATTTATAATTGAATCGGGATTTTTTAGGCAGACGACTTTTATAAATGATTAATTTTAAGAGAAAAAGAAAAGAAATGAATTTATTAATATGCACACTATCGAAGGTTGACGGCGGAAAAATAAATAAATAGATAAAATAAAATAATGATATTTTTTGAAAGGTATGGTTTTGGAATAAATTTAATAAGACTTTCTTAAAAAGTGTTGATAAAAACATAGAAGAAATCAGTTTTATTTGGAATATTAAGAAATAAAGTTTTAATTAAGAATATTTTTAATTTAGAGCCATCTTTTTTTAAATTTACGCATACTGGAATAATGTTTTTTAAGGCAAATTAAGAATTTATATCGTCTGCATACAGATTAACAGATTAGATCTAGAAACAAGATTTTAGTTTAATAATTTGAAGTAATTACGGAAAATTAAGATAGTATAAAGGTTAGTTTTGGCGAAAAAATTTTTAATTTGTAATATACATATACACTAAATGGCCAAATAGGAACGGCCATTTACGATTTTAGACATTTTGTTAAATATCTAGAAAAATACATGAGGAATTATCCTCAAACTCTAAGTGTGCAAATATAATAGTACAAGTCATACATTTCCATGCAATTATTTTTCCGAAACTCCGTAGAGGACAGAGAACAAATTAAAAAATAATGAATGTCTTTTAGATAACCCTGTCAAAACTAACGGAGTAAAATCGCTCAAACTGTATATTATGATTAAGTGGCTTATTTTAATAAATTGTTTTCATTTTTATGGGCATAGCATGTATACTCGTGTAGAAATTAAGCAATTATAAAAACAGTCCCAAAATTTTCCAAGTTTTTTGCTTATAATTTGCAGAGTTCTTAATATAAAATAAAATTCTTTTCTTAAAATATTACAAACAACATTGCACACAATACCCTGTAATCAAAATTAAAAAATAATAATAATTGTATGAAAAATAAGTAGGTTTACTGAATAATTTTTCACTGCGTATGCGTCAACGACATCGAAATTTCATTTGCGTATTGTGTTAGCTAAATGTATGAAGCAACTTTTGTAAAAATCTCAAAATCATAGCTTGAAAATTCTTAAAATAATCATCAATAGAATAAGCTGAAAATCTGTTATTCCCAAAATGAAGCAAAAATTTGAAGGGTTGTATCCATATAGTAATTAATTAGTATCAATATAGAATACGCAATATGGGGCGTACTACTACATTTGGACGGAGCCCCTCATCTTTTTGCTCCATTTTGGGAATAAGAGATTTTCAGCTTATTCGATTGACGATTATTTTCAGAATTTTCAAGCTATGATTTTGAGACATTCACAAAAGTTGCTCCATACTTTTATCTAATACAATATGCAAATTAAATTTTGATATTGACGCATGCACAGTGAAAATTTATTTAGTAAACCTGCCCATTTTCTTACAATTTTTAATAGCTTTTAATTTTGATTACAGAGTATTGTGTATAATAATATTTGTCATATTTTCAGAAAAAAACATTACTTTGTATTAAAATCTCTGCAAATCAAAAGCAAGAAACTTGGAAAAAATTAGGATACATGTATGTATATCGTATATTATAATACTAATATATACATGTATGTATATCGTATATATATATATATATATATATATATATATGTGTGTGTGTGTGTGTGTATCTCTTTTATAATCAATGCCGATATCAATGGATACTTTTTATTTTCATTTCCTGTTAAAATAATAACATATAATGATGTAGATATATATTTAATATGTAGATATACTTACTGAAGCTGATACTTAAGCTGAGAAGTACATCATATTTACTTATGATTAAATGCAATTCAGGATTGCTTACTTTAGTATCAAAACTTACAATAAAAGTGGACATAAAATCGAGGTTTTATCCACCTGCTTGAAATTTTAACTATCATTATTATCTTAAAGAATACCGATTATTAGCTTAGATTGAAATACTTTTTTTTCAAAGTATTTACATACACTCGACTCTCGTTAATTCGAAATCGGATAATTCGAATCTTCGCTTAATTCGAAACAATCATGAAGTCCCGAAATTTTCAATGGCCGAATAACGTTAAAAATTTTCATTAATTCGAATTAATTTTCATTGACATCGCTTAATTCGAACTAACGAGAATTCCGATTTTTCATTTTCTTTTCTTTCTCACGGATTTCAGATCATTTGAAAGACTTTTTTTTCTTTGATTTTTCTGAAACTTGTTCCGAACGCGTATACATACAATCCAATGCATTTTATATACACTTTCTTACTGCCCCGTCTGTCCATCAGAGACGCTTTAAAATTTTCTTCCGTTGCGCTTGTTTTTAATCTTTTAATTAGTTTATGTATTTATGCATTCTAATTTAATATTAAGTCATATTCTAATGATAACAGACGAAATAAAATTAAAAACACTATAATATTAATTCCTTTGTAACAATACCTTATTAAGCATGGTTTTCATTTAATATTTTCCATAATTCGAACTTCGGCTAATTCGAACATTTCTTGTGGTCCCGACGAGTTCGAATTAACGAGAGTCGACTGTAGCTCCATTTAAATATGAACTGAATCTGTGTATCAACAGTAACAATGACAAAGTGATAATTTTTATTATTATTATTATTATTATCTTGGTGCAAGACTGGATGTTCTACGCGAGATAAAATTGGATATTTGAAAACAATAATTAAAAGTACTTAAATAATGTTTGAAGGAAAGCAGTTAAAAACTACACGGACAAAAGCAACGATGAATTTTTATAAGGTTAAGAAAAGTTGAAAATATTTTCCGAATTTTCTTAAATCGCATTGAAGACAATTATCTACTTGTTTTTAAATATTAAATCGTATAGACTAAGGATTCTTATATTGTTAGTTTAGTTATTTAAAGTTACAAAACAAATTTTTTCCTCTTCAAATAAAGTCTCAAATTTATCATTTGCTATAAGATTAATATATGCATGCCACTGTCTGGGTAAGGCCATATAATTTGACATTTTGTCAGTAAGTATTAGACTAGTTTTGTAAAAAAGGTCTATAAAAATGTCGCAATGATTTGAAAAAAGAAATCGACTTTTGAAATTTTTTTGTTACATTTGAAATAAAAAGACTTAACACATTATTTCCAAAAGATTAAACTGTCTTTATTTGTTGAATAATTGGGAAAGAAGATTTTAAAAATGTCTTCTCACTATAAAAAAAAAAAAAAAAAAAAAAAAAAAAGAAAAATAGTAAATGTTACTTAGTTACCAAGAAGTACCCAATTTGAAAATAATAAGTAAATTTTACTTCTAAATATTTAATTTCACTTTAATAATTCTAACATTTTAGGTCTCTAATTTCTGAGCTGACATATAGATTTTTTTTATTCAAATTAAAATAAATTCAGTCTGTATCATGCACGGGGAAATTTTTAATATATTTAAAAAGCTATTAAGAAAATTATTCGTTGACTTTTCTGTGTTAGATTTTATTTGTGCTTTTGCAAAAAACTTTAAACTGAATAAATTACAGATAAATTTAAACTGAATTACAAACATACAGCATTGTGTCGATGAAAAAATTTTAATTAAATTTAACTTTTCAATTTAACTTTTAAAAATATAAAACTTAAAAAAATAATTCAACGATTTTGCGTCTCTTTTTATTGGGGGGGGGGGGGGTATTTGATATAGTTTTTTATAAAATCAATTCTGTAAAAAACAAACTCTCAGCCGCTTTACATTTACATACTTCTGTTTATTTCACACCCTGCTTAAGCGCTTTTATTTTTTTTAAATAGAAATACTGTACTTGAGTTGTAAAAAGAGATTTTTAAAAGTTTTTTCAAATGTCCAAGCTATCAGTGTGTTTTTCATAAATGTAAGTGTTTTTTTTTTTTCATTTTGCAACAACATTGAATGCATATATTTTTCTTTTAATTAACAAGCTTTTTTCTAAGTTAAAATGTCCGTTGACTGAAGCAAAAAATACAAAAAGCACACAGGGTTAATAAAACTATCGTTTAAAAAAAGGGAAAAGAATCTTACATTAACATAATTTATAAATTTTCGTAAACTACATTGATGACAGATTCACTTATTTATTATATTAAACAGACGAAAATAAAATTTTCGATATATAGATTATGGAACACTTTTTATTACTATGAAAATATTTTCATAATGTAGACGGAAATTTCAAATCAAAATTTTATTAAAGATATAACAAAAACCCACTTTCAGTCCGTATTTTCAACACATTGTCACTCGCAGACTACAATGTATTCGTCCAAATTACATTCGTCCAATCGTCATTTTTTCAAACCTTTTGTCCAGACCTGCATATAAACTCCAATTCTTTTTACGTTCCAAATGTTAAAGTTTAAAATGTTTAAGTCCAAATGTTAGAGTTAAAGTAAAAATTAAAGTTTAATAAAGCTATAAAACGCATAATATAACTGAAAGGGCTAACGTTCTGTTAACAGAAATATATCAAGATTTGTCCAGCTGTATATAGGAATTTGTTTATCTTACAATACAGCATATAATGTACAGGGTGGTCATAAAAACACTTTGCCGATATATGGAGATCTAGCGGCCAGTCCGCTCAACCGATCGCTCCAACGCTCTTTAGTGTTTTCGTATGCGCTGAGCATTTTGCGATGAAAAAAAATGGGTGTTGCCATTGGAAATTTTCGAGTTTCTGTAACTATAACCGTAACCGTGAGCGCCATTTTGTTGTCGTTCAGAGAATCTCGAACTCATACCTCTGAATAGCTATATCTGAAATTTCATTTCGATCGGTTGAGCGGACTGGCCGCTAGAGCTCCGTATATCGGCAAAGTTTTTTTATGACCACCCTGTATTATGATTGTTTAAAAACAAGCAATGCAGTGCGAAACATATATTCATTAATTACCACGAAAAGTATTCGAATTTTTTTGTGCAGCTCTTATGTATGATCTACACATTAAGGAATTAAACAA
Source organism: Maratus speculifer (assembly GCA_964019185.1). NCBI lineage: Eukaryota > Metazoa > Arthropoda > Arachnida > Araneae > Salticidae > Maratus > Maratus speculifer. The sequence goes on from OZ025293.1 coordinate 47,751,439, forward strand.
AATTTAAATAGAGATTCATTGTTATTTCATTAAGGCAACTTCCGTGAAATACTTTTCCAACCAAGTCAGTTTTAGCGGTTCATATGACAGGAGCAACTCTGTTTGAATCTCCACTTCCACTAGGGTGGCCGTAAAGCATAAAAAAATTAAAATGATCGCCCAGATTTTATAGTCTACAGTTGTTTTAGCAAGCGTATACAAGCATATATTCGATATATTCTGTGCTTTAGGGTGGTCCTTAAAAAATTAACATTTATATTTTATATGGGGCGCTCTCACATTTTCATCTATGTCTAAAATAATGACTTCCACAAAAATGTTTAAATTTTAAAACATGTTTTAAGTGTTGCTACTGAGGTTTGAATCTTTTTAAAAAAAATAAAAATTGATATATTTTGTAATCTAATTAATATAAATGCATAGTGATTGCCAAATTGATTCATAATATGATATTAGAAAAATAGTTCCTCACTATTTTTTTTTTACTTTAAATTGCTAAAATGCATAGACGTTTATAAGATAATGTTTACAAATTATTAGAATTTAATTTTTGATATTCGAAAAATGTCGCACTAAATGGCCATATTCGTTTCAAAAACCGAGCAAGCAAAACCCAAAACTTAAGGAAAGAGTTTCCGGCAATCGTTCATTTGATTGTTCACTGGGATTTCATGATTTTAGAAGATATTTCAGAATCTGAAACTGTAGACAGATTACCCATTATTTATTCAGATAAATGTATTGACGTTTTACTTATTGTTTCAAAACTTCAATCAGGAATAGTTGAAGCAATAGCTTCTGCTGTTAATGAAACATTGCTGTTGTGGGGACTATAGAGCAAGTAAAATGTTTTCATATATTCTTTGATAATGTCGAATTATTAAGACAAGCTTGTGCTCTTCTGGAAAAGAATATGAATCATGAAATGTTTTGGGTTGCTATCATCACAACTCGGAATATTTTTATTTCTTCATCTTTTGTAAGGGGGGAAGTTTATCAGAGAGAATGCTACTAAGAGTGCCTCTAAGAATGCTACCTCATTTTCAACTACATCATTAACAGCTTTGACTGAAGTCACTAGTGCCTTAAATGTCTAGTACGATTCATTTTCCTTTCAGTTAATCACATCCGTTTTAAAAAAGTCTCAGGGTAAATCTATAATAAAAAAAAATAAAAATAGAATGCTACTCGTTATAAAATCTTGTAAGTCGTTTTGTTGAATGACATCACAATTAGCCCATGTACGTTTCAAGGGTTCAAAATTTTCTTCATTTTCTATCATATTAAAAAAAACATCACCATCGAATAATCCAAAAGCAAAAGGAGAGCAAATTTAAAAAATATGAAATTAAAATTTGTGATATAAACAGAATTTGGCTCGTAAATTCAGAGGGTTTTGTATTTTATGAAAAATTAATAATATGTTTCTAAAAATAAAATGCAGTATAAGAGATTTTATATAATATTATTTATTTATTTTTGTTCTTTTTCTACGATGTGTATTCACGCAGCGACGAAATATGAATTAATCTGATATAGCGAACAAAGCTTTTTTTTTTGTTGTTGTTTGTTTATTTATTGGGAGTGCGGAATGGGTATAAAAGGGCTTAATTTAAATACAACATTTACTTTTAATTAAAAAAACTTTATATTTTAGTTTATTTTAGCATTTTTATTACCTTAATTCAGTTGTTTAAACATTTATTTGAAAAACAAAATCATATATTTAACCATTGCTTAGTTTAAAAAAAATATTGAAATGTAAACTTGATAGAAAGATTTAAAAATGAATTTGAAGCATTTGAGGAAAAAAAAAAGCTATCAGAATTTTTTCATAATACAGCAACAAAACCCAATCTTGAACTTTGAAAGTATGATTAAAACAAAGATATTCAATATGGCGGGATTAATGATATTGAAAGTATTTCTTTTTGCATGAATCGCAACATCAGGAAACTGTGTACCAGCTCGTCTTAAACAGAATCGTCACGGTCGGTGATAATATGAAAAGTTATTTATTTCATCTGGTGAATTTATTCAGTGATGCAAGCTGAACATGATACGACTTATGTCGTATTTATTGAATATTCAATTTAAGACAGCTTGATAAGTTTTTAATGATAGCTGTGCAGTTAAGTAAAATATCTGCTATTTGATGCAGTTTGCTCTAAAAGCTTTAAAATGAGTTGGGATTATAGAGGTTTATGGAAAATACTTATTATGTGCCCCGCAACGTATATGGGAGTTGATTAAAACACGTAAGTACAAAGTATGATAATATTAATTAATGAAAAATTTATTTTATTTCGATATAAATATTTTTGTATCACGTTGTGTTTAGGTTTTTTCAGCATTAAATGAATAAAATAAAGTATTTATAATATACTAAATTGCCGTTATCATATATCAAATGACTGATAATTGACAGATGCATTTCATAAATAAAATACAAAAAAAAAAAAAAAAAAATGGATAGTGATAGAAATGCACCGCTTACTGCAGCTTTTAAAATAATTAAATTTTTAAAACCCTTTTAAAATAATTAAATTTTTGTGTTTTATTATTTATTAAGTAATGTTCAGTTAATGCAAAGTGGAGAATTAATCTAATAAAAAAAGTGAAAATTTTATGCTGTTATTGATCTATAGTCATTTCAATTTAATAAAATTATAGACATGTTATAAATGCATTATCGCTTTTAAAATTAAATCTTTTAAAACTAATTATAATTTACATTGCCTTATTTTTTGCACGAAAATATAAATTAGAGTTGAAGGTTATATTTATCGGAATTATTTTTCATCTATATATATAAATTGCGTTAGTTTTATGTGTTAAGTTTAATATAAAATTGCCTAAAAGTATTTACACGTGCTGTTATTCATTCAGCGTTTTAACTATGATGTATTTCGATGCTATTTTCACTTATTAATCTAAAGAAATATTTCTTCTTTCAACTTTATACATCGCTTTTCATTTCAATAAAAATATTTTTAAATGACATTAACTTTCTTCTCTTCCTTCTCCATTTCTTTTCTTATAAGGAAATAAAGAAAAATGGATGTGTCAAAAATTCATATTTTTGCTGGGCAATAAATTATTCGGCAGAACCAACAACAAATTAGAAGAAATAGCTCGCATGCTAAAGTAAAATAATTTTACTTTTGTATTTCTCAAAAGAGAAAAAATGTTTCGCTTATTTTTTTATTTTTTATTTTTTTTTTTACAGCATCGATTTTTAACGTTTTTCAAGATTATTTATTAAGCTTTATAATCGATGATTAAAATAAAGACAAATTGTCAGCCTAAATAGAAAATATTAAAATTTATGCGTTTGCTTATGCTACATTTAACTTTTGTCATTTTAAATATTTAATTAGCTGAATTAAATATAACAAATCATTGCCTTTTGATATATTATCCTTCTGGAAATCTATATTTATAAATTACCTATCATTGTGTACATTTAAGTTCAGTTAAAAGAAATATCAATTTCTTCCGATCAGAAAAAAATAACTGAATTTAATTTTGATACAAAAAATAAAAAGAAAAATTAATTGACAAATAAAAGATTGTGTTTAAAATTGTGCTAGAAGGTATTCCATTTCATGTATTTTAGAAATTTCTTAACACATTTACTTTGAAATAGATTAATTCTGTCCAGAAAGTTAAATCTAATTTTAAAGTACTATGCATTTCCTAATGAAAAACACTTTTAGGATAATTCTAACATTTTCTGTAACTTAAACATTGCTGACTTAGAAAATAAATATTTACAATATTTTTTGAAAGCAATAGAATATTGTAATATTTTGAAAAAGACATATATCAAGTCAGTACTCGTAGGATCAAAATATCTCATTTGTCATTGTCTTCAATAAATATCTTGGCATGAAATGTTCGGAAACAAAGTGGATAAAGCAAATCTTGCATTAAACTAAATTTGAGATGAATTTTTGATCAGTGGAAAATAATTTATTCGTTGCACAACAAATTATGTCCCAGATTAAAATTGCGAGCAACAAATGGTAATTTTTTATTTAGTCTGAATAAACTGTAATGTAGTATATTAACTTTGCCTCCGAATACCTCTGGATAATATCTTATAGACTTGATGCATTTCAACTCTGAATGTCTCAAATGTTATTTCATGCTTCTCTTGAACTTGTTTTAGTATTATTTATAACTTCTATAAATAAATAAATAAATTCAAAAAAAAAATTATCCATTTCCTATTCGTTGGATAAATTGGTATATTTGAGAATCAAATAGGAAAACATCAATACATCTAGAAAGGAAAGAATAGAACATTTTTGCTTAAGAAAAGTAATACATATATAAAAATATATTTATAAAACAATTCGAAATATTACAATTTCACGGTGTTTCTTAACTCATAGATGTTGATTTTTAGAAATTTGAAATACATTAATTTCAGTTTTTATTTTTTGAAAAGCGAATTGACATAATAAAAGACTTTCAGAAACTTATGTTGTTCAATTTAATTTATTACACTTCTTTTAATACAAAATAATTAGTTAAAATAATGCATTTCCTGGAAAAATCATTATCGCAAATTATTCCTAAATTATTTATTGATTGAAACAATTTACTTTTAGCTAGAAGAAGAAATGTTACTTATTAAAACTCTTTCCTTAATTACGTTACACTTTTCTCACGAAAAAATAATCAACGTTAAAAAAAATTGCCTTATAAACAAATTAAAATACACCAGAATTTTATTTTCATTTGACATTTCGCTAGCACAGATAAGTATATAAATAAATAAATCATTTTTATTCTTTTAAATGTATTATTATTATTATTATTATTATTATTATTATTATTATTATTATTATTATTATTATTATTATAGATGTATGTGCGTGCGTGTGTATATTATTAATAATATTATATGCATACATATTAATTTATTACTTTTATTGTTATTATCACTCATATATTATATATATACATACAGGATGTATCTAAACTTTGCGGAAAAACTTTAAGGGGTGATAGTACACATCAAGACAAACAATATTAAATAGGAAACCAAGGGTCCCAAACCTTTTTCGAAGGAGATAGCCGCCATTAAAGTTTAGGGTCCAAAATTTCAAATAATCACAAAAAACGGAAAAAATTGGTCAATTGACTTGCGGTTTTCACTAAAACTATTCTTTATGTCAGTATTGTCTTGAAAAAAAAAATTATAAAGATAAATTTCAAAAAATGCCGATAAAGGGCGCTTTAGACTTTGGAGAAACGCACAACTATTTTTACCATTATTTTTTGCATCGCAATAAATTTTTTTAGAAGCTTAGACATAAACTTAAACTTTGAGTTGAAAATCTGAATCGTTGGAGTTGATAAGTAGCGCAAGCTGAATTGTGTTCAATGGGGGTGGGGAGGTTCAAATTTAAAAAGATTATAAAAAATGGAAAAATTGGTCGATTCGTTTGCGGTTTTCGCTAAAACTATTCTTTATGTCAGCATTTCCTTGAAAATAAATTTTAAAGATAAATTTCAAAAAACTTCGTTAGAGGGCGCCTTAAACTTTAGAGTAACCAACAACTATTTTTAACAGTTATTTTTTGTATCTAATTAAATGCTTGCAAAAGCTTAGACTTACATTTTGACTCAAATTCTGAATTGTTGGGAGGGGTTAAGAAGAGGAAGCTGAACTGTGTTCAGGAATTGAAATGTACCCTCCTCATCCCTCCAACACCATTCCGTTTTGCACTACTTAATTTGGTTCCGTTCTCTTGTTCTCGTTTCTCCGTTTGGTTTGGTTCTTCCGTTTTGCACAACGATTCAGATTTTGAGCTCAAAATTTAAAGTCTAAGCTTTTACAAGCATTTAATTAGATACTAAAAATAACGGTTAAAAATAGTTGATGGTTACTCTAAAGTTTAAGGTGCCCTCCAACGGAATTTTTTAAAATTTATTTTAAAATATATTTTTAAGGAAATACTGACATAAAGAAAAGTATTAGCGAAAACCGCAAACGAATCTACCACTTTTTTCGTTTTTTATAATCATTTGAAATTTGAACCTCTCCACCCTTTGCGCTACTTAGCCACTTCCAACGATTCAGATTTTCAGCTCAAAATTTAAGTTTATGTCTAAGCTTCTAAAAAAATTTATGAGATGCAAAAAAATAACGGTAAAAAGTAGTTGTTCGTTACTGCAAAGTCTAAAGCACTCTCTATCGTCATTTTTTGAAATTTATCTTTATAATTTATTTTGAAGACAATACTAACATAAGGAATAGTTTTAGTGAAAACCGCAAACGAATCGACCAATTTTTTCGTGTTTTATAATCATTTAAAATTTTGGACCCTAAACTTTAATGACGCTTATCTCCTTCGGAAGACGTTTGGGACCCTTAGTTTCCTATTTAATACTATTTCCCTTGATGTGTACTATCCCCCTTAATGTTTTGCCCAAGAGATTAGATACACCATGTATATGTACATATAACTTCAAAATAGAAAAATAGCTTACAAGTTTGTAAAACAAAACTAGATGAATCTGTTATTTTTTAAAAATATATTATGTAGTTATATTTTACATTAATTTTTACAATAAAAAGATATTTATATAGAATGCATCTTAATAAATAAAATCTACCAGGAAATTTTCAAAGAGTTTTATTTAGGAAAATAATTCTTCTATGAAGAGGAATTTCGGGTATTAATGAATACCATTTGTGTACGTCTGTGTACATTTCTATTTGTAATTTAACATAAAAACAATCTGAGATTCTTTAAAAGATAATAAGAAAAAAAGACTATTACTTAACACATTTTTAATGTCTTTAAAGCGAAAGAAAAATAAACATCAATACTTAACTGTTAGATCAAAGTTATACTTTTCATTTAATGATAACTACTCTGGTAATAAGAATTATGATTGTAAGGAATATTAAAACTACCAGAAAAATCACGTTTCAAAATAGTAATCAAAATTATTTAACCACTTAAGTGTTTTTTCCGGATGCGTACGGGGATGAAGAGTTTGTTTCACTTATCACTTAAATATTTCTGATACGACTATTTTTTTTAATTACAATTTCTTACTATTTAATGACAGAAATTGACAAAACATTACGAATATTGTGGTTAAGAAATTCTTGTTTATCCTTTATTTTCAATTTACTGTATCATAAAACATATAAATGAATGAACCTGTTATGTGTTTAATGAGTAAACCCCAGTTCACCCTCTATAAGTCACCAGATTTATTTGAAAAAATGTTTTAATTTTTCTACCCTTCTTGAAATAGATTTCTCGGGGTTGATTAGTGCTGAGCTTAGGGACGCTATGATGCCATTTGAAGATTTCCTGTTATTAGACTTTTGAGAACTAAAATTACTTTATAAAGATTGCCTTCTTAAAATCATTAATATTTGCATCAAAGATAATTCAAAATTTGTAAAAACGCATTAGAAATCAGAAACATACTTTTAAAATTTAATCATGCATATTTTCGTGATTTGAAGTTTACATTTATAAAGTATGTTGGTGGAATTTGGTAGCACTTGAAAATAGCCTTTTTCAACAGAACAGTAAATTAAGTAACAGAAAAATAAGCCTTTTTCATTATCCCTTGCCCCTTTTGCAGACAAATGTGCAAGAAAGTTCAGCTTTTATCTTTTTGCTATTGTCACACAGGCTGACTGGCTGTTTTATATGCTGGATAAAGGGGCTCAATTTTTAATTTTTGGCTTTTGAAATTTCAAATTTTTTTTCAATTTGCTTAGAAAAATTGACAAAACAATATATATCTCTCTGGAGCCACCCTTGATAGTGACTATATGGATTGGTCACTATCAAGGATTGTCTTTGTTATTGCACTAATTACTGTTTTGTAATATTTTTGTAGTATTAAATTAACGCTTTCAAAATAAGTCAAAGTACACTTTCACATTCTAAAAAAAAACCCAGCAATATCTGATTTTCATGTTTATTAAGGCACGTTTCTTAAAAATCCGCACAAACTTTATAGCTATGCAAAATAGCAAAGGAATACGAATCAGGTGAACTCTGCACATGAAATGTTATGAATCAGAATACGACAGCATATAGTCACCTCATGCACTTCAAATCTGAAATTTCAGAATTAGTTGAAAATTGATTTGCATATTAAAACGCAATCTGTCTGCAAAATCATATTTTGGGTAGAAAACACCCGAAAATCCAATTTTAGAGGTTGATTCGTAGGTTTAACATTCTGTTCTCCTGCACCTAAAGTTATGGAAACATGGAAGGCTGGAAATAGGAAAACATAACGGTAAACCTACGAATCAACCGCAGCAATCAGATTTTCTGTTTTTCTGCAGCAAGATATGCATTGGCAGACCGAATTTTAATATTAACATAATATTCTTAATATTAACATAATATTTGTCAAAATTAATAATGAAAAGTAACAGTCTCAAGTCCTTGCAAAATAAAGCATATTTTAAAATAGAATTATTTTGGAAAATCTGAAACTTTATAAAAGAAATTTCATGTGTAGCTGCTCTTTGAAAAAGTTGCACAAAAATTACGAATGAATTAAGTTCTTTGATTACTGTAACCATTTGTCATATGATCGCTCAAATCATTGTCGAACTTATTGGTTTACAATGCAGGAAAGTGGTGTAAATCTTGCATTTTTAAAATTTCATAACTCGGTCAATTTTAGTGTTATGCGAACGGGCCTTTTTTGTGCTACTTGTTAGTGTAATAGGAAAAATTTACTTAATATAAATTTTAGGACTGGGGGACCGTACAAAAATATAAATTTCGTATTTTTTTAAGAAATGATTTTATTCGCTTTTAAAATATTTCTTTTCTGCATTAAAATCATTTTTAAAATTGGAACTATATATCTATGACTAAAGGTTTAGGAATCAGCCATTAGCAGCCGTTGAGAGCGGACAACCCTCTGTATATGAACTTTCTTTTTCAGAAAAGAGCGTTTTGAAATAATGTTTCACTAACATAAGCAAATATTAATGGAATAATTCTCAATCTCTGTCATTTATGTAGCAATTTTCTCATTACTTTTTTCCCTGCCCTTTCGTTTAAAAACTTACTTACACAGTTCAAAAGTGTTTATGACCTCCATTTGTCTTTTTCCCGAGGATCCGTACTCTAACACACGTAAATATTCTCGTATTGAAATGTAGTTGATATATGTTGTTGAGTTTTGCCATTTCATGTTTGTGTTAAAAATAAAAGGCGTAGCATTCATTGTTTATTTAAGGTGTTCCAAAGCATTCCGTTACGCTATGGTCAATGGAGAAAAATTATTTGCAACGTACTTCAATAGTGTTACACAATTTTATACATAATGAAATTTACAAACATTTATGGAGTGGAGATGGTTGCTATGCAATATGTTAATTTTAGCACGTACAATATGCTTACAGGAGAACTCAAAAGTATTGCATTATATTACGTTGTCCTGTAAGAAAAAATCGTTTGCGCCGTTTTTTAATAATGCAACTGTATTACAAACATAATGACATGAATTTTTGAGGTGAAATTTTTCTGTAGAATATGGGGTGAAAAGCATTTAGCATTAATTTACAAAGCCACACAAAATGGTCGGTTATGTAATTATCTACGGGATTAACTGTTCGCTGTGTGTATTGTAATTATGATGTACTATTTATATCACGAGGAAATTAATATACATTACTGTGGTTCACTACAAGATTACTTGCAGTTGAATACAATATGTATCCCATTTATCATTCATTTACAGGGACACATAAAAGATTTCGGATGGAATACTTTAGCTAATGTATTGGGTATTAGGTATGCTTGCTGAAAGTTTGTTTTCTGTTATGGTATACGTTGAAATTTTAACTAAATTATTCCACACTACAACTATATGGTGTGTAAAAACTCTATAGACCTTATACAAGACTACAGAAAAAAATTGGTAAGCATTGTTGAGAATGAGCGTGAATTGTTTGAAGGTGTGTTTTAATTTAAATTATGCAATTTCAAGATCGACTGCAATTAGTATAATCAGAAATGCTTGTAGAATATAAATAAAATGATGTACAGGTCTACGCAAAATTCCGAATAAATGGCCACGCATTTGCAACTCCTGGAAGTTTGATTTCAAATGTTCTATTTTTTTTGCCATAATTAAAATTTAGCTTGATTTTTGGCGCCTATAAAAGTCTTTAGGTAATATACAGAGATGTGCGAAAATTTTGAATTACGTGTGCATCCATAAGCAGAAATTGCTGAAGACGAAATTTAAATTGAATTATCCGTTTTTTTAACTAAATTAAATTTTACCATAGCAAAATTTATAGAAAGGTTCTAAAGCTATAGTTCACATACAGAGCTGCACAAGAAAATTGAATTACCATTCCCGAAATGATTGTTGAAATCTAGCTTTCAATTATGTTGTTCATTTTCTACAATTATTTCGTTTGTATATTTTTTGCCTTTATAAACGAAAAATATTTATTTAAGTATTCTGTAGATGTTGAAAAATATCTTATAATCTATGCGTGACGCATAATTGTTTTTGTTTTTAGAAATAACAGCTATTTCCAATGTCTAAAATTATACCTAAAATAAACGGATAAATGCTTTCAAATTCATTTTTAATAATAAAAATGTTCCATCTCCAATACTCCATCTTAAATGTCTCAATAATTCTAAAAGTTAATTTAATATTTTAGACAATAGTTATTTTTGTGTGATTAAAGATTTATGAAGTTTATTTTTAATATATGTCAGAGATACATGTTAAATTTAAAAGTAAGAATAACGTCGCGACTAGTTGCATCTAAAATAACAATATATTCAGTGATGATTATCAGCTTGTTAAGTGTTATTATGCGTTACAAAGATTAAAAATATTGGTATTATGAATAAAATTTTGCCATTTTTAAGGAAAGCAATATTTTTAATTAAATACGTACTACATATTTTTTAGGGTCCACCTGCTATACGTTTCGAAGCTGCGTCTACCATTCGACCACACCAATCCCCAGCCAGAATGGCAACGGTCAGTATAATACGAAATAATGGATCTCCAACTAGTTCCATCTGTCGTCCTTTATTACCTTCCAGTGGTGCACCAGCTTCACGTACAGTTGCGTCTGGAAATCTCATTACGTCGTCTTCTCCGGTACTGATGTTAAGCCGCTCCAGTTTTTCTTCTACCAGCGAAATTTCATTTTATTCCTCTGATCTATTATCTACCAGCCGTAGAAGTTCTGCATTGCCTTCACAGGATGCCCCAAAACAAGGATTATCCCCTGTTGGGGAAGTCAATCCATTTCCTTCTCCTTCCGCTGAAACGTCCATGGCCATTAAAGAGGATGAAACGGAAGATATTGTTACAGAGGATAATGCTACTACAAGTCAGACTACTGCTGAAGGTGATAATATTGCCACTGAAATCACAACAAGTAAGTTCACGATTTGAATGTTTATCTTATCAATTGAAGATATAAACTATTATAAAAGAATGACCGTGTTTATATTTCAAATCTATTTTTCCAAGATTAGGATGAATTATAGATTGTGAAGAACGCTGTATATTTGTAAAGATCTAAAAAAGTCATAATAAATCTCCGAAATTTTGAAATTTATTTTAGTTTTCGAGACAGTAATTTTTTCGTATTTTTATTGCATTTTTGTTACGATTTTAAAAGAAGCTTCATTTGATTAAGATTTATGTTTTTTTAATAAAATAATATAAAATGTGGAATTATGATGCGTTTTTGATCAGTCTGTCATTAAAATTGATGTATATACATATACGTGTGTGTGTAGGTGGATGTAAACTCCTTAATAACAATTACAAAATACACAAAAATTGAGAAAGTATAAATAATAAAGATTGATCTCCGTAATAATTTTATCATTCATTATAAAAACATATTAAAATTAATACAAATGGAACATACTGGAAATTTATAAAACCAGAGCAGATTCATCAGGCTCTAAATGTCTTGAGACTCAGTATAGAGTGTGAGGTTTCATCTTCGAATTAGCCAGAAAATACCTGATCACGAAACAGAATCAATAAATTTGCGGAATGATCGCCTACATTTTCGCAAGTGTTCGTTGGAGAGAAAATATATTTTTTGGAGGTTGGCAGTTCTGATAAAGAAAACATACAAACATCTTGAATTCATTTTCAGTACTGTTAGCATTAGCTGCATTTCTGAAAAAGCTAATTTTTCATTTGTCGCATATTGAAGTGTCATCTTTAGAGCAGCATCCAAACATCGAGTTCAGCTATTTGCTAGAGAAATCATCTTCAGAGAAATCACCTTGTGGGAAATAACCTTCCGAGAAATTACCTACCGAAATGCTGAAGAAATAATAAGGATGCGATGATATGAAAACAAAAATGACTTTGTACGAGTAATGTAAGCGATTTCATGAAGGTCGTACAAAATTTCGACTGGACAAAAGCCGAGGAAATGTAATGTTGCATGTGTTTTTCGATTATGAGCGCATCATTCACGAAGAATGTATTCCTGAAGGGAAATTGTTAATAAAAAATTTTACTTATAGATCCTTGAATAATTAAGAAATGCAATCAGACAAAAACAACCTGAAAAATAGGCAATAAACTATTGGTTTGTTTTACATGACAATGCACAATTTCTAGCACACTGCGCTCTGCAGAAAATTACCCTGCCAAAAACAGTATCACCACTGTGGAACATCCTTTTTAATCCGCGGATCTAGCACCAGTGGAATCTTACCCGTTTCCATGGCTGAAAATGAAATTGGAGGGACATCATTTTATGGAAGCAGATGATGGGATCGAAAATGCAACGTCTCAAAAAATGGATGCAAGGAACAGTTTTGAACAGTTTTAAACAATTATGAGAATGCTGAAGTGGTGTGTGGATGCAGGTGAAAACTAATTTGAATACCATAAGATAAAATTATTTTTTTAATAATTTGTAATTGACCTATTGCGGGAATTTTTTTTATCCTACTTAGTAATACGAATTTGGGGCAACCAATTCATAATAAATATCGAAATAAATTAAAATGGAAAAGCAATTAATTTAAAAATAAAATTGATGAAAATTTATAGAATCGTTGTTATTATCAATAATGCAGCCAAAAAAAGAAAAAGTAAAACTATATGCAGTTGTTGCCTATTTTTTTAAAATAATGACGGATCAAGAAGTATTCATGCATTGCATAGCCAGTTACAAACTACAAACTGCAATCCCCGCAATCGAACGTCTAATAATGAATTCCACTTTGTTGTCCAAGGAATGACTGAAATGTTGCCACCTGTAATATTATATATATATATATATACATAAACTATAATTCTTTCTCTAAATCTTCTTTTGATGCTAGTACATTACCCTGTAAATGCAATGACCCCTCTCTACAACAATATATAAATAAGGATCATGGACATACTATTACTGGTAATCTTAATCTAGTAGATGATTTACAACTTAGAAGAATTATGGGTTATGGGACCAAGAACAGAATTCTTTCCAAATTAAACATTAAATCTATCATAAAACAATTTAACTATGATATAGATATATTTATTTATAAAATTGCAATTTATTATAATAAACCCATTGAATATTTCAATCAATGGAAAATATTAGTTATCGATAAATTAACCTGGTCCTTAAAATATAATATTTCACACCTAGAATATGTAAATACACAGCATCTGATTAAGCAAATCAATAAATTACAACAACACTTTGTAATAACTTATGTTGATAAATCTCCTAATAATTATGCAATTATTTGTAAATCTTATTATCATCAACTGCTTGCATCTAGTATATCTAATAATAACACATTCCAAAAAATTAACGATAACTTACTTGCCAATAATCGTAAAATTAAAGGATTCTATAAATTATTAGACATTAACCCTACAAACTTTAAATATCCTTATCTAGTCCTTATACCCAAATTTCATAAGCATCCTGTTAAATTCAGAACTGTTACAATTGGTTGCAATACATATAATAATGCTGCTAACAAACTTCTATTAGTAATTCTTAATCAAATATATAACATTACAAAAAAAAGTGATAATACACATTGCATAAAAAATAGTTATGAACTGGTCCATATTATGAAACATCTTAAATGTATAAAAAATATCTCTACTTATGATTTTAAAGATTTATTTAATAATATCGTTTTATCGGATTTACATAATATCATTAATGAGCTTTTTAAAAAATATCAACATGAGTTGGATATATCACATAATATCGATTCTGATTATTTTCATACTTTAACCAATTTCATTATCTATAATAATTTTATTATGCATGATAACAATATATATATTCAAAATGTTGGTATACCACAAGGTGGTAGTACATCTAGTGGATTATCTGACTTATACTTATATTACTATGAACGTCACTATTTAAATAATAAATTACATTTATATAGATATATAGATGATGTAATATTAATTGATACTGATAACACCTGTTTATCTCAATTCCCCGTTGATTATCCTTCTAATCTAGAACTTTCAAAAAACCTAGTTTTTAATAATACAATCAATTTCTTAGATATTAAAATTATATTAAAAGAGCACAAATTTATCACTGATATTTATGACAAAAGGAAAGAATTTAATTTTAAAGTCAATACCTTTACTAATTTTAAATCTTGTCTTCATAATTCTGTATATCGTAATATAATACTTAACCATTTATATAGAATAAAATGTCTATGTTCTTCCCATTTAATTAATACTAATATTAAAAAGCTTGTTTATGATGCTATAAATAATGGTTATCCTAAAAAATTCATATATTCTTTAATTTATAATTACTGATTACATGATCTTATAATTAGCTATTACATGATCTTATAATTAATTCTTTGCTTAAAACATGTATAAAAAATTATAAAACATAAAAATAATATAAAAAAATTAAAAATGTTATAAAAGTAATATATATATATATATATATAGGTCGGTTGGGCGGGTAGATGTTAGAGTAAGGAGGAGGGTGGTGTTGTCTGGATAAAAACGCAAAGGTTAATTAAAAAAAAAGAGAGAGAGAGAGGGTTATTTATTTTTACATTATTTTTACATTTTTCTAACATAATTTTAAATAGTTTAAATGACACCAATATATGGATATTTGTCTATTTTTATTTATAGTTAAATAGTTATATTTTAATTATCAAATTAATTTTAATGTTATTGATATAATTTTTGGTATTATTATTATTAATATTATTACTATTATTTTTATTTATTTATTTATTTATTTCATTAATAATTATTTATTTTTTATATTTTATTTTTTTATATATATTTTTTAATATTTTTAATTTTTATTAATTAATTAATTAATTTATTTATTTTTTATTTTTATTTTATTTTATTATTTTTTTAAATTTTTACTATCCTATATTAAGATAATGAGTTTATACTATGTAATGTCACAATAAATGTTACTGATTAAAGTAACAAAATGGTATTTTAAGTTATAAGTTAATATGAATGTTATAACCTAATTCTAATTTAATTATTTTATTAATTTAATTTTATGTAAATATCGATCATTAATTATTTTCTCTGGTTCAATTATATTTCCATTCAGCTTTATCTTTTTTGTTCGTTACGGATAAATCATAGCAAAAAAAATTTTTTTTTTCTTTTTTTTCAAATTATTTTTTCGCCATTTGGCGAGCATGACATTCTATTTAAAAAAAGAGCAACCCTGCTGTTCCTGCTACGATCCGATGTTTGAATTTCTAACAAACTGGTTTTTCTACGTGATACTGTTCTAGCTCGTATAGTAAAGTATTGCTTCTTGCTTTTATAATTTATTAATAATTCTATTGCGCTGTCCTCTACATTCATGGTGATAACCAGCTAAGTTTCTTTCTTTTTTTTTTTTTTCTCTCTCAATATCTTGTTTTCATACTTTTTATCGAAATTATAAATGCAAGTAATGTTTATCATTTCCACGTGCATAAATAGGGTTAATTTGTACTCTTGTTACTGACACTATTTGCTGCACGCTATTGTTTCAATATATGTATATTTTCATTTTTTCAACTATTTATTTCTATGTTCCTTGTTTAATAATATGGTTTTTGTGTGCTGGTAGCCCCAATTACGTATTATTTTGCTATTTCATGGCTAATACATGGATGAAACCGCATACTTCATTTGTAGTTCCAGAGCATTTGGGGCCTGACGATTCTGTTCTGTGGACTACAAATTTCCTTTGCATTTATTTTATTTTATTTATTTATTTATTCAGATATTCTCGTTTCACTTTTTTTTTTTTTTTTTTTTTTTTTTTTAATATATATAATTCAATTTTATTCAAATCCTTCGTTTTGGTTTATTGTTTTATTGATAAAATCTATTGGTGAATTTTGTCTACTTTTAATGGTATTATATATATATATATATATATATATATATATATATACACTATATTGCCATTGATTATGGGACACTTGCGATTTTAGACATTTTACTAAATATCTAGAAAAATACATGAAGAATCATCTCGAAACTTTTAGTGTATAAATATAATAGTATACGTCATACATCTCCGTGAAGATTTTTTCCCGAAACTCCAAAGGGGACCGTCAACAAATTAAAAAAGAATGAATATCTTTTGAATAACCCTGTCAAAACTAATGTAGCAAAAAAGCTCAAACTCTAGATTGTGATTGAATGCCTTATTGTAATAAGCCTTGTTCATTTTTATGCAAATAGCATGCATACTCGCAGAGTAATTAAGGTTTTTATAAAAATGATCCCAAATTTTTCCAAGTTTTTTCCTTATAATTTTCAGAGTTCTTAATATAAAATATTGTTTTTTTCAGAATATATGACAAAAAACATTGCACACAGTACCCTGTAATCAGAATTAAAAAATAATGAAAATTATATAAAAAATGAGTTGGTTTAATAAATAATTTTTTACTGCGCATGCGTCAACGATATCAAAATTTCATTTGCATATTATGTTAGCTAAATGTATAGAGCAACTTTTGTGAAAGTCACAAAATCATAACTTGAAAATTCTGAAAATAATCGTCAAATGAATAAGTTGAAAATCCGTTATTCTCAAAATGAAGCAAAAACAAGAGGGGTTGTATCCATATATTCATTGATTAGTGTCAATATAGAATACACAATATGGGATGTACTACTGCATTTGGATAAAATCCCTCATTTTTTTGCTTCATTTTGGAAACAACGGATTTTGTCCTTTTTCTATAGACGATTACTTTCAGAATTTTCAAGCTATGATTTTCAGACTTTTACAAAAGTTGCTCTATACATTTAGCTAACATAATATGCAAATGAAATTTTGATATCTTTGACGCATGCGCAGTAAAAAATTATATAGTAAACCTACTCATTTTTCATACAATTTTTATTATTTTTTAATTCTGATTACAGGGTACTGTGTGCATTGTTGTTTGTCATATTTTCTGAAAAAAATATTATTTTATATTAAGAACTCTGAAAACTATAATGGAAAAACTTGGAAAAATTTGGGACCATTTTTATAAAAGCCTTAATTACTCTGCGAGTGTGCATGCTATTTGCATAAAAATGAACACAGTATATTACAGTAAGACATTCAATCATAATGTAGAGTTTGAGCGCTTTTGCTACATTAGTTTTGACAGGGTTATTCAAAAGATATTCATTTTTTTTAATTTGTTAACGGTCCCCTATGGCGTTTCGGTAAAAAATGTTCACGGAGATGTATGACGTATACTATTATATTTATACACTAAGAGTTTCGAGATGATTCCTTATGTATTTTTTTAGATATTTAGTAAAATGTCTAAAATCGCAAGTGTCCCATAATCAAAGGCAATATAGTGTATATATATATATATATATATATATATATATATATATATATATATATATATGTATGTATGTATGTATGTATGTATGTATGTAAGTGTGTGTGTTTAATTTAATTGTATTCCTTCGTTTATAAGCGCTGGTTCTAAAATCGTATTCAAATCACGCAATATACAAAATGTATATTTAATTATTTTTAGTTAATTTATTTTTAATTCAGCATTTGTTATTTATTATAAGAAGTTTTATAAAATTATCAATATTAATATTTTATAAATGTAGAATAAAATTGTATTCCCTCCTCCTTCAAGGAATATAAGAAATTATTAAAAACCTGATTCATTGAAATTTAACACACTGAGTTATTCTGCAGTTAATAAAGCCTTTTCAAGCACAGTATTTAGACTTTTGTTGATAGTACAAAACAATTGTAGATATTCAAACTCCAGAAGGAAATTTTCACACATTTGTACATTTTTGTATCATGCAACAGAAGATTAATTAATAATTCACTCTCTTGTCTTTATTTACAGATATGAGGCTTTTTTATGCATTGGGACATCATTAACTTACTATATAATTTTCTAACTCGAAATTGTAATAAAAAATAATGTAACATTAAAGGAAATATTTGTTAATAATAAAATTTAGTAAGGTATGCTTGTAAAGTATCAGACATTCCAGTCTCAAGATTTTTTAAAACTCAATAAATAGTGAACTATGTATATTACAAAGATGAAGGTTTAACACAGATGCTTTGGAAAATTTGGGTTTTGTTTGTAATGAAAAAAAAAAGAAATTACATTGGATAGATTTTTGAACATAAGTTAGAACTATTGAAAGATTCTGTAAGATTTATACAATACATTGTATAGGAAGATTGATTCATTGTGAAATTCGAAAAATGTTGCTTAAGGGATTTTTTTTTCTTTTCTTTTTTTCTTTCTTTCTTTCTTTTTTCTTTTCTTTTTTTCTTTTTTTTTTTTTGTAAAAAATGCTTTTGTTGAAAAGTAAAACAAAGATTAAAGAAAGCCCAACTTCGACACAGTTTCATCTATTTTTTTATAGACACAATGCAATAACACTGGTTTACACGGTTTATATAAATAAATATAAATATGACGGAATGAAAATTTCGCCTTGCTTTTAACATAAAATGAATAATATGAACTTTAAAATGTTCATGTTTTTAAATGTTCATGTTCTTAAAATGTTCTTTAAAATGTTCATGTTTCAAAATGTGTTTTGAAAGTACTAAGATTTTTAAATAAAATTAACTTTTTAAGATCTATAGTTGATTATTTAATCGCCTTTTAAGGAAGCATGAACATTTTAAAGTTCATATTATTCATTTTACGGTTTATATATTTTTACCAAAATGCAAAATGTTTATTTTTTCATAGCTCCTTGGGCACTAAGTACGGGAAAATTATTGTACAAAATCAGTCACGTCTAGTTAAAAATATATTTATTAAATACTGAAAGAATAATAAAAGAAAATATAAAAAGAAAAAATACAAATGATTGATTTTACTCTTCTTTTTATATTTTTCTTGATCATTTTTTTAAATAGACCAGCAATAGTCCTTTAATATACTTTTATCCCAAAAATCTTTGTGTCGATCTTCAAAAGTTTAAGTCAAGGTCATGGTGAAAACTCTCGCCCGGCTCGTCACTCACGGTGCCCAAGTTTTCAGGTAAAAAATCCAGGTGTAAATGAAGAAAATGCATCTTCAGAGAAATGGTCACACCCATTGCATGATAGTTTTTTAATAAAATAGTAATATATTTTTTTCATAATTTGAATCTTTATAATTTCCTAAGAATCAATGAACGATCGTTTCTCACGAATGATTATTGTAAGACAAAGGCTTCGTCCAAATCTGCCCCATATTCCAAATGTGCCCCCTTCTCCTGTAGTAAGTTTCCTTTTTTTAATTTTAAAATTTACAATTTGCAAAAAATTCTTAAATATTGGTAAGAAAGGAAGATAAATTTTTGATTCAGCGGTACATAATACACAAGAATCAATTATCGAAAATTAAAAAACTTGATATAATCCCACTTTTCAGGCTAGTGTAATCTAATACCATTTTAAAAAATGTATTTTGTAAATAACTGAGGCTGTTAATTTTCATCATTTTATTTAACAAATATCCTATAGATAATATGCATGTGACATCACGGTGACGTAAAAAAGTACAACTCAACTTGTGGTTGGCAAAACATTGCGCGCTTTAGCATTGTTTTATGTAAAATCTGCTTATCCCGTGTTTGCTTTGAGCAATTTTTTTGATTAGTTATTGATGCATTCGCCTGTTTTTATTACAAATTGGAAAAAAAACCGTTTCATTACATATTTGTTTAAGAATTTATCGATTTCATACATTTGAGAATAAGATCAAATATAAGAACAAAATGTATCAGAAAAAAAGGAATTCGATTTGAGAACAGTCATATGTATAATTCTAATCTAGTATTTAATCTAAATTTAATGAAATTCGTAACCATTTAAGTTCAAATAATATTAAGTTATCATACAGGAACAATTTGTTCACAATGCTAAGTAAAAATTAAAAAAGCGATAAAAATATAAAATTAGCTTTGTCGCATAAACTTACAAACTAAAATATTTTTCTTACCAGCTACAACTAATTTAAACGCTTCTTGAGTTCTTGTCTGTTTTCCCGGGAATTGTTTCAAATAATTGTCTATATCATCGGATGAAACTGATGGCCAAAGAATTACACCAGTCTTCTAATCATCAATGATATACGGATCATTTAATAATATAACACTGCTATCCGATTTTATAGAACTCAACTTATTCAAATAATCCTTTTTAGCAACAGAATCTAAGTTCTGTGCATAGGCAGATAATAAAATATTCGCAAATGGATATTTTTGATCCACGTTAACGCAGGTTCACATACAAAAACATAGCTGTTTTTGCCTACTAAAAGTTGAGTTGTCTAAATTGATGCCCGTTTGTTTACAAACATGTACATTATCTATTTTGTTTTTTCTTCTTCTTATAGGTTTATTATAAATTGTATATATTTCTTTAACACATCAAAATGATTAGAGATTTCAAATTTATATTTTAAAATTACTTTTATTCTTAACCATTTTTTAATATATCCCAAAAAATTATTTTTCTACTTAATTTATGAATGACCCTTAATTTGTAGTAAGATGTATGTTCCAAATTTAAACAGCTATTATTCGATTAATTTTAATCGAAGAATTTTTTTGGTCTTACTTGTCAGCGTAACAGGAAATTTTTACTAAATACGACTTATAAGACCGGAGGAACGTATAAAAATTTACATTTCGCTTTTAAAAATAATAAATAAATAAATAAATAAATGTTTTTATTGATCCAAATCGCTTATAAAATATTTCTTTAATTCAGTTAAAACATTTTTCTATCTGGAAATTTATGTCTATTACTAACAGTTTAGGAATCAGCCATTGGACAACCTGTATGGAAGAAAGTAAAAAATGTGACATGACAGATTTTTTTGGAATACACCTTTCATAAGTAAGAAGTAGTGTAATAAGAAAATAAATGTTTCATCAAAAGTAAATAAAAAATATTTGAATTTGTAAACCAATGTAATTCGACATGATACTTTTTTGTGATGATGCTTTGTCAGTCAAACTCTTGTATAAAAATACGATGTAGGTATGTTTTGTTTTGAGTTACTGTCATATAATGTTCGAAGTTAAAAGTTGTACCGGACCGATGAATATTGGAACCCTGAAGATATGTAAAAAAATATTCATGTCAAGGACACCAGAAGACTCATTCATGACATCGGAGCCTTAAACACCTGAACGATATGAAACTCGATGCCGATACACACTTCACACCATCAGCATATGGTAAATGCAGTACAAGTGTAATTGAAGGATAAACTAGAACTTCATGTGGTAAATTCAGTACACGTGTAATTCAAGGATAAACTAGAACTTTTATAGAAGTGTTTGGTGAATCATTCTCAAACGGTATCCGTATAAAATTCAACATAGAACTCTGCAAGAACTTAAAGCAGATAATTTTTACATGGCCAAAGTTTCAATTTATCTATGTTTCGAATTTTATAAACTGGGTTTTCGTGCAAATGGAAGATAATGTGAACTGACTTTTAAATATATTGTGGACAGTCGAGGTACACTTTCCACTAATTAAAAAGATCAATACAAAACTGCTGCATATGGGCAACATTTAACAACAAATGGTGAAAGAGCTCTCTATAACCTAAAGGAGACAGTGTGGTTTGAGTTCACAGCTTCTTTCGCCATTGTTTAATTTTTTTGCTGCGTAGAAAAGTAGGGGAAAATAAAAGTATACAATCTACACCCAATAGATCCTCAATTATATCTTCATTTAAAATTTCGAAATGTATGTATCCCCTCTCATCCCCCTACCATAATGTGTCAGAATTTTTAAAAAATTCAGAAACATGTTGCGAAAAGCGAAATAGAAAACTTGTCCACAAATGTATTGATTTAAATAAATTAATTTAAATAAATAAAAATAGCCATGCAATTTTTAAGGGGTCACTTTACCTCAAAATTGACCAAAAAGTTTCCTTTTTAAAACAATATTAAATAAAAACTTGTTTAATTGTGAGTATTTTGACGCTGTCTTTTTTTACCTATATGGAAATTATATTGCGAGATATTGTAAATTTTGTTAATACATCAGCCGCAATTACTCATACAAATTAAAACTTTAAATGGCAATTTCTCGATGTTGATAATTTCGTCACTTTCATGCTTTAAAATTCTTAAAGTATTTCTTACATTTAAGGCAGAAATTTAAACTTTTTGTGTATATTCCTTATTATATATGTGATAAATACGCGCATGGAATTAACCTTCAGCTTTTTTGTTATTTTTTTAAATAAAAATATTTGAAGATGGGTTGTATTTTGTTTTTTTACTATATATAATACCATAGAAATTATATTAAATGTAATATTAAATGTATCTAAAAATACATGCACAGTCTTGTGTAATACACATTTAAAAATCTTAAGAAAACACATTGAGGAAAGTTTCAATATTTAAAAATGTAACTGAGATATTAAAAAATGCAATTACATTTTTTTAAGCAATAAGTAATTAAAAATAATTTTTTCTTCAAAATTCACTATTACTTGAACATTGAAAAGAAGTGAGTTTAACTTATTTAACCATACTTAAAAAAATGAAATGACAAACTGTAACTTAAGATTTTTACCAGCTTTTATTTTACTTCGAGATCTCCAATCTTTAGAAATTTTTCAAAGGCAAATATTATATTTTAAAAGTGCATAGTGATGAAGAATTAAAAATGCTTATAACAAATAATTTTGCATGAATTACGGAAGCCGTTTTTGAAAGCATGTGTCTTGAACTTGAAAAATAGATCGATGTTTTTCTTGCAATATATTGATATGCAATCGCATATTAATATTGATTTTTAATTACTTTATTAAAAATATGAAAATTTTAATTTGTTAGTTAACAAATGTATGTGTTTCAAGTTGATATCTTATGTAATTATTTTTAAATTAATTTCTCAATTCCTCCAAGGGTTCGAAACACCTTGGCACAATTTAGAAATTAATTTAAAATTATCAAGAGATTATCAAGAAAATGTGGTTTCTATTCCCTGTGGGATTTGAAGAATTTACAAATATTGAAATATTGAAGAGAAATGTCATTTTTACTACCACATATGGATTGCATTAATGTAAAATATAACTCATTATGAAAATACATTAATTTTATTTATAGTTTTAGATCAAAGTATTAATTTTCGTTATGTCTACAGCTACTAGATTCCGAGTATCTGGAGTATTTTCTTCTATGAAAAGCACACCAATGATGACCAAAATTGACATTCCTCATCTATTGGAAGAATCGGACGAAGATATTGAAGACACACAAAAATCTGCCTAATAAATCAAAATTACGAGCTGATATTTATTTTTCATTGCTTTTTTAAAAAGTATATGTTGTTCTTTATTTTTCAATATAAAGTTAGCAATTTTTTTTAATGTATTTTGTGGATGTATAATATACAGGGTGAATATAAATGAATTGGGAAATAAGAGTCTGTCATGGTAGTTTTATAGACTAAAATAATGGTGCACACTATTTAAGATAATGAAACACAAAGTTTATCTTTGTTAGAATTCCTTGTTGTGGCTCTCGTTTCGTTAATCTATAAATATCTGGTAAATCAGTTCTTGTCGTATATTTGTGAGCACGTTGACGTCGCTCAAATTGTAAAAGCGCTGATGTGTCATTTCAATTCAGGAACATATTCTGGTAACGGAAGACTGTGGATTAAAGAAAAAAAACCTTAGAAATTGAAATTTTGTGGTGATTGGTCTGTCATCGTAGCATGTTGCGGCCACAGTCATCATAGCAACCGCGTGCTAAATATTATACAGACATAGTCTTGAAACACCTAAAAACATCTGCAGACAAGCATAGGATAAAATATTTATATCTTTTTATTAATATTTTGTAAATCCGCCCAACTAATTTGTATCCACCGTGTTGTATTCCAGCTAATTTTTTGCATATGATTAGTTTATTAATCACATAATTTTGGATATATAAATCTTATTTTACAAGTGAAAATATTTTTCATGTACGATTTTCTTTTAAGAAAAAATGTGCTATTTTAATGGAAGATTCCTACATATATTTCTAAACATATAATGATGTGATATGAGCATACATAAAAGACTGTATATGTATATAGCATTAGAGACCTGTACTAAAATTGCTAAAGAAGGGTATATAAGAGCTTTTTTACTTTTGCGGATCAAAAATACCACAGGACGTTATTTTATTCGATGGGCATGCACCTTTGCAAATAACAAAGAAGTAGAATTTTGAAAAAAATGTTTTTATTTCTATCGATAGCGTAATAATTTGAAATTAAACTTTTATTAATAGAAATTTAATTTAAACCTAGCATTTATGTTATCTATCGTCTTTTTGCAGCATCCTGAAGTGCTTGTGTATATTCCAAATTTAGTCACTTTTTTTTTCGCGATTGACCGAAATAACACAGCACGTAGATCACATGTGTGCAACATGCTACGACTTTTGCGTCGCTGTAGAAATCGTTTGCTCTTTTGCTTTTTTTTCTCGAGAACAGAGTAATGGCAAGAGTAAGATGAATAAACATCTCCAAAATTCCAGGACGTTCTAAATCTTGTGGATTGTAGTTCTTGCAGTTTCTTCTTAAAAACACTCATCACATTTTAAGAAAAAGATAAATTCCTAAAAAATAAATTATAATGCTTAGAAAATGAATTTAAAATTATAAATTATTTGAAGATGAGCCGCTTTAACCCTTATACATTTTAGCCACCCAACGTATACTCCGAACATATATGCTCGTGTTTGCAGCTTTTTTTTCAAACTATGTAAACCATATTACATAAATGGGTGATAAACCCTCGAACACATTTTAAATAAGTAAGCAATCATTAGCTCAGTGCCATGGTGCAAAAATCAAGACGCCAGTGGGTAGTCTCTCACCGCTAAAATTTAAAAGTTTTCTTCGTTGAAAATTTAATAGCGTTCTAACAAGAATTTTCCGCGAAATATTAGACAAAAGAATTAAATAAATAATAAATTTATAAAAGGGATACTGTGGGGGTGATAGAAAATAGAAGTGGGATTTCTGCATCTCTTGCTTAGTGATAATGGCAAGTTTTGCTAAGTATCTTTTTTTCCAAAACTCACTCGCCCTATGTCCTTTTGAAGGCAATATGTCATTACTCTGATAAATAAAAAAAGATACTTTATTGTATGGTAAATATCCTAGACAATCATCCGATTTAGGCATAAACATCACTTTATTTCTCATTAAAACAGCTAGTGAATCAAAATTACTATTATTTAAATGTACAAAAAATTTGATATAAAATGAGCTGTATGTTATTTTCGTTCATGGAGACTTTTATGTGAAATACAAAAATCGAATGGACATCAATACATGCAAAAAAGAAATAAATATTATTCTTGTTTATCAGGGTGAAAGTTTATACAAACACGAAGCTTACATACATCATTATAATGATTAATGATTGCTAATTTTAAAGAATACATTTAATTTTTATAAAATCATTGCTGAGTTATATGACTAAAGTTTCAGTTTAAATGCCATCATTTTAATAATTATTCATTTTTGTAATATTTAATCTTTTATAATTCGCACACAGAAGCCAAAATAATTCCCAGAATTTTTATTAAGAAAATCCCTGTTTTTACTCTATACATTATTTATATGCATTTTTAAAACGTGATTAAATATGTAGGAAAATTATTTATTATTTATTATTTTAAATATTGTAGTTTCTGTTACGCGTTATAGTGCGCTTAAAAGTCGGCGGTAGATTTTTTAAAAAGTTTGATTTTTTTAACGTATTCATTTTTTAAAAAAATATATGCTTTTTTATATTTAGGAATTCGCAAAAGTTATTGTGTAGTTTATATACAAAAAAGTTGCCTTACTTATGGTTTTATACATGAAATCGAATATAAAACACATTGTTATTTATAGGGTGTTCAAGAAAGGACTCCCCAACTTTGAAATGACATAATTTCGAAACAGTGAGAGACACAAATGTGAAACAAATTGAATGTTAAACAGCTAGGTCTGGAATTTTTTTTACATCAATTTTAAAAAATAGTTCAAATATTGGACACCAGAGGGCACTGCAATTACAAAGCTGTGTCTTTGAAATAATTCCTGAAAGTGATCTGTTTGAACTGAGATAGAAATCACATTACAATGGTTTCAATATGGTTACCTTTTTCAGCAGCAACATGACGCAACCTAAAGGTAAAATTCGAAATCACTTGTTGCAATACTTCTACTGAAATGGATGCACTTGCCTCACTGATGAATTGTTCAAGCTGCTCCGATGTTTGGGGATTCTTAGAATAAACAGCGTCCTTCAAGTAACCCCACGAAAAGACATTTATCACGTGTCAGCAGAACTAGACACACGAATAAAGTTTCTGTACTTCCGAGTACCATTTAAAGATCCATGTGCTTGTGCTGCCACCTATTGTCCAATTTTGAAACTAATTTTTTGAATTGGTGTATAAAAAAATTTAGGCATATCTGTCTAATATTCAACTTGTTTCACATTTCTATCTCTCACTGTTTTGAAGTTATGTCATTTCAAAGTTGGGGAGTCCTTTCTTGAACACCCTGTATATCCTTTTATTTTTAAAAAGGAAAAACGATATTAACAGCATAAATGTACATGTATATTTTATTAAGCATATTTTGCAGTGTTCTAAAATTATAATTGGGAGACCATTGTATTAAAATTCATAAACCACAACAAAAGTTATAGGGTCATTCCATGTCAATTCAACCAGACCTTGTAACCCGATCCACAGGGATTTTGATGAAACTTTGTGTCACACTAATTCTATCATGAAATGATTCCATGAGAAATATTTCCTTCCTAGACCTCATAGTTTGTGAGATATGGGGGGTCCAATTCTTGGGGTTTTCTCAAATTGCACATTTCTGAGTCTGTATTTTGAGATTGCAGTTCCATCTTCAAAAAATTGTCTCTCTGGATCTAAACATGAATCATCTTAAAAATTTCCCTGTAAGAATATAAATAGATGCACATTTTAATAAAAAAATATTTAAAAAAATTACTTGTAATATTTAGGATAAAAAAAATTAGCCAAAGTTGAGAGTTATGGTTATTTTTCCAAATTTTTGTGACTTCACAAAAAAGGCTGTACACAAAAAGGCAAATTAAATTTCCAATTTCTTTTTGTTTTAAATAAAAGTTTACACTTTGGGCTTTCTAGCTATGAAATAAAAATGATGTCTTTCGCATGACTTATGCAAAAATTTTGGGTACTTTCCAATTAGTCGGATGAGTGCTTTATTTTTATATATTACATATGCACAAAAAAAAAAAACAAATGAAATTTCCCATTTATTTTTGTTTTAAATAAAAGTTTACACTTTGGGCTTTCTATCTATGAAATAAAAATGATGTGTTTCGCATGGCTTATGCAAAAATTTTGGGTACTTTCCAATTAGCCGGATAAGTGCTTTATTTTTACATATTACATATGCACATAAAAAAGCAAATGAAATTTCCAATTTCTTTTTGTTTTAAATAAAAGTTTACACTTTGGGCTTTCTATCTGTGAAATAAAAATTATGTCTTTCACATGGCTTATACAAAAATTTTGGGTACTTTCCAATTAGCCGGATGCGTATTTTATTTTTACATATGTACATATGTATAGATCTATATAAATACAGATGTACTATACATGTACATCTGTATTTATATAGATCAACCCCCTAATATGTATATTGATATATATATATATAACACTGGTGCCCGTCTAACCGAAAAGTACCAAATTTTGCCTCCTTTTGAAAATCTGCACCAATTAAGGGGGAAAACAATGTGACTAAGTTCAGCTGTGGTACTTAAATAATTACTGGAGTTTCTATGAGTTACTGAATTTAATGTTATTGGATACAAAAACAAACTGGAAATTTCATTTGCCTTTTTGTGTAGAGACTTTTTCATAAACTCACAAAATTTCGGAAAAATAATCATAACTTTCAACTCTGGTTTATTTTTTCGGCCGTATATAAATCTCTATTAATTGCCCTAATTGCTTTTTTCGTTTGCTTTTTATGCCGCTTAAATGGATCTCCACATTTATATAATTCATATTTCATTAAGAGCGAAATTCTGTGATGCTCACATATATTAATCAAACGGTTTTCAATTAATTTTTGTTTTATAAATGCAATAGTCCTAATTAATAAAAGTTCTTTTTCTGAATCACTGACATTATCAATGTAGTCTATTTCTCTGTTATTTGTATAGCTAGTTTTGTGACATTCTAAACAATTTAATATTACAATACTGCAAGCCTGAAGACTAGTAGAAGGTTTAATATCAGGCTCCATATTAAAACAATAAAGCAAGAAAATATTTATACATATCACAAACTATAAAATATGTAACAATCAGAATATATTTTTAGTAGCACAGTGAAAGTTAAATCATTCTTCTATGATAAGAAACAACAGAATGACAATAATTTGATTAACTTGATTTCAAAACATCTGCTTTCATACTAACGAACATTACCCTGCCTTTATCAGAAGGTGTTTATACAAGGCAGATGCAATTAAATCCTTCAGACTATAGAAACAAATTTAAGTTCTGTTAAATATTTGTGTATTTAAATTTGCCAATATAAATATTTAAACTGAATAAAATTAACCAAGAAAAGGAAATACAAGGTTTTAAACACAAATAATTAATATATAAGCATTCGAAAGAAAGAATGGAAATGTGAGGAGAAAAAAATTTTTATTTTATACTGTACAAAAAAAATCTGTTTTGAGTTTAATTATTGAAAATAAAAGTAAGAGATTCTTTAGATTATCAAAAAATACCCATTTTTGAATACCGAAATGAAATATATGGACCATTCACTAAATTTAATGGGGAAACATATTACAGTGAGATTTTTTTTAATCAGAAAAAACAAAGCCTAAACTTTACTTTGAGAATAAAAAAAAAAAACATGCATCAAATAACATTAAATTCAATAACTCATAGAAATTCCAGTAATTATTTAAGTACAACAGCTAAACTTAGTCAGATTTTTTTTCTCTTAATTGGTGCAGATTCTCAAAACAAGGCAAAATTTGGTACTTTTCGTTTATACGGGCACCAGTGTTATGCATATATATATCAATATATTGTATATATACATACATATGTACATGTATAATACATCTGCATTTACATATTTCTATACATATGTACATATGTAAAAATAAAACACGCATCCGGCTAATTGGAAAGTACCCAAAATTTTTGCATAAGCCATGCAAAAGACATCATTTTTATTTCATAGATAGAAAGCCCAAAGTGTAAACTTTTATTTAAAACAAAAAGGAATTGGAAATTTCATTTGCTTTTTTGTGTGCGTATGTAATATGTAAAAATAAAGCACTAATCCGGCTAATTGGAAAGTACCCAAAATTTTTGCATAAGCCATGCGAAAGACATCATTTTTATTTCATAGATATAAAGCCCAAAGTGTAAACTTTTATTTAAAACAAAAAGAAATGGGAAATTTCATTTGCTTTTTGTTGTGCATATGTAATATATAAAAAAAGCACTCATCCGGCTAATTGGAAAGTACACAAAAGTTTTGCATAAACCATGCGAAACACATCATTTTTATTTCATAGATAGAAAGCCCAAAGTGTAAACTTTTATTTAAAACAAAAAGAAATTGGAAATTTAATTTGCCTTTTTGTGTACAACCTTTTTCGTGAAGTCACAAAAATTTGGGAAAATAACCATAACTCTCAACTTTAGCTGACTTTTTTTATCCTAAATATTACAAGTAAATTTTTTAAATATTTTTTATTAAAATCTGCATCTTTTTATCTTCTTCCAGTGATATTTTTAGGATGATTCATGTTTTAGATCGAGAGAAACAATTTTTTGAAGATGGAACTGCAATCTCAGAATACAGACTCAGAAATGTGCGATTTGAGAAAAACCTAAGAATTGGACCCCCCCCCCCCCCATATCTCACAAACTATGAGATCTGGGAAGGAAAAATTTCTGATGGAATTATTTCATGATAGAATTAATGTGCACACAAAGTTTCATCCAAATCCCTGTGGGTCGGGTTACAAATGGGGGAAAAATTGGTTGAATTGACATGGAATGACCCTATAGGAAAAATTTAGTTACAGCATTTTTTGATGCACAGATTACACTTAAAATTAAAATGATGAATGTTTAAACACATATTTTGATTTTTATATACATTTAAGGTCTTTGAAAAATTTTAAAGCACTTCTGTTGTAATGGAAAATTTTGTTAAAAATATGAAAAATATTATTTTAAAAGGCGCATGGAACTTAAAATGGTTCATTATTTTTTTAAACTATCGTCCTAAAAGATAAAGCGAAATTATTATGGTGCTAAATCTTTATGAATCTGAATGATTATGGTGCTGGAAGTTTTTATAGTAATATATTTTTAGCACTGTACGTGGGTATAAAGTTTTTTGCTTTTCTTCTCCAAGGAGTATTTTATGCTTTGGTACATTTTTCTAAAATACTATTTTAGATAAACAGTTGAAACTTTCCAAAATTGTGGAACCGACCTATTTCTTTAAAAAATATATAACATTATATGTCTGAGTGAATTAAATTTGAAAATAATACAAAATATGTTCTTAGATTTTTTAGGATTTTCAAAGTTTTTTCGTAAATCAGTTTAAAATTTATTTCTTTTCAGCCAAAGGGAAAATTGCTTCTTATTATACTCAAATATTATATTTTCTGACACAATAACAAGTTTTAAATCAATGTATTCAACAGTCTTTTAGAAAAGTGCAACGAACAGACATATTACTCAAGAGTTTCATAGAGATATGTAAAATGTTAATTAATTCTTGTAAATTAATTTATACAGATATGAATTTCTTTCGATTTATATGGGTTATAATGTGTATTTTTATTGTAAAAAGTATTTCATTTCAATATCTATTTTTAAGTAAAATAATATTTCATTTTAATCTCTATTTTTAAGTAAAATACACAATGTTAAATATTTCGAAAATATTGCTTCAATTTACTTGTCAAGATGTTCTATATGCCTTTAAATAAAATTTTTAATAATTCAAGATCTAAAAAAACACTCTTTAACAAAACAAAACAGCAATAAACACAAAGATTTCTTGAAGTGACATATATTTGGCAATATGCCTGGAAAATAACATGTAATCTCAATAGATAACATGTAATCTCAACCTTACTTTTCATTAAAACAATCCATTACAATTTATATCTGTTACTCGAATGTTCTTTCCTAATAATAGGCTCTGGTAAATTGTCAAACGTCAAATGTCACTGTCGATTTGTCGAATATCTAAAGAAATACTTAATGAGAGTGTGCGAACTCTTCAGGAATGTCAGGAATATAAAATACGGGTTTGACCTCATATAAACTAAAAACCCATTACATTATGATCATTCTCCATCTATAAAAATGAACTTGCTGAGAAAAAAACCACGGTGCGTGCAAGGTAGATATTGGAATATATCGAGCGTCCACGCATTTTATTTTGGCAAATAGCGTGATTAGCGGCATAAAAGGAAAAGCAGGGAATTTAACAGACTTTGATAAAAGTCAAATCGTTACGGCTCGGCGACTGGGAACGTCGTTAACAGAAACGGTAAGAAACGGTGAGTTTCTGTTAAACAGTGTGTTTTCTGGTCCATCAAATCGACGGGCTCATGCAAATACAGCGATCTCCAACAGAAATCCTGGACAACGAATGCACAATTGTCCGGCGACAAGACGGTGGCTGCGGTATCGTTTTGTCGGTGGTATTTCACGGAGAACATTAGGATCCATAAACACCGTAGAACAATCCTTAATGTTTGTTTGCTACCTAAATATCGTTGCAAAACAAATACATTCATTCATGACAAGTATGTGATGTCGTTTTAACCCTTTGAAGGGATCTGGGATATACGTAGGTTGATCCAAAAAAAAGTTTACAACCAGAAGCATTTGAAACGTAAAATTTGAAACGTAAAAAATTGTGGAGCAAATATTTTCACCCAGGGTGGTTTACAGATGGCGCTAGTTGTCCTACAGCGGTTCTTCGAGTAAGTAGTGTCAGTACGCAGACATTTAAGAGCGACAATAATGGCACGACGTCTAGAAAAGTAGTCTCGCATAGAGGTGCGAGCCGTAATTCGATTCTTATGGGCCAAGAATGTGGCCGCATCCGAAATTCACAGACAAATCGTTGAGTAAAGGCGTCATTTTTCGGCATGACAATGCCAGGCCCCATACAGCTCGCCAGTCTCAGGAATTGCTGCAAAGGTTCAAGTGGGAGGTCTGGAATCATCCCTCATACAGCCGCGATTTGGCTCCAAGTGACTATTTCCTTTTCCCGGCGTTGAAGCGAAACGTATCGGGAACACGGTTCACCTCAGACGATGCAATGAAAACAGCTGCCGAGAAATGACTCAATGAGCAGGGCCCTGATTACTACCAAGACGGGATAAATAAGTTGGTCGAACGTTCTGATAAATGCCTAAACAGGTTTGGCGACTATGTGGAAAAGTAAAGGCCAGATGTGTCTCTTGATTGACATTTGTATCTTGTTTCTATTGTTAATAAATACTTTTTCCTTTGCCTTGTAAACTTTTTTTTTGGATCACCCCTCGTATTTTATCACACCTAATTTAAACGCCATTCTCACTAGAATCTATTAACGAAATTTTGTATTTTTAACTTTGGCGGCGAAACGTTGAAAAATTTCCTTTTCTTAATTTATAAGGAAAGTTTTCCATTTTTTCGGTGAGAAATCCATATTAGAGACATTACTGCTTGACTCTCTAGGAGTTAAACAGAATAATGTACCATGGTTCGAGGAACATTCTTGTGATTTTCAAATCATGTCTTGGCCTCCAAATTCACCAGACAATAATCGAATAAAATATCTGTGGTTTCACCTGAGGACCCGAGTTCGAATTCGTGGAAATTCGAGTTCCTGGAAAACCGAGGTTTAAGGGGTCATAGGACTTTTAAATTTGGAAAAAATGAAAAAAAATGACTACTTTCAACATTTAATCTTAAAAAGTATATGTTTTTAAAACACAATTTTTAGAGTGATGAAAGGTAGAAGAATGTTATTTCATTTCATATATTTTTAAAATTACAATATGCAGAATTAATATTTATAGGGGGCTTCAAACTGTCAGACATTTGACAAGCAGAAAATTGCCATGACAACTTACGCGCAGGGTTAAAAATAAATTTTGATCTAGATCAACAATTTTGGTGCCCAATTATACGCTAGATTATAATGATTATTCTGAACCTAAATAAATGTGTATTTAAAGCTTTTTTATGCTTTTAACCCATTAGTGCCTAGCGTCCCTTTTTATTGACGCTTCAAAATGTGCATTCAGCACTGTTTTTGACACCGTTAAAAAATATAAGCAATAATTATTTTATTTAAATGATGCATTTTCGTGATTAATGAACTAAACTTAAATCTTCTAAAAATAGTGGTGCCAACCAAATAAAATTTACGCAAAAGATGCTGGACACGAATGGGTTAATGAAACATTTCATTTAGATTATACAAGTTTTGAAATTTTCAACATTATAACCACCTAATTTTTTTTTTCAACAATAAACATCTAATTTAGTTTCAGTTTATTCAGACTAACATAACATATGTCTTCTGAAAATTTCATGAAAAAATATTGAAAAGTTTTCAAGTAATCTTGCGAGTTATGCTCAAAAACCTCAATCTGAGAAAAATGTCTTTAAAATTTTATTTTACGAAAACAAATCATTTGGCGCTTCGTACGTTTTAGGCTATAACTCGAGTAATTATAGGAATATTTTAATGTAGCTTGTTTTATAATGTTCAGAAACGCTTACCCATTAACATATATTTTTTGAAAAATTCGAAAGTTTTGAAAGTTTAAAAGTCCTATGACCTCTTAAGCGCGAAAAGTGGTCCTATGCGGTATTAAACAGGTGGTTATTAAGTAATGGCTCTTCGGTGTATTTAAAGGAAAGCTCAGTCAAGCAGACAAACAGTGGAACCAGAATATATTGCATTTTTGCGTTTGCAATTACTTATGTTACACTGTACGAGGTACAATTAATATACGCTATTTAGATTTACTACAAAACAGTTGTTGTAGAGTATGATACGAATGAATTAATGAAAACTGCTTTGCAGTTTACTTAAAAAATTAAGAAATTAAAATTGTAATATTCGAAATAAAAGAAAAAATAATACTGCAATATTATTGTCAGTACTTTAATATTTGTTTAATGAAAACATTTACGTAATAGTCGGATGTTCATTGTTCAGGTAGTTCTTATAGATGTTTTAACAGAAACGTATTTTCTTTGATGTTGAAGTAGAATAAATAGGAACGGGAACAAGCCCGCTGAAAAGGAAGGTGAAAACTACAGAATCCTCTTAGAAAACATAATTTTCTTTTAGCTTGAAACACTAATATGTTTTTGTAATAAAATAAGGACCATGCTTGAAACAAAATCTTGGTTGTTTTGAATAGAAGATAATAATCTTTGTGAAAAATATATTTTGAAAGAATAAATCATTTATTGAATTGTAAGAAAATAAACTCACTCAAGAAAGAATTAATGTCCAGAAAATTTCATTATAATAATTTTTTTGATAAAGCCACATATTTGAAGTCTACGCAAAATTTCAGTGATTTGAAATAAGTTTTATTTACACTGTAAAAAAAATCATGAGGTTACTAAATATTTTTTAGTAAATTTGTATTCCACAGAATCTTTTAGTAACCATTACTCACAGTTCAAATAGTAACCATTTCAAACTTTTTTTTTGAAAGTGAAACAACATTTCTTTTGTAAACTGCACAAAAGAATTTTTTGTAACTTAAAACTTTTTAGTATGAGCCACCAAGCAAATTTTAGTAACAGCTCCAAAGTTATTTTTAGTAACCATTATTCACAGATTCTTAGTAAGTATTCCAAATGCAGTTTAAGCAAGTGAAACAAACATTTATTTTGTGAACTGTATAAATGAATTTTTCGTATAACTAACTTAGAACTTTTTAGCGAGAACCACGAAATGAGTTTTGTTGTTGACGTGTGCCCGAAGGGCAGGAGCTTCATTTGTACTGCATCCAGTGGGTAAGAAGACAGACTTCTGCAGTAGAAGGTTTTCGGCAAGGCCTCTATAGATGGCAGCAACAAACATGGCCTCCGGCTCAATTTTGATAGGCTTATGAAGGGGAGGGAACGCCCAGATATCATTAACCATGGTAACTGCTACGACAGGATTTTCATAACCCCTTTATTTAACGGATACTTACACTGCATACACTCGGTGCGTCTTTGGTGGTGTCGAGCATCGAACCCGGGATCTTTCAGACTGGAGTTCGGTGCTATGACCACTAGGCTATCACGGCCACACCAAGTGAGTTTTAGTAATAGCTATTAAAAATATAAAACTATTAACTCTATTCGTTGCTAGCTTTTTTATAGTAATTCTTACAGATTTTCTTGTAACTGAGTAAGATTACAAAAAAAATTAGTAATTGCAAGTATCACTGAGAGAAACTAAAATATTTTTATTAGATCGACCCCTTTTTTTTACAGTGTATAATGCAGTAGTGTATGTGCACTCAAAATATGTTTTCTATTTGAATCTACTGATTTTATTGAATAAGTTTAAGCTTCAATACCACTGTGTTTTTACACCTTAATACGATGATAATAATTCATTTTTCATTTTTTTAGATACATATTGTTTTCCATTTTTTTGTTATTTTTCAACTGTTCATTGTCGGCATTTTATTTAACGGAACGATAAAGGTTTGAAATGAAGAAACTGGGTAAAATTGGACAGTGGATAAGGAATCCTGCAAGTAATTTAGAGCAATTACTTCCTGCTTTATATATTTTTTATGTTTCATGAAAAAAAATGTAACTTCTAAAATAATAGCAAAATTTTCAACAGCAAATATTACATCAGAAATACATGATAAAAATTCTTATAATCAAACTTTTGAAAAACTATTCAGAGCATTTTGAATGAAAGGAAATTCAGAAAAACATTTTCTTGAATTGTTTATAAGATTTTTTGTTCAAATTATTCATTTTTGTGATACGTCTTTTTTCTATGTTTAAGAATGCGGAAGAATATCTTATTTTTTAAGCCTGTTGCTAAGCCTGTGTAGTATTTTTTTGCATGATTTTCAGAAGCAACATAAAATAAGTTTCCTATTTATATCTTTAATAATACTTTTTGTTCACTGATGTAAAGAATTGTCGCACAACCTAAACTTTTATTAAGTTTGGATATATTTGTGCAAAGATGAAATAAGTAACTATGCGTTTTTAAAAAATCGATAATTAAAAAATATATAAGAAAATCAATATTTTACCAACCATGTAGCGAAACTCCATGGTATTACAGTATAAATTGTATGGCATTGCAGCACAAAGTTTTTCCTTGCAAAATGTCTTTAGAAACATAAAAAATATATAAAAGTATAAAAGAGAAACTTGCGCTAAATTATACGATAAAGATACTTTTTTAGTCACAGTAATTAACAAGATTTTTTTAAATTATAATTATTAAACTTAATGGAACAAGAAGATACTTTATTTGACATAAGGTCAAATTACGATTTAATACGTAAAACAAAATTTGTAAGAATTAATTTTTAATTACAAAGAAAGTGTTCGTTTAAGGATAATACCAATCTGTAGAGACTATTATTTCTTTCCATGCAATTAGCTGCAATTACATTTTTTAACTTTTTCTTAAATCTTGTGTTATAAGATTTTTAAGCGAAAGAAACGTAATTATTTTAAAATATCTATTGAAAAAGTAACGATAGGTGAACAAGATTCGTCCGTTCCTGAAATTTACTTTAATAAAAAACGCGTATAACATCGGCTATTTAAGGGGGCTCAGGGGTTGAAAACGTTTCAAAAAATCGATTTTTTTTATGATATAGTTTGATTATTGAATTAATTCTTAACTCAATGGAAAAAATCGCGTAAAAATATCTGCATTTTTAACGGAGTTACAAGCATTTATGTATGAACACTTTCATAGCCGCACTCATATAATTTCAAATTTAAGTCGCGTTTTCTCAAAACTTGATTTTTGACGACTAACATCAAGATTTAAAAAAACTATTTGATGGAATAGCTTAATTTTTTTTTGCATGCATATAACATCATTATCTATAGAATGAATTAATATATTTTAGATAATTTAATATTTTGAGTATTTTTAATGACAAAAAAGTTTTTTAATTTTCAAGTTTGAGAGATTTTTTAACAATTTTTTTTTAAGTGAAAGTTACATCCTTAATTCAGTCTATAGCTAGTAATGTTATATGCATGCAAAAAAATTGAGCCATTCCATCAAATAGTTTTTTTAATCTTGGCGTTAATCGTCAAAAATCAAGTTTTGAGAAAACGCGACTTAAATTTGAAATTATATGGGTGCGTCAATGAAAGTATTGATACATAAATGCTTATAACTCCGTTAAAAATGCAAATAATTTTATGCGGTGTTTTGCATTGAGTTAAGAATTAATTGAATAATCAAATTAGATCATAAAAAATCGATTTTTTGAAAAGTTTTCAATCCCTGAGCCCCCTTAACAGCGCAGGTATATGCGATTTTAATAGATTTTACTGCTGTTTATCCTTGTTATGTCCAAACGTGAAACATGCGGTGTGGATATTCCAGCCATTAGAAGGTTTGGTTGGTAAGTGAGAGGTCGGAAGAAAAGAATTGTCCCCACCCCTTCTCCAGTTAGCATTAAAATTGCGGATAAAAAACTACAAAGCCAGTTGCAATGCAATAGCATACCATCTTTGATGTCTATTAAATTGAAGCTGCAGCCTTATCAATAATGCCCACTTGTCGGCCGTTTTGTTGGGCTATGGGGCATTAAAATGAATAACACAACAGCAGTGTTGACGACAAAGTACGTAAAGTTATTTTTAAATTATTTAAATTCGTATTATAGTAACCTTTATTTACACAAAATTTCGCAGATTGAAGTAGCCTCGCGCTAATTTTCTTTATTAAACTAGATTATTTTGCATTGAAAATGCACCGAAAAATGACACATTTATCTTAGTCTGATCTTCATTTCTTTTTCCAAAATGTGTATTGAAAGTGAAACTCAACTCTCATTGTAACAGATCCATAACAATTATCGAGTCATGACAAGCGAGGTGACCATATTCATAGTACGTCTCTTAACGGTATTATCAGCCTAGTAAACACCTTACCAGGTATGTAACCCGTTAAGCAGAGATAACTCGGCAGGTAGGGGCCTGGTCATCGGTTAAAAAGAAAGAAAGCCTAGTAAACACATTTGCGATAGTTCGTGTATTCCCAGGGAAAATGTGTCCAATGAGATTACTTAGATTTATTTCTGAGCATCTTGTGGAATAATGTTCAATGTACAGCTTCATTATTTTTTAAAATATCCTATTAATTGTTCTTTCCTTTTATGGTAAGAAATGTAATGCAGAATTAGATTGCTGAAAAGGATCATGTTGAATCTTACAACCATGTCATAATTTCACATTTCGTTTTATGTGTTAAGCGATAATTGAAGGGTTTGCTGCAAAAAAGATGTAGCTCCATTTATGCACTTTTGGTAAAGTTTACGAAAAAAAAAATTTAATTGTTTAAACTTTAAAGTTTTCTCAAAAGTATTTTTCTACTCATGCATTATCACATACATTTATAAACGTTTGCCACCAATAATATCCAGAAATACCCTTTCTGAATGTCTTTTTTTAAACAAGAAAGTAGAAATCTAAATAATGTCAAAATGGAGCTACCGCCTATTTTCAGCAAATCCTTCAATTAGAAAAGTTACAATAAATATAACTTATTTCAGAATTTTCCAAAACAAAAGTAGGTAAAATGTTATGAAAGAAACTAGGACACAACATTTAATGAACTATTAGAAAAATGCAATGTCTTTTATTCGAGCTTGAATTAGAAATGACTGAATGAGGAAAATTCTATCTAATAACAATCAAAACTCTTCTTAAAGCTGTGATTCTATAGTGATAATTTAGTATTTTGATTTTACGTATTGAAGGAAAAATAAGCTGTATAATTAAAAGCAGAAATCGTGATAATAGCAAATGGTATAGGAAGAAATATTGTCTAAGAAAATAGAATACTTAGAGTTTAAAAAAGTATACGCACGTGGTTATATTTATATGGTTTTATGGTAAAAGAACTTTAATGTGTTACAGTATATCATTAACATCATTAGTTCTACCGGGTACATACATGAGATTTCCCGATGTTCATATATTTGTGCCTAAATAAATAAACTGTTCAGAACAATGATATTTACTTATCTGCTTTTATGTGCCAAAAATATTCGTAGATTTTTCGAATTTTTCATCATGATGCATTTTTTTCAAAACTAATAGAGTAATATTCTGAATAATGTATGAAAAGAATGTGAAGGATATTTCTTACCTAAGGGTGCATTTCACTTACTTTCGGAATTCTGCACTGTAATGTTAAGTCTATGGACGTTTGATGCATGCGTGTATTTGAAATATCGCCTCTAGAAATTAATAGTTTGAACTTGTATTTTTTGCGTACACTTCTTTAAAAATGCCTCTGTATTTCTTAGTTCTCAAAATGTATCTAATGAAATATTTCATTTTATGTGAAATGTTAAAATCTTACTTGGAATCTGTCAGCTTTTAACAGTTAAAATATAAAATTCCGCATAGAGTTTAGAAATATTTTGAGAGCTTAGAAAAAGAAAGACATCTTTTATTAAAAGTATACAGAATAAACAAATTAAAAACATCGATTTCCCCAACAGATATTTTAAATATACAAATGCATCAAACGTCCATAACATTATGGAGGAGAATTACGAAACTGAGTGACCAGCACCTTTAAGTGCTTATTTTACCACTGAAATTTTCAGGTTATTTTCTCTAGTGTTGTTTTGCATTTATTCCTTCATGTCAGTACTGTGTCATTTTTTGTAACTTTCACTCCATATAAATGTCCCTAATATATGCACTTATTTGTTAAGTACTGTCATTTACACATGTTTCATTGAATTTTTCAATCACTTTCTTTGTATTACGACTTTTAAATTACTTTTTATTGAAACTTTAGATGTAACTCTTTTAGAAATTTTCTAAAAACATTTATAAATCTATATTAACATCAACTAATTGCTATTTTTGAGTTATTTTACATGTTTGTATAATGTTTGTAATTAAGAAATTTTAATAATGGATATTTTATAACATTTATAGACTTTATTGATATCAGATTAGCAAAAACGTAAAATTTTCAATTAATAAATCTCTTTAAAACTAAATGTTTATAAAATATTAAACTAAATCTAATTCAGAGAAGAAATCATATTATTAATGAAGCAATAAGTCACCAAATTTATTACCAAATAATACATTCAGGGC
This sequence comes from Maratus speculifer, assembly GCA_964019185.1. Lineage (NCBI taxonomy): Eukaryota > Metazoa > Arthropoda > Arachnida > Araneae > Salticidae > Maratus > Maratus speculifer. Next base: position 47,792,418 of record OZ025293.1, read on the forward strand.
TCCCAACTGGTCCGCGAACTGAACATAAACATTTTTAACAGAAAATGTCATTGTATGTTTCTGCAGAATTTGCTACATAATTAATCTTCAAACCTAGTTTCTAGGCTATTTGCAAGAAAAATCTAAAACGAAAATTTCTTTAAGATAATGTTGATGTTCAATTGGTGGACCATTTGGGAGCCCTATACATTGAAAAAAACTGAATTTTTTTTAACTAAAATGTTTATAAACTCGATTTAAACTGATTTACAGATACAAGTAACAAATTCTCATTAAAACGTACAATAAAGTTTACTTTTTAAAAGTTATCATCTTAGCTTAAAATTAAGGGTTTCAGCATTACTATTTTTAAAATAAGATTAAGGTATAGTCATTCAGGGTAACGTTGATCCATAATTAGTAACTTTGCTCCAGGTCGTAATTTTCAATATTTAATTTTCAATTTTGACTTCAAAGGCTGGATAATCTCCAGTGCTTCACTCTGTTAGCAAAGCTCTAAATTGGGATTTTCATTCTTTATATTAGAAAATATACTAACCATTCATTGCATCATCCATCCATTATTGTGAAATACTTTTTTCAAGTTATTTTGAATACTGTTTTAAAGTTGTCATAATCCAATGAAATTTTTATAGTAAGTAAAAATATACTTGTTTATTAGATATATTATTATCTAAATCTTGTTCATATGTTAATATTTTATTATTTACTAATATATTATTATTTACTAATCTATACTAATAAAATCCGTGCCTCTCTGTCTGTCTGTCTGTCTGTCTGCTTGAAGCCGATTACTGTTCGCAACGCGGGCGAGTTGGAAGTCGCGAGAGGTGTCTTTCGATTCGAAAAATTCCGGGAAAGTCATTTCGGGCATTTTCGAGACCGTAGGACCAAAACTAAAAAAGTTATGAAATAAAAACCGGTCGGTAATCGGAACGGAATACGTCTAATTTCCCAAACGGAGCTCAAACGGAGCTCTGAGGCAGAACACTGTGCCACCTTGCGGTGAACGACCTGAACTTTTCCCCTTTGGCTAAAAGAAGAAGCAGCCGAAAACCTCTTTTTTCTCCCGGGAAAACGACTTTTTCTTTCGTTTCGGTTCTTTGAAAAAGAACTAATTGGTAAAAAATGTTAAACACGGTTTATTTTCATACTTTTTTTTGGTAGTATACACGAATATTGTGTAACCTAAGATTTAGGCGATTAATACTAATTTTTGTTAGTACAAACGGAAAACGAGCTGCCAAAATTATTTGTTAGTTATGTTGTTTGTGATACTAATGAAATTACTTATTTTCTTTTTATAGCAGTCTTTTGCAGTTTTTAATACCCAAACTTTTTTTTGCGCGTTTTTTCTTAAACCATCATGCAGACAGTTTTTAAAGTAGAAAAAAACTGATTACATATTGAGAATCTGCGTAAAAGTCTGCTTCTGATGAACCAAAAAATACGAGAAAATGTATTATGGGCGCGCAGCGCCAACCGTGCAAAACCAAATATTTTTAACAGGACGATGGCGACCATGGCGCGTAGCGCCGGTGGGTGGTAGGCCGGTGGGCCGCCTTTGCACGGTGGGCACGTAGCGCCCACTGTGCGAAATCACATATTTTTAACGGGATAATGGGCGCATAACAACCATAGCTCTTTAATTTACTTTTTTTGTGCTTGAGGATTCGAACTCCAAGACTTGCTTATTAAATGAATTTTTTTGCTTATTATATACTGCTTAATATCGAGGTTCGTATGGAAAAAGTGGCCCAGCTAGCGGGCGTAGCTCGCTAGTCTATACTAATAAAATCCGTGCGCCTCTGTCTGTCTGTCTGCTTGAAGCCGATTACAGTTCGTAACGCGGGCGAGTTGGAAGTCGCGAGAGGTGTCTTTCGATTCGAAAAATTCCGGGAAAGTCATTTTGGGCATTTTCCAGACCGTAGGACCAAAATTAAAAAAGTTATGAATTAAAAACCGGTCGGGAATCGGAACGGAATACGTCTAATTTCCCAAACGGAGCTCAAACGGAGCTCTGAGGCAGAACACTGCGCCACCTTGCGGTGAACGACCTGAACTTTTCCCCTTTGGCTAAAAGAAGAAGCAGCCGAAAACCTCTTTTTTCTCCCGGAAAAACGACTTTTTCTTTCGTTTCGGTTCTTTGAAAAAGAACTAATTGGTAAAAAATGTTAAACACGGTATATTTTCATACTTTTTTTTTTGGTAGTATACACGAATATTGTGTAACCTAAGATTTAGGCGACTAATACTAATTTTTGTTAGTACAAACGGAAAACGAGCTGCCAAAATTATTTGTTAGTTATGTTGTTTGTGATATTAATGAAATTACTTATTTTCTTTTTATAGCAGTCTTTTGCAGTTTTTAATACCCAAACTTTTTTTTGCGCGTTTTTTCTTAAACCATCATTCAGACAGTTTTTAAAGTAGAAAAAAACTGATTACATATTCAGAATCTTCGTAAAAGTCTGCTTCTGATGAACCAAAAAATACGAGAAAATGTCTTATGGGACGCAGCGCCAACCGTGCAAAACCAAATATTTTTAACGGGACGATGGCGACCATGGCGCGTAGCGCCGGTGGGTGGTAGGCCGGTGGGCCGCCTTTGCACGGTGGGCACGTAGCGCCCACTGTGCGAAATCACATATTTTTAACGGGATAATGGGCGCATAACAACCATAGCTCTTTAATTTACTTTTTTTGTGCTTGAGGATTCGAACTCCAAGACTTGCTTATTAAATGAATTTTTTTGCTTATTATATACTGCTTAATATCGAGGTTCGTTTGGAAAAAGTGGCCCAGCTAGCGGGCGTAGCTCGCTAGTCTATACTAATAAAATCCGTGCGCCTCTGTCTGTGTCTGCTTGAAGCCGATTATAGTTCGTAACGCGGGCGAGTTGGAAGTCGCGAGAGGTGTCTTTCGATTCGAAAAATTCCGGGAAAGTCATTTCGGGCATTTTCAAGACCGTGGTACCAAAATTAAAAAAGTTATGAATTAAAAACCGGTCGGGAATCGGAACGGAAAACGTCATTTCCCAAACGGGGCTCAAACGGACCTCTCAGGCAGAACACTGCGCCACCTTGCGGTGATCGACCAGAACTTTTCCCCTTTGGCTACAAGAAGAAGCAGCCGAAAACCCCTTTTTCTCCCGTGTCATTTTGTCAAAGAATGTATAAGAGAAAAGTAACTGATTGGTAAAAAATGTTAAAAACGGTTTAATTAATATAATAAGTGCAACTATTTAAGCACAGCAAGATATGTTCAATAAGAGGTAATAGTGTTGCTAATTAATATTTTGAGGATCTCAGATGTAACTGGCTATTCATATATTTATTCTGTATGTGAGTATTAATCGTTGTAGCTCATTTTCATACTTTTTCTTTTTGGTAGCGTACACGAATATTGTGTAACCTAAGATTTACGCGGTTAATACTAATTTCTGTTAGTACAAACGGAAAACGAGCTGTCAAAATCATTTATTAGTTATGTTGTTTGTGATATTAATGAAATTACTTATTTTCTTTTTATAGCAGTCTTTTGCAGTTTTTAATACCCAAACTTTTTTTTGCGCGTTTTTTCTTAAACCATCATGCAGACAGTTTTTAAAGTAGAAAAACTGATTACATATTCAGAATCTGCGTAAAAGTCTGCTTCTGATGAACCAAAAAATACGAGAAAATGTATTATGGACGCGCAGCGCCAACCGTGCAAAACCAAATATTTTTAACGTGACGATGGCGACTATGGCGCGTAGCGCCCACTGTGCAAAATCACATATTTTTAACGGGATAATGAGTGCATAACAACCATAGCTCTTTAATTTACTTTTTTTGTGCTTGAGGATTCGAACACCAAGACTTGCTTATTAAATGAATTTTTTTGCTTATTATATACTGCTTAATATCGAGGTTCGTTTTGAAAAAGTGGCCCAGCTAGCGGGCGTAGCTCGCTAGTAGTTAATAAAAGATAAAACAAGAAGGCACTGTCATTTTATCCCTTTTCAGAATATCTTTGAGCTGGCACAAAATTAGTCACACGTTTATTGTTTACTGATTATAATTATTAACAAATTATATGAAAACTAAAAATTTTAGAAAATGTATGTATTTAAATGAAGTATATTCAGAAAATAAAGGTCGTATATCAGTAATCATTGTAAACATGCCTTTCAATGAAATTTCCAGATTTTTCCTTCCAGATTTGGCTACCAAAATGGCAATATACTTCCCCTATTATCACCTTGCGTATTGATACTTTATGAGATGCTTCTGTAACTATGTTTATATTATTGAGATAAAACAATAAAAATTGTTTTTAAGTTTTATATAAGCAGTAAAAAATTATTTTTTTTTTTTTTGCTATATACATTCATGTTTTTATTCTTCCACTCTGCATATGCATAATATTTGTTGTAATATCATAAACTATAGAAATCTTCTGGTGATAGTGAATGCAAGTTAAGAGCCTTTAAATACAAATACGAAAGATCTTTGTTTCTAAGTTTTTCTAACTGTACTATTTTTTTTCTCATAATGCATTATTTTACATGATGTTTATCATATAGTGCAAAGTTAACCTATATGACTGGATAACTTTGAACGAGGTAAAAATTCATTTTTGTTTACATCATTATTATTCCTTAATTTCTCATAGTTATACAATAATTTAGGAGCATGTTTCTCTTTTATGTCACTAGTTGCAACAATGTTAGTAAAAAAAGAGTGGGGCATCTGAAAAAAGAGAAAATGCGAATCAAATTTACCCTGAATGACTGTGTATATTTTTTAATTCTATGAAATTGACTCGTAAAAGCTTTAAAAAATTAATTACTTTTTTATTTGTTACTTAGGATATATGTTATGTTTAAATTAACACCATCGTGACAAGCATATGTTTCAGATTTTTTAATGCTTTATCACCTGTTTTTCCAAACAGAAATGGTTGCCTAGTAGAATTACGGAAATACCCTGTTAAATAAGGCAAAATGTACAATAAAAATATTAGTGGAAATATTCAAAGCTCCTGAGAGCCTTGTACGTCACGCATACGTCACAATCACCCAGCAAGGGTTAATGAGATTCAGTATTTGTCTGGTCAGTTTGATATAATTATTTTTTCAAATTTCAATATCAGTCATGAATCATAATCTCTAAAATGTAACAATTTTCCTTAAATCCTCACTCTGATTTGATAAGTATGTTGTAATAAATTAAAAATTTTTTTAAGTAAATTTGGCAAATTTCCTTGAAAAAGTAACTGAACATACTGTAATATACATTTAATAACAATAAGATAATATTACATATATGATTATTCATCATTTTATATTATAATTTAATATACATTATCTTTAATATTTAATTAAGAGAACACTTTTACATTTTAGAAAGTTCTAGATTTTTTACTTTTTGTGTATTTTTTGTGTTAATGTATTTGTATAATGTTTACGTATAAATAAAACGCTTGCTAAACATATATTTAATGTGATTTCAAAAGAACATACATTAAAAAATTTTTAAAAAATTTCAAATACTTCTAATATTTGTATTCCATTTTAGTTATGTATGTCATATTCATCACACTTTTTATCGTATTTTAATATTTAACTTCATTTAATGTGGAATTTGTTTTAAGTATGAATATTTATTATGTCATAATTTTTATACGTAGGTGTGGTTGGCATATCAAATTGGAAATTAAAGTATTGTACTGTGTACAAGGATTATAATGTTGAATATTGTTATTGTATATAAGTATTGTGCAAAATAAAAAAAAAATAAATTTTAAAAGTTGTCATGCTTACATTATTGTTGCATACTCATTTTTGAAGCCTTGTCATTTATTTCTATTATATCGCAGATCAAAACCTAATATATAAGAATAACAACAAAATACTAAACAGAATGAATACGATATTTATAATCGCGTTTTATAACACAGATGACTTTATAATTTAGATCTGTAGTTCTCGAGCTAAAATGTGCTTATTTCGAAAACCAAGCTCAGTATCTGGAATGATTCCCAAACTTTCATTTACTGTAGCATGATAATATTGCAAAAGGGTTTTAAAAATAACAGATGTAGGATTTTCGCGATCAGAAAAATGTACGTCAATGTAAGTTGAAAAGGGATTAAATATTTCTAGGCGTGGGGGTAAAAAACACACACACACAAAATATATATAACTTCTTCTTTTTAAGTTTTGTTGCTTTCCGAACACACTGTGTAAAAAAAAGATATCGTACATTGTGAAGAAAGATAATTTTCTTTAACTCATAAAAATATAATATAACTGCAAAATAAATTTAAACAAAGTTTCTAAATTATAAGAATAATGTTGAATTGGTAGAAAACTTGAATGAAATGTAACATTTTTTCTAAAGAAGTAGTGGTACATGGGTGTATCAAATATAAACCGGAATTTCTTCTTGGAGTCTTTAAGGTCATCGCGAGGGTGCTCAAATCTTACGACGACTTCAAGTGGGCATGCCTGACGAAAACCCAAGTGTATGACTGGCACAGAAATTTTGTGAAATGGCGAACGAAAGGTGAAAACACACACACACACTCGCCGCCTTCTGATAAGTTTGACTGGGGAGAAAATTTACTCCATTTTGGGCATTCTCGAGGGTACTGCCAATTATTGTTAGCTGTTGGGCGAAACAAAACGTATATATCTTAGAAAAAACACAAAATTCCGATCAGGGAAGTGATATTGCCTCATCACAATACCCATCTCCATACATCTAATCTGACGCACTAAAATCTAGATTAAACGTATTGGACAACACTGGAACAACATCCCTATAGTCTTGAGTTATTCCCCTATAATTATCACATGCTTGGGCTTTTAAAAGACTCATTAGAAGGTGAAAGAATCAGTGAGGACACTGCTGTTGAAGCCTTAGTCTACAATCAGCTTGAGATGTGTGTGTGTGTATTTTATGACGGCCGATTATCTACGCTAGGGATATAGGCCCAGGGGGAGGCATGCCCTTCGTGGGGGTCTTTCTAAGGGAACCTAACCCGTATTTACGCAAGGTTCGAAGAAAACCACGAAAACTCCGAACGGTTAGGCCGACGGCCGCGGTTGGGTTCGAACCCAGCACCTGCCGTCTACCAGTTGAGAGGTCAGACCCTCTCGGCCACTGGTGGGGCATCAGCTTGAGATGACGGTATCAAAAACTTTGAATCCGTTCAAGAAAATATGTTTTGAAATCAAGAGATTATATAGAAAAATAATATTTAACTTTATGCTTTGTATCTTGTACAAATAAATTAAAAAACGAAAATTCCTGTTTATATTTGATTCAACCTTTCTAGAATCTGATGTTAGCGGGCTCTTTCTGGTTTTGAAAAGTTTGCTCTGAGCACAGAAATGTAGCCATAAACCTAACAGGCTTAAGGATATCGGAAACTGTAGAAGTAAGGTGGAAGCAATGAATCGTAACCTAATCGTAATGTGCTACAAATTTTACAATACCAAAATTAAAAGCTTTTATATTTTAACTGTCTCCGTTTTCGAGATAAGTAGTAAATATAAAGTTCTTTTTCAAAATGAATTTTCACTGAAAAAAAAAATAAAAACAACAAACTTTTACCTTAATTTTATATCTTGTCTTCGCAACTCTCTAATTAATTTAAGCTAAACACAGCATATATATTGAGGTAATCCATTTATTGAACATAAAATAGCACCTGAAAGCAAGAATGGGACACTGAGAAAGAGAGACGCATGACACATGTTGCATTTAGGTCTTTCTATACAAAATGAGAAAATCAGATGTGACTGACGAGTCACAGATATTTCTGAATAGCTTCATATAAGTAGATATATTCATTTACGAGTAAATGCAAAGTTTCAGGCTTGTTTATTTCAGTATAAAAAATTATATGAAAATTTGATACAGAATCGAGGTTTTGTGTACATGCTTAAAATTTCTAGTGCGATTATTAGCTTTAGGAACGGAAAGTCTGAAAGAGAAATTATTTACAATTAAGAATGATTAATAAGTAATGGATTAGCGTAATTTAGTAACTGTATTTTTAATCTACAATTTAGAAATAAATAAATAATAAAAAAATTATGTAGAAAATGTGAATATTTCTATTATTTGTCTGTACAGAAAGGACACCTCACATAGTTTAAAAATTCTTTGACGTTATAGCTAATGTTATATTTTAAATATCTAAAGTTTCATTTTTGCCTTTTTATTCCTCAATGAAAAAAAATAAACAATGAAAACTGTTGATGGAAAAATTCAATATTTCTATTAGTTTAATATGAAAAAATGCTTTCAAAACTTTTAAATTATTTGATATTATAAATAAAAGTGTATATTAAATACAGAAATCTTTATTCTTGCTTTCAGTTTATTTTTGCGTTATGAATACTTCAAATTTGAGTATTAAAAAAAAAAAGAAAGCTTCATTTGAATAAATAATCATACATTAATTCTAAATACAAATATGAAAAGTAGATGACAGCACAAATGTTTTTTTCTCTTCAAATCCTGCAATATTTTAAGAAACGCACGCGATTTTAAGGAGATACAGTCCGTGGAATAAAAAGAATGGTACGTTTTTGAACCCATTTTTGCTACGTTATGAATTAAAAGGCAATCTTGAATTTTTTTGTGTATCACGGACCTATTAATCCTCAAACTGGTCAATATTATTAATGTTGTAACATTCCTTTATTTATTTTTTGCGGATACATTAGAGGAAAAATTCTGATTTTGTAGGATTTTTTTTAAATAAAAAGTGTTAAAGTTATACTTATTAGTGTTAGTTATTAGTTTTAGTTATTAGTTATTAGCTTTATTAGTGTTAAATAAAAATTAATGCACATATACAATTCATATTCAAATAGAGCTCTTTAGAATATCTTTATGGGAAATAAATTATTTTAGCAGTTTTGGACATTTCAAAAGCAATGTTGAAATCTACAAAGATGCAGATTCGAACAAGGAAATCTTAATAAAATATTCTATATATAATCTGAGCAAAAATATTTTCAATAAAAAACTTAAACAGCTTTAAATAAAAATTCCAGCAAGAAATATTTTTATAAAACTTGAATGAATTTTCTCGTGGTTCTAGTGTTTAATCAGTTCCTATGTGGGCACAGCTTTTTTATATTTTTTGTTTATTTTACGTGGAATGACCCATTTATTTATTCAGTATTCTAAAACAACCACATGTAATTAATCTCAAATCAGAATAAACCATATCTTTTAAACAGTGAAAGCATATTTCTTTCCTACAAATATTTTTTATCTTCCAGATGAAAAATGTAAAGCACGTATCATAATAAAAGAAGATAGATAATGCTTTTTAACCCCCATATAATATCTGTGAAAATACAATATTAATCCCATCGCGACGGAACCTTTTGCGAAATTTTTAATGTTTTGTCACCGGTTTTTAAAAGTAGAAATTCGTTCCTTATTAAATCGAGAAAATGTTCCGATTAAATAAGGCAAATTTTACAGTATAATTTTACTGGTGGGGACAAATAAGGATTCTTAAGCCTTTTTGCGGCACGTATACATGTCGCTCGTCCCCAAGGGGTTAATTAAAATATTACTTTATCATGAATGTCCTCTAATTTGTACGTACGTTTCACTGTTACAACAGTTGAGAGAGGACCGGTGCGTTTTTTATATTATTTAAATAGACTGAAAATTAAAACCGTTAAATATTTGGATCTATTTTATATTTGTTTTATACATAACAAAAAACATATCTTTAGCACAGTTGTATACGAAACTGGGAAGAAAACTTTTAATTGAAATAGTTTTAATTAAAAATGTAGCAATCCTTACCACATCAACCTATGCTTCAAACTGGAATTTAATAAATGCTTTTTTAGAAATAAAATTTAATACGAAAAACACTGTTTAAATACGTCATAAAATATAATTATTTAAGGCTGCACCTTATGAAACATCCCATGAGTTACTCATTTATTGAAGAAATTTTATAGACAATTTTCAAGCAATTTTTCCTTCCAACAAATCTCGTAACGCGCTGTTTTCAAGACGAAATCGCCATAACCGACAATATCCAATAAAATACCTTATAATTTTCACTAACATTTTCCTTATTTTTTCTAAATAAAAAGAATATTGCCCAGTTAAACTGGTGGCGTTGAGCTCACAGGCTTAGCATACTAATTGTATGTTACACCTTTTTTTTAGAGGAATAATGCTCTTCCAAAAACAAATTAAATGCGTGGGGGATAAGCTCCAATCCCTTCTCTCTATACTTAATCGCTGAACCTCCAAAACTAATCTGGGATACGCCTTATCATATAATGAAACTATATCCAAAATTCGAAGCAAGTCTAATGATTCCGCATAAAATACTTTTTATATATTTAAGAAGAGTTATCCTCTCCCCTGTATACTTAACTATTAAACCGCCAAAAATAAATAGAAATTTGCCTTATCAAAATGAACATATATTCAAAATTTAAAGTAAATCAGATAATTCTGCATAAATACCCATATATATAATTTAAGAGGGGTCATCCCCCGTTCCTTTCTTTATACTTAATCATTAAACCTCCAAAACTATTCAGCGATTTGCCTTATTAGAAAGAAGTTATATCCAAAAGTTAAAGCAAATCGGATAATTCTGAATAAATCCCATTTATCTGATTTAAGTGAACGCTAATCGCCCGTTCCGAATTTATACTTAACAAAATAATCCTACAAATAATCAAAGCTTCGTCTTATCGCTATGAACCTATATTTAATCAAATCGGTTAATTCTGCATCACAAAACTGTTTATCTTAATTAAGAAGAATAGCACCAAATTCCCATTTTATTCTTAGCCAATGAATCCTTAAAAATCCAGAAAGCGCCTTAACAAAAGAACTTATACCCGAAATTTGAAGCAAATCGGTAAATTCTGCGTGAAAATACATTTATCTAAATTAAGGTGGTTACTCCCCATTCCCGCCCTTTACATTTAACCAATGAACACCAAATACTAATCATTGAGGCGCCTCAACAGAATGATACTATATCTAAAATTTGAATGAAATCTGATAATTCTGCAGAAAGAACCCGTTTATCTAAATTAAAGAAGGTAGGAGCAACTGAAACTTATTTTTTACGAATTCTTCTTTAAATGTGAGACGTTTTTACGTGTTTTCTTAAGAAAATGAATGCTTCTTCAGAATCGTGTGTAACTTTGAAGGTATAATTGTAAATTTTTGTTTGAGACAATAATATATTTTGATAAATTAAGACAGCTCTAAATTTTTTACTATGTCAATATTTCTGAAAAGATTTCAATGACTTGTGTATTAATTGTTTTAAACACAGTTTGAATTTTATATTTCAGTATATATTTTTTTCATCATATCTGCAACACAATTAAATATAATTTCAAATTACTTACATTAAGATTGAAGTCAAATTTGTAAATGTTGAAGCCCTTCGCCAGACATTTCGTCATATATTCTACTAAATGATCATTTATTGCTAAAATAATGTCATAGCAATGAAATCTATTAATTCGAAAGGTGCCATAGATATCAGAAAGTGATCAGGAACATCTTGTACTTCTGACTATATAATTTAGCATAGATTTATCTCTGTTTAACATGCAACGTAGTAAAATTACATAATGATTTATTGGAATTCAAACATAGTGAATGTGATATATACTACGTTTATTCTTCTTCGTTTAAAAAAAAAGATGAAACATCACAAATAATATAATTTCAATATGACCATATTGTAAAAAATGACATATGTTTTTTTAATGTAGAAAATGCATTGTAACCACGAACTAATTTATATAGTAACTTCTTCCAAGTCACTAACATTTCCAAAAAATTGTTCTTTAACTTTAGAAACCTCAGAAATCAATGTATTATGAACAGATACTTAGAAACAAAGTTTCTCACGTTACCACTTACTTTCGAAAACGTTACCCAGTAGTTAATTTATTATATTAATCGTTTTTCTAAAAACAATACATAGTTTAACTAATGCCATAATTCCACAAGTAAACATTTTCATGATAAACAAACATGATTTACCGACAAACATGATAAATTAACAGTATTGACATTAAAATTCAAATTAATATTATTATGAAAAATATTGCCTGCATAAATACAACTAAGCAGCTGAAAATATTTAAATCAGAACTTAGTTTCATATTATAAAGCAGTATTCCGGTTCGAGAAAATTGATTAATGCATTAAAAATCTACTTTTCCGGAAATTTTTGCGGAAAAAGAAATTTTGGTTTTATAAATAATTCCTTAAAAATATTTTGATTTCGAAAAATTTTGATGATATATATTTTTTGGAATTATAACTCGGACGAAGTTACTGCATATTTTCCCTATTTGTTATTTTATTATTTCGTAGATTGAACAATTGTCTATTTTTAAAAAGATTTTTATTTCTTAACAGTATGATTTGAAAACATATTTTTTTTTATTTTTTATTTGCAACTATGTAAGTATGTCCCGTAAAATGCCTCTAGCCTCTTCAATTTTTTCTCAATACAAATATCCATTCACATCGTCTTATATCCATGCATAGATGCATATGAAAATCCATGTATGTGGGTCATTAAAAAATAGTTCCTTTTTCACCATTAAAATTTAAATAAAGGAATTACCCCTCAAAATTTTACATCCGTGCTCATAGTTCAATTTTTAATTTTTTAAAGATTACTGTCGGTAATAACTACAACGCAACTTACTACTTACGCAACTGTGAATAGCAAATTACATGTAAAACATTTGAGAAATTAATTTCGAAACAATTTTGGGAAATTACTTAATTATCGAAGCAGAATTTGGTAACAAATTAATTAAAAAAATTTCAGATGAAAAATTTATTAATAAATTAATTATACTGTTGTTCTTAAATAAATTTTATGTATGAAAGACTTGGACTTAGGCTGTAAAAATTTATTTATTAAAACCAAACATCGATACTCATAACTATAGAATATATATCTACAAATAAACAGAGCATTTAAAAAACATTCAACATAACTACAAATATCCCGTCAAAAAATACTGGTTGTTCATTACTCCAAAGTTTGTAGAACGTTATGCAATCGCCTTTTGCAGTAAAACCTTACAATAAAATGTTTTGTATCACATTCACCTTTTGCTGATTTTCTGCTTCTTTCTGTTGCTATTTTTTCCGTTTCTTTTAACCATAACTCGCAAACAAAGCATTTCCAAACTTACATTCCCATGCGATTACAAGTAGTTTTTACATCCCTAACACTTCCTGCAAGTATGCTGGTCTGTTAGTAACACACCCAGGGATAATGTCGATGAAATGTCGGAAAAGTATCGGCGGCACCCTGTATCTAAAAATGAGGGCACATAAACTGTACGTCATTTTGAATAAATCAATTACTAAGGGAATGACCTGCACTCAAACCGCAACAAAATCGATTACTTTGCTCATTGATTATGAGCTTTTTAACCCCCCCCCCCTTGTTCACAGCTCAATTTGCACATCTTAACCGTTTGGGATGATTCCAATTTTGTACTCAAAATTTAAGTTAAGGTCCAATCTTTAGAAAACTGTTAACAGAATGAAAAAGAAATCAGTAAAACGTAGTTGTTCGTACTCCAAAGTCTACAGCGCCTTCTACCATCATTTTTTGACAGTTCCCTTTAAAAAAGTTTTTGGACAAACTTTCGATATAAACAAAGTTTACAGCAAAAACTGGAAGTGAATCGACCTTTTTTTCCGTGTTTTATCATCGCTTGATCTTTTGGACGCTAAACTTTGATGCCCCCTGGCTCCTACAGAAGATGGTTTCCTATGTCCTAATGTTTGTCATCATGCCTTCTATCACCCCTTACAACTTGTCCGCACTTCGCTGAAACACCCTGTATATAGAGCACTTGAAGAATAATGTGTATCGGCAGATCCAAAGTCCCGTGCCATAATGAAAAATTAAATCAAACTACTAACTTTAAAATTAATAAAAATCGAGTAAGAAAAACAAAATAAAGACAATATAAACACTCTCAGAAATGGATACTCAAATTTCACGAAAATTTCTTCGTTTTTGACGAAACCGTTTCCTGGGAAATGCTCCCAGCGAATATTTTGTCAGAAAGACGAAATTAGTTTCTTTGCTTATTTGACGATACTAATTTCTTTAAAAGTTTCGTCAAAACAGCGCTGGTGATGCCATCTATCGAAAAATTTAGAAGTACCCCTAATTTTTGACAGAGGGGGAAAAAGCGCCATCGAGGGGATTAGAACTAACAACCTTCGGTATGACAGTCCACAGCCTTAGCCATTACGCCGCAGGGACCTCGAATAATTTTGTTTTTAAAGGCATAAAATGGATTCAACTGCGTGTTTATATTTTTATAAAGTAGTTTGTAATTTTATCCATGTTGTTATATATTTTAAGTTTTAATAAATAAGGCTAATTTATTGTTGTGGTTTTTTATGGTTAACGAAAAATTATAATATATCTTAATTAATATAATTTATTAGAGAGATTTTCTTTGCTCAATGAATGATTAAAATATGGTCTGGTTGTTGCACGGAAATAAAGAATTTTAAAATGCATATTGGGAAGTTTTTTATATGCTATAAGATAATTTATAAGATAAAGCTAAGATTTTAACACTACACTTTGTAAAAGGGAGAGGGGTGAATTATGTACATTTTCATTTGATTGAAAAAAACAATATATTTCTTGGATGGAAAAAAGATCCTAGAATTTTGAAATGTAAGTGACCGAATTTTCTTTTTGAACGATTTTGCATAACACAGTAAATTAGTTCTTTTCTAATTAAACCATAACGAATGTCAACAGCAACAATAAATAAATAAACATTCCTAAAAATGTTTACAGCTAAAAAAATAACTATTTCAGAAATAATAACTTTCCATATTTCAGTATTTTTTGAAAAGCGCTAAAAAGTACTATTTTAAAATTAATTATTACAGACATAAACAACCAAATATCTACTTGCTAAAATCGCAAGAATTGCGGAAATAGAGTAGTGCATCCTTTGACAAACAACTTACCACAACTGTTTCCTTAAAGTGCAGTGAATCTGGTCATGATTGAGACAACAGTTTCGTCAAATATTTGAGGGTTTACGTTTCGTTAAAAGTCATGTGATTTTGATATAAAACAATCGTCAAAAACGACGAAATATAGCCCAAGGATTGCTGTATCGTCAAAAGTGAGAGTTTTATTTCTGAGAGTGAAGAGGCTGTGGATCTCATCAGCGGTGGACAGTTTTAAAACACAGCAAATACATATGAATGGATATGGAAAAAGACTATTATATTGTAGTGGCAGTGGAAGGACTATTGGCAGCGGTGGGGGAGTGTTATGATATCAAATGTTTTGCACATTTGATTTTTTAAATTGTAACACTCTGATCGAAACCCACTGCCACTACAATATAATAGTGTTTTTCCATATCCATTCATATGTATTTGCTGTGTTTTAAAACTGCCCACCGCCGATGAGATCCACAGCCTCTTTATATTGTCTTTATTTTGTTTTTCTAACTCGATTTTTATTTCGTTTAAAGTTAGTAGTTTGATTTCATTTTTTATTATGGCACGGGACTTTGGATCTGCCGATACACATTATTCTTCAAGTGCTATATACATAATTTACGTGATTATTGCAGCTATAGCGCTGATCATGTGGATTTTTTGTGAACTTATGTTCACTTAAAACTTTAAAACTTTTTGGACTATATATATATATATATACACTATATTGCCATTGATTATGGGACACTTGCGATTTTAGACATTTTACTAAATATCTAGAAAAATACATGAGGAATCATCTCAAAACTCTTAGTGTATAAATATAATAGTATACGTCATACATCTCCGTGAAGATTTTTTACCGAAACTCCATAGGGGACCGTCAACAAATTAAAAAAGAATGAATATCTTTTGAATAACCCTGTCAAAACTAATGTAGCAAAAGCGCTCAAACTCTAGATTATGATTGAATGCCTTATTGTAATACACTGTGTTCATTTTTAGGCAAATAGCATGCATACTCGCAGAGTAGTTAAGGTTTTTATAAAAATGGTGCCAAATTTTTCCAAGTTTTTTCCATATAATTTTCAGAGTTCTTAATATAAAATAATATTTTTTTCAGAAAATATGACAAACAACATTGCACACAGTACCCTGTAATCAGAATTAAAAAATAATGAAAATTGTATAAAAAATGAGTTAGTTTACTAAATTTTTTACTGCACATGCGTCAACGATATCAAAATTTCATTTACATATTATGTTAGCTAAATGTATAGAGCAACTTTTGTGAAATTCACAAAATCATAACTTGAAAATTCTGAAAATAATCGTCAATTGAATAAAGTGAAAATCCGTTATTCTCAAAATGAAGCAAAAACAAGAGGGGTTGTATCCATATATTCATTGATTAGTGTCAATGTAGAATACACAATACGGGATCTTACGACTACTTCTGGATAAAATCCCTCATTTTTTTGCTTCATTTTGGAAACAACGGATTTTGTCCTTTTTCTATAGACGATTACTTTCAGAATTTTCAAGCTATAATTTTGAGAGTTTTACAAAAGTTGCTCTATACATTTAGCTAACATAATATGCAAATGAAATTTTGATATCTTTGACGCATGCGCAGTAAAAAATTATTTAGTAAACCTACTCACTTTTCATACAATTTTTATTATTTTTTAATTCTGATTACAGGGTAGTGTGTGCAATGTTGTATGTCATATTTTCTGAAAAAAATATTATTTTATATTAAGAACTCTGAAAATTATAAGGGAAAAACTTAGAAAAATTTGGGGCCATTTTTATAAAAACCTTAATTACTCTGCGAGTATGCATGCTATTTGCATAAAAATGAACACACTGTATTAGAATAAGAGATTCAATCATAATGTAGAGTTTGAGCGCTTTTGCTACATTAGTTTTGACAGGGTTATTCAAAAGATATTCATTGTTTTTTAATTTGTTGACGGTCCCCTATGGAGTTTCGGTAAAAAATCTTCACGTAGATGTATGACGTATACTATTATATTTATACACTAAGAGTTTAGAGATGATTCCTCATGTATTTTTCTAGATATCTAGTAAAATGTCTAAAATCGCAAGTGTCCCATAATCAGTGGCAATATAGTGTATATATATATATATGTGTGTGTGTGTGTGTGTGTGTGTGTGTGTGTATACATAATAAATATTCGCTTTTCTTAAAACATACGTTATATTTTTTCGTTACTTTCAACCTCGAAACATTAAAAATCATGTGATCAAGATGTTTGAAGACCATACTGGAAACGTGCAGAAACTTCGAATATTCACTTCAAATGTATTACATGGAGACTAATTTTGGTTTTAAGAAAGAGAAAATATTCAAATTTTATTAGCAGTGTAATACAAAGAGCTATTTAGCTGATATTGATAGAATTTGGTGCGTCTAGAGTGGTTGTTGATGTATGAACGGTTTCTATAATATTTGTAAATCCTGTATCCCTTTCACCCTTTAAAGATTATTTATGTCACATTGTACTCTAGTGTGCATACTGTTAGATTTCTATGTGTGTGCTCTAAATCTCACTGATCGCTAATGGAGTTCCATTTATCTGTATTTTTCAGAAATTTTTGCATCTTCAACCCATCCACAGCAAACTAAAATTATGATGATGAAAACTTATACCGAAAAAAATGTACGTCATTTTAAATTTATTTAGTAGCCCCGAAAAAACATCAATGTTTAAAAAAAGACTCATTTCGCTTAAATATAAAGTTGAGAAGGAAGATAATTTTACTAATATTTGCAATTTTCATAATATCGAGGAAAACTAACATCCGTTGTAAGGTATTTTATTATTTTTCTGGCTGATCCGTTTGGTGTTGCCGGAACCCATAATAGCAACCTTGAATGAACCGTAATTTTGTATGATTTTCTCTGTTACTCACTGTATTTTGCTTAAAATACATGCTCTCTGACTATGTGACAAATCAATTGAAGCAACTTATATTTAGCAGAAAAAACGCTCAAAATGACCTCATTAGGATATGTTTCCCGCGACTGCATGCTTTCTGCGTTAAAATGTTGATTTTAAACAGTAAAAATCACTGCAAAGTCATTTTTTTCACAATTAAACCCTGAGAAAAATATATTGATTTTCAAACTAATTACACCACCCACAAATCCGATTATACGTGAATCAACGCGTGAAACAAATAATTAGCTGAAAGGTAAGTATATAGAATTAAAATTTCAGAGCTACTGTATAAAATTAATTATAAATTTTTAAGGAAAACATGCTTAATGTTCTCCCTGTGACAGAAATCCTGACTGTACCTAATTGTAATATAACCCTAATCTTATTTTAATTTAACTGTATCTTAACCGTAACTTTATTGCATCTTAACCGTAACCTACCTTTAACTTAAATATAACGCAAATATAAATTAACCAAACCTTCACCTTACTAAAATCTAACTGTATTCTAACCGCAAACTAACCATATCCTAACCGAAATCTTACTGTAACCTAACCATAACATAACTGTAACCTGATATTAAGCTATCTATAATCTAACCGGAACTTAAAAACCTAAATATAACCTAACCTTGACCGAACTGTAATCTAATCGTAACCTAACCGTTACCTAACTGTAACCTAACCGAGATTTAAATATAACCTAAAAGGTTCCGAACTGTGACATAAATATAACCTAAAAGGTTCCGAACTGTGACATAAATATAACCTAAATGTAACATATCTGCAACCTAATTGTAAACTAACCGAATCTTAACTGCAACTACAACTTAACTGTAACGTAACTATACCCTAACCGTAACGTAACTGAAACGTAACTGTAACATAAATATCACCTAAATATGCACAATGGTTTATGCACCAACCAATTGAAAGCATGTCGATGGAGAAAATTGTACTTTTGATGAAAGTGAGTTGCAATTTTTCATTAATAACTCAAATAATTATTAGAATTTTAAAATTCCCATCC
The DNA here is from genome assembly GCA_964019185.1 of Maratus speculifer. Classification (NCBI taxonomy): domain Eukaryota; kingdom Metazoa; phylum Arthropoda; class Arachnida; order Araneae; family Salticidae; genus Maratus; species Maratus speculifer. The sequence continues at coordinate 47,811,457 of OZ025293.1, forward strand.
CTTGTGAATTAAGAGAGACAATGGACCATATCTTCATAAAAATGTTTAGTCTCGTACGCGAAATAGATTTTTCTAGCTATTTGTATATATACACACAGACACACAGAACAAAATTTTCTTTTGTTAGTCAATGTCGTTGCTTATTTATATTCTTCCTCTTAGAAATATACACATACGCCTACATTTAACTCAAAAGCATTTCTCAATTTATTTAGAGACTTGTTTGTCAAGCTTTTGTATGCGTATATATACTTTAAAATACACGTTTTATAACCCAGATAACATAAAATTTATAATATTTTATCTAAGTAGCATCAAATCACTAATCCAAGCTATTTTCCGTATAGTCACTAGTGCATTTTACATTGTAATCCTCCCCTTCCCGAAGGAACAACTTTTCTCTGAAAATATTAAATTTATCTCGGTATGTGAGATCATTTTAATGATTTCTGTGCACATTCTTATAAAATGAATCCAAATAAAATTTAATGAGATATTTTAGAGTAAGTCCTATACTAATAATGCATGTTTAGATGAGAATAGTTTTATTAGCTCGTAAATACCTGATAGAATTTCTTTCAAAATTTTTTAGTTGTGAACAAAAGAGAAGAAATAGATAAAGTTTATATGTAAATTTTAATTTTAATGGTAATTGTATCCATTATCCCCATCAGCTGCATCCATACAAATTATTGCATGAATAATACTAATTATCTAATGTCAAAGAATAAAATATATTTAATAGAATACATGTGAATAGGTCTGTCTATCTACATCTGTAGAAAAAGATATAGTTTAAAGTTTCATATAATTTGCTTTGTTAATACTTAATTTAATGATGAAAACTTCCTTTCATGTTTATTTTATTTAAATGAAAGGATTCGCTTTTATATATCTGCACTTTTCATGCCCAGCTCTTGCATTCTCTTAAAAGCAAAACGAGCCAAAAAGAATAATAAGTAATCAAAGAAGAATTATTAAGGTGCCAGAAGGTATTTTCTGAATTTCAAAGAAAGATTTCCTTGCTTTAGAGAAATAACAAATCTTATATTGTAAATGTCAGCTTAATAATAAAACAATTTGTGCGAATATTTGATGATCTATAGTATTTTTATCTACGAAATTGTCAATATGTACACTAAAAAGAAAAGAAAAATAATCCTAAAATATTCCTTTTAGCTCACAAGCATATCAAAGCCTGGCAGCTTATATACCCGCCGATTCTGTATGTATTGATGTACGTACGTATGTATGTAACGCGACAACTCATTATAAAAATATCCGATTTAATTCCAATTTTGGATATAGGTTTATTCTGATAAGGTGCTCCGCTGATTAGTGTTGGGAGTTCGTTCGGTAAGTATAAGAAAAGGAATGGAGGCCTAATCTCTCCTTAATTTATATAAATGGGTTTTTCATGCTGAATAATCAGATTTCATTCAAATTTTCGATATAAGATCATTCTGACGGTGCACCTCCATGATTAGTTTTGAGATTTAATTCCATACATAAAAGGGGTATTGGGGCCAATCCTACCTTAATTTAGATAAATGGGTTTTTCATGCAGAATTATCAGATTTCATTCAATCATAGATATAGGATCATTCTAATGAGGTACCACCATGGTTAGTTTTGGGAATTCGTGTATATGTATAAAGAGGAGAAATTGGGGTAAGTTTTCACAATCACAAGCATGAAACTATATATTTATCTGGGTCAACTCCAAGTTGTCGCCCAGTTTGGCACCATCTGGTGAAATGTTGGCAAATTTGGCGACCAAAATAAGAGGCCATAAATGATCCTAACTTGGAAGTAGCGTACTTATTTGGCGACGTTCCCATTTAAATTCAATAATGGATCTTTTCCAATTGCTTTCTTTGAATTTCTTAATCGCTAGTCATATTTACAATTGTAAAAGGCAAATCACATTTAGAATGTTAATTTAATGTACATTTATTAAATATGAAACGTTTTGTAAAATGTTAAGTAATACAGAAGCAAAACTAAATAAATACAAGAAAAAATAACTTAGCATACTTTTTTTCAGCACATGACATCAGACTGGCGGCACATACAATTTATAAATATGTATATTATATGTATCCTATATCTTTATTACACTATCTGCCAATAAGTGTTTGAAAAATTTCGATTTTTGACATTTTCTCAAATATTTAAAAATATACTTGTCGTATTCTTCTGAAACTTCAGTATTATGAAGATTATGTATGACTTCATATTTATCAACATCCATTTGATAAGCAGGGCAATAAGGGGGGCGACAAAAAATTAAAGAATAACAGAAATATTTGGGATCACCCTGTACATGAAAATGCACGAAACGATTTATCGCTATCGAATACAAATATTTCGGTACAGTACAACATGTACACTGATTTTTTAAGAATAGCATGTATATTCATGGAAAAGGAGTGATTTTTTTTTTTTAAATTCAAAAATTCTGGTATGTTTTTTGTTTATATCATGCAGGGTTTTTGACCAAATTTAACGCAAATTTCAGAAATATTGGCAAAATTTATTAGAAAAAATATAGCGCAATTGTAATATAAATAAATAAAATATTTTATGAAATATGAGTAGTTTTATGAAATAATTTTTATCTGCGCATGCGCGAAAGATGAAAACGATTCTTTTACATCATTTAATAGTCAATTCTATGGAATAACTTATAAAAAAAATCCAATCAAATATCGTGAAAATTCAAAAAGATATTATTATAAGTAACCCGTTTTTACATTGCTCTCTAAAAACGGCTGAATGATAAGGGATTCTCCCCAAATTGACATTTTTTATTAACTGACTTTTAGGAAAAAATTAGTATTTAATGTATACAATATCTAATACAATATTTCTGTTAATAAGTATCTTGACATCTGTGATAGAAAAGAATAAAAGCTCTTTTCCTTTTCTATCACAGGTGTCAAGATACTTATTAGCAGCAATATTGTATTAGATATTGCATTCATTAAATAGTACCAATTTTTTCCTAAAAGTCAGTTAAAAAAAATGTCAATTTGTGGAGAATCCCTTATAATTCAGCCGTTCATAGAGAGCAATGTAAAAACAGCTTACTTATAATAATGATATCTTTTTGAATTTTCATGATATTTGATTGGATTTTTTTTATAAGTTACTTCATAGAATTGACTATAAAATGATGTAAAAGAATCGTTTTCATTGTTCGCACATGCGCCGATAAAAATTATTTCATAAAACTACTCATATTTCATAAAATATTAAATTTATTTATATTCCAATTACGCTGTATTTTTTCTAATAGATTTTGCCAATATTTCTGAAATTTGCGTTAAATTTGGTCAAAAACCCTGCATGATATAAACAAAAAACATACCAGAATTTTTGATTTTTTTTAAAAAAATCACTCTTTCTCCATGAATATACATGCTATTCTTACAAAAATCAGTGTACATGTTGTGCAGTATCCACATATTTGTATTCTGCAGCGATGAATCGTTTCGTGCATTTTCATGTACAGGGTGATCCCAAATATTTCTGTTATTCTTTAATTTTTTGTCGGCCCCCTAATTGCCCTGCTTATCAAATGGATGTTGATAAATATGAGGTCAGACATAATCTTCATAATCCTGAAGTGTCAGAAGAATCCGACAAGTATATTTTTAAATATTTGACAAAATGTCAAAAATCGAAATTTTTCAAACACTTATTGGTAGATAGTGTATATTATACTAAACAGTTATATATATAATGCTTCGCGATTGCTTTTAATTACTCCACGAATAATAATAACAATAATTTTCCAGTATATGAGTCTTAGTGAGAGAATGAAATTTTTACGTATATTTTATGCAAATATATTTACAATTTTATCTTTACAACATAGAAAGAAAAGTGTTACTGCAATTAGTATTACCGACATTCTTGGTGCTATGTATTTACATGACAAGGGTCTTAAGTGGTAGTAGCAGGGCCCGACTTATACAGGGGCATGCGGGGCATTTGTCCCGGACCCACCTTTTTAGGGGTCCCCATGAGACTAATAAGGATTTTCACTAAAAAGACGCCAAATATTTCCAAACTCTTAGGAAGGTAGTGCGGTATTCCCCTCTTTGCTTCCAGTATTCCATTCATGTATGCAAAAAACAAACTACTTCATTAGAAAATTAATGATTAAAGTTTTATTATAACAACTTAGTATCGTATTTTTTTTTCAAAAGAAGTCTTTATTAATCTTCTTCTGAAAACGTAACAGGTTAAAATCCTTATTCATGACTAATTTGGGACATATTCTTTTAGACATCTTATAACGTACGTAGATAAGCAAAGTAAACAGCTTGCAAAGAGATACTTCTGTCAACCATTCTATCATTTTTTACAATTATCCTACTAGTATTTTTTCCTAAATTTGTGACTATCTTTCCGAGACGCCCTGTATACAGATGTGAAATGTACAGAGTACAAAATTATTACATACATACAATCGGTATGCAGTTTAGTAAATAACCATTTCTACATTATTCACATTTTTTTTAAAAAGAAAGATTAAAGGGGGGCCCCCAGATTGATGTTTGCACGGGGCTCCCCATAGCCTTTGTCAAGAACTGGGAAGCAGACATTAAGCATAATTGCCAATCTCAGTGAGTTCGCAACTATGAAGTTTTCTGAATTGTATCCAGCAATCGGAGCGAAGAGAAGAAAAATCAGTACTTAAAGGAAAATCTTGAATTTTAATCAGGTTACCCGACAAAAATGAAAAATGGACATATACTAAGTATTGATACGATTGACGGTTTAAAAGAAATGAGACTATCGTGGTTTGCTTCGAAAACTTCTATGTTTTGCTGTACTATGCTTACTAAAATACGTCAATTAGTAATGCGTAGACCGATTATGACGCATTAACTATGACTATTATAGTCAGGGAACGAGAAAGAAGCCAGTATGTACAAGCCTGATAGAGACTTTTTACTCCGTTGGCTTAACATGGTTGCAATATCTGGCATTGTAGCACTCTTTTTGGCGACATAATATGAATTTTGAATTGTGTTTGCAAAAAGCTGATTTCAAAGATTTTTTTTTTTTTTTACGTCGTTTTTTTGAAAGATTAATATAATCGGTTATTGACAATTTATTATCAAAGCACATTATTTAAATTAGAATAACATACATATACTCCAAGAATTTTTCATCTTTGAAAGTAATCTTTAGAATTAACATGTTTTGAAAGTTAAAAACAAACATATTGTTACAATTTAATATCACCTATATATATATATATATTTTTTTTTTGTAATGGAACGTAATTTTTTCTTTGATAAATGTGTTTTTAATAATCAGATTTAAAGTGATATGTGTGTAATTTGTACCAGATACCTAATATTGTTCAATGTGCAGTTTTGAAGAACCACACGAATTCACATTTGTATTATACATGAAGTCTTTTCATATTTTAAATTAAGATAAGAAAACATACTATTAAAACAAAAAAGATTTTAGAACGAATGAGATATGATTTATGATTGTGGTTTGCAGCCTTGATCACTTTTTTTTAATTTTATTTTTTACAAAAAGTTCACTATAAAGAGGGCATAAGATAAGCTATTTATTTTATATTTATTTAAAACATCCGCGCAGGAAATTTTTTATAACATGCCAATAAAAGAAAAAAAGAAAAAAAGCAATTTTAAAATTTAACATAGAAAAAGAAAAAGAAATATTCAAACTTGATGTTCTCTACTGGCATTAAAAATATGAATAAATAAATAAAAAATAAAAAGAAAGAAAGAAAAGACAGCAATTTCTTTTTCGTTAGGGAAGGGCCCCCCTCCTAAAATTCCGTTTAAGATACATTTTTAAATATTGAATGTAAAAGGAAAACAAATCTAAGGGGAAACAAATTATAGAATGTACACACAATAAAAATATGTAAAATAAACTTTTAAACTTATTTTTATAATCAATATTTTTTTCTTTTTATTTATTTATTTATTTTATTTTATTTTTATTTATTTTATTTTATTTTATTTTTGTTATTCAATCCCATATTCACGTTAAAACTTCTATACTATATTAGCATAATTATGTAATGTTTTTTATTTATACTATTGCCTCTAAACATAAATAGCAATTCGTTGAATGGATTTCGGTAGAACGAAATCCAGGGAAAATAAAGACTTAAGAACAAAAATGAGGCTCAAATGAGACTATTTATTGCTATGAACTTCATTGTTTACAATTGATCCAATTTACTATTTACAATCATCATTGATTCAAGATGTGAATGCGAATTATAAAGCAAGCAATTCATATGTGATTATTTTTATGTTCTCATTAAAAGCTGAAAACTTAACAAACAGTAATAGTAAATTTTTATTTTGAAACTGCAAAAGTGCTTCGAATACTCTTCGAGATATGCTCTAGCACAACAAACGATCATGTACAAAAATTGTTATAAAAGATAAACTGACCTGTGTATGCCTAACACTAATTAAATAAATATTTTATATATAAAAAAATAATAATAATAAAATAAATTGGCATAATAGAAAATATTTCTGTGTCGTTGTTCAATTATATTCTATTTTATGAAAATAAAAAGTGTTGGATTTAAGATACAGCGAGTGCACTTGAGTCACACATATAATTAATTAAAAATTGTGTATAATTAATAATTATGTATAATTAATTAATAAATATGTACTGTTAATAAATAATTATGCATATTTAATAAATACATTTAATTAAAATAATTATGTATATTTAAAAATATGTATAATTAATTAACAACCATGCATATTTAATAAATACATATAATTAATAAATAATTATATACATTCATTTATGGCTTACATTTTTTTTTTTTTTTTTTTTTTTTTTTTTTTTTTTTTTTTTTACATTTGTTTTCAGCCGAAAATAGAAAGATCACCGAAAGTCCGTGTCAGTTTCGACCTTAAAACCTGTTTCAGTCGATCCTTAACCTCAGCACTTAAATAAAAACCTTTTCATTTATTTAATTTTACTTTAATATTTTATTGTCATATTTGGTATGCATTTCAATTAAAATTTTCCAATAAATTCAAATCCACAAAATTTTTTTCTGTATTTTAAAAAGTTTCAAAAATAAAAAATATGTATTGCAGATTAAGTACCGCGATCTTTAAGTAATTATCACTTAACTGACCGGAAATTCGGAAAATGCGGGAAGCCGTTATCTGTAAAAGGTTTGCAATTTTTGTACAACACATGTTTATTAGCGCCAAAATCTCGCCAAAGCGAATAAATACATTTTTATATAAATTTTATAAGTACATATCATAATATTGAAAGATTTAAACTTAAATCAGTTTCATTTGGTGAATAAATCGTTTTTGCATTAAAACTTTGAAGAAAAAATAGATACTGAGTAAGATTTTATTAAAATAGTCAACGCACTTTTTCTTGTCGCGAAAGTATAACATTCACAGTATAAACTATACTGTCAACGTGAACGTTCCCCAACTATAGCTGTGAATAAAGATGGGTTTTCTAATCTTCCGTAATCGAGTTCAAGGAAAATCTCTCGTTAAACTAAAAGGTATTATCTACAACATATTGTAACGTAAAATGTGTGTGTCATAAAAGATTGATTTCATAAAAACACTTCTATACACAAAAACGCATTAAATAAAATGTGCCAAAACTTATTTTTCTGCACTATAGAAATTTCATTAATGGCAAGACGTTTGATCAAACGCTTTTAACATTTTTTACACTCTACTCTTTTCCTGGTCATCTTTTAATAAGTTAATGGATCTCTTTTTATTGTCTATTTCCTATGACCAATACTTTTTCAAGCGAGTAAGTCAGCGATTTCCATAAAAAAAAATAGATGCAAAAATCGTTAACATTTAACTAAAAAGAGAAAAATAAAGTTTCCTACAAAAAAAAAAAAAAAAAAAAAAAAAAAAAAAAAAAAAAAAACACTTCAAAACCTACTTCAAAGTGAAAAATAAATTTACATAATCGTAATAAGAAATTAAATTAAGTGCATAATATTTACCATGCGTATGATTTTATTTATGTATATTAATTTGATTTTTTGGGAGTCGGTGCCAGGCAGACAAGTTCAAAATTAAAATTAATTGTCCAATTTAAATCGAAACAAGGATCAGTAAAAATGTTGCCGAAAAAAAAAATCCAATTATCAATACGTCAACTCGGACAGCATCCTATATTTTAAAATCTCTGATTGGCCACACCTTTTTTTTACATAATATCTTGTATAAACGAATTAATTTCATATTAATCCTTAATTAAGAACACATAATTGTAGTTGGTAATCTCACTTGAAAATACATATTAATAACAGCAGAAGAAGTGTTTAAAAATAATACATTTAAAAATTTTAACTAAATATTAAGTCGTAAAAAAAGAGCTACCGTAGTTTCCGCGGATCAAAAAATGTTTTTCGACCTAAAAATTTTATTTAATAATTAAAGCCGAATATTTACCGCGATCTATAAAGTTACATTTTAGTTTTTAAAAATTCTGGATCAAAAAATAATTGTTTGATCCGCGGATTATACGCCGGAAATTACGGTAGTAGATACTTGAATGTGCGTCAATTGGAAAATTACATGTAATTTGGCTTGGCTGTCACCGACTTCAAAAACTAGAATTAATGTACATAAATATAATAATACGCATGGTAAATACTATGATTATAATTTAATTTCTTATTGCTATTATGTAAAAAAATATTTTTCATTTTGCAGTCGGTTTTGAAATTGGTTTTATGTTTGGTAGAAAAGAATTTTTTCCTATTATGCAAATCCATGATGGGTAAGTATTATGTTGACCCCCAATGACTAGCTTTACTGTGTAGATGTTTAACCCTAGATTATGATGCTTTTTAGCAATGACTTTGTTGTTAATTCTTCGTGAATTTCAACAAATGGCAAAATCTTATTTCAACATGTATAATTTAGTATCTTTTAAACCTTCAAGATTTAAACTATTGCAGTGGTATTTTATCAAAATATTTAAGATTTTGTCTGCAAGCAAAGAAGTTGGATGAATGTGCATATAAATCTAGCAAAAAAAAAACAACTATATATGTTATTGCGAAAGTTACTAGGGAAATAGAGATTTAGAAGTAACAATGTGTGAAGTCTGTTAAAATGTGTTTCAACGTTGAAAATAAAAAATATAAAGATTTTCTCACTTGTATATTAATCAATATTTTACATTTAGAAAATGCAGTATTACAAGAATCACTCCAGTGAACTTAAGAATTAAAAATCAAAATAATCATTAAGTATTATTAAACAAGAAATTGAGTTTTTAAAGGGTGTTTTTTAAATTCCCTTTTAAACTATCTATTAAACTGTCATACAGAAAATTAAATATTTAATTCATTATCTGAAGGAAGTTCGTTATTTCATATAAATTAGAAACATTTTATAAGGCCATTATCTTCCATGTTTTTAATGCTTAATGGAGATGATTTATTTATCTATGTAGTTTTCATTAGTAAAAGTCTGTAGAAGGAAGTAGTAGTAAGTACGAACCACGTTTCTGAAGACTGTCTTAGGTAAAGGCTTTTAAATGCATGAAGATTGTGTTAATCAGAGTGATTAAAAAGAGTTTAATGAAATTTTAAAGCATATTGAAGACTTATGAACTTAATGTTTCAAAATGACTAATTTTTATCCATATTGCTAGTTTTCTATACTTTTCTCTTCTCTTTCTGAATTGTTAGATGGAATTCCGTGCATTATATTATAGCAAAATATAGGAGGGATGTTTTAAAATGTAATGTTATAATGACGCATTCTCATTTAAAAAAAATTAAATTGATAAAATGTCCAGGAAAATTCACTTAGTGGTGTATGTCTTATTTTTCGGCATATTTGGATTCATTATTCAAACATTTGTTAATTTTGAGTAAAAATTTTTGTATCCGATAATCGTCGAAATTTATCGCCTGTTTTCGAAACCACATTTCAATTTCGAAGTTTTGGAGTTACGTTTCTTCAGGTAAAGGAATAATTAGTAATCGCTAGGTACAATATCCGGTCCCATCAGAGATTACAGATTGATATTATTTGTTTTGTGTTCTTTATAACACTGATACTACCTCGAGAGAAAGTACGACATCATTCCATTCTATTTTGTAGATGTATAATGTTTCCAAATATTAAAAAACATTCTTTGTCAACATCTACTGGACACTCCCATTTTGCAAAAAGATAACGTTTGACGAAACTTATATCACATTTGGTGGGATGCTGAATTGATGCAGCAAATCATAAATACGTGCTGCACGAAACAGCCTCAACGTACAAATGACAAATGACCGAGAGAGAAAGGTATAATGTTTAAGGTTACAATATGTGTTGTCAACCTGCTCATTAAAACCTTTTCTTTCCTGATATCTAATATGTCTGTTTAGTTTTTTTAAACCCCTTGCAATACATAGGTATGTTCGCAACACCTTGCAAGAGATACATCTGTAATTTATAAATTACATGTGCATATTCAAATAAATTAAAAACAAAATAAAATTATAAATGTAATTTGTCTTACAGTATTATGCATAAGGTTTCAAAAGTCCTTAGACAATTTTTAAATAATGACACAACTCATTTCATAAATATATTTTTATACAATATTTTTTTTTTGTATTTCCATATATAATATTTGTGTAAACTTTCTCCATTTATTTCGTCAAAAATACAGGGTTTCTCACTGGAATCCCAACCCAAATGACAAAGTGTAATGATAATCAAAACATCAAGGAATATCCAAAGATATTATAATAACTGGTAGAAGTGAAGAAAATCTTGAAATAATGGCACAACTCATTGCATGAAAATACTTTGTATATTTTTTGTATTTCTAAATATAATGATTCTGTAAACGTTTTCCCATTTATTGAGTAAAAAATACAGGGTGTCTCATTGGAATCTCAAACCAAATGGCAAAGTGTAACTATAATAAATATATCAAGGAATATGCAATGATATTTAACAATTCGTACAAGTGCTCGCCATCCACATACAAAAAGCATTTGACTAGACGTGTGAAATTCAATGCTAATTAATGACTTACGAACTGCACATTTGTGCACTTTTCGACATTTCATACGTTTTAACAGAAAAAAATCTATGCCTGATGAAAATTTGTTTAAATATCTTTCTGTTTTAGCTATGGTATTATTTAGGATCAGCAATGAATGTCGCATGCTGCACATTTGATTGAATAAATAACTCAATATCTACTTCCTATAAATAATTGTTTGTGTTTCTATACTGTACCACAACTTAAATTTTGTCAGAAGAGATTTTAATGAATCTTTATTGAACTATAGTTGAAAAAAAACTATATTTATTTTACTTCTTTATTTAGCTTTCTATTTTTTTCAGACATAATATATTGCATCAGCAAAATTTGTACAAATATGCTTATATACAGGTTGCCCCAGAAGTAATGTGACAAAGTTAAAAGGGAGTTAGGGGACATCATATGGATTCACAGAGCTGCCAACTTCTATGCCTATTTAAATCACATAAACATGTTTGGAACCACAGAAAAGTTTTAGTAAAATGTATGAAAAATATATTCAATGATATGCATTCCATTCCATATTGTTAATTATTTACCAAAATTTCTGTTTCTGATATGTTTTTTCGTCTTAAAATAAGCGTAGTAGTTGGCAGCCATGGATTCAGAATTGCAAAGCAACCCATGGTCGGAAACGTCATGGGAAAGTAGTATGACAGGTACAAGGGGTGAAGAGACATTAATGAGGTCATCTGAAATAATTTATTGGTCAACGATATTACATTTACTGTGGTAGATGATATGAGAAAATGTTACAAAATATGTTTAAAGTTTCCACCATTGCTAGCGATGCATGCATTACACCGTCGAACCATGGATATGCGGACTCGCTCAAATACATCTGGATTTTGTTGGATATCCGCAGTAGCACTGATGAGTCTTGCAACCAGATCCATTTCAGATTCCACAGACTTTACGTACACAGCGTTTTTCAGTGCACCTCCAAAGAAAGAAATCGATTCTGCTTAAATCAGGAGAGCGTGATGGCCAGGGAACCGGTCCTCAGTCTAGTGTCTCTTCGTCTTTTGTACCTGTCATATTACCTTCCCATGACGTTTCCGACCATGAGTTGCGATGCGATTCTGGATCCTTGTGATGTCCTCTACACCACTTAAAGTTTGTCCCATTACTTCTGCGACACCCTGTATATGAAAATCTTTTATACATATATAAAATAGTTTGTCTTGATTGACTGATAAAATCAAAGCACAGCCCAAATTACTGAACATAATTCTTATGATGTAAGCGAGCACTAAGACGGGATTTTTAAAATCCCCCCTTCCTCCGATGGGTGTTAAATGGGAGTTATTATAAAAATCATGCTATATCGCCGCAGCCGTTTTAGGTAGGAGATGAAATTCCAAAATATAAATCTACTAAGAAAAATTAAATACGTATTTCAACAATTTTACAAACTCTCTTGCCAAAGGGGGCTAAAAGGAGGTAAAATATTTTAGAACATTTACCACATTTCAACAGCCGTTTTAAGTAGAAAAGTGAAATTACAAAAAATAAACTTTAAAAATATTAAACACATTATTCAAAGATTTTAAAATGTACACACCTGAGGAATGCTAAAGAAGTGGTCGAAAATTTAAAAAAATTTTTGACGCATCATGTGATATTTTATATGAAAGCCACAAACAAACAAACAAACATTCTTCGGATATCAGCATGGGATCATTATTACATTGGATCAAGTTGAACGCCCATGAATATAGTGTCATAGAGCCTTGGAAGAAAAATTATGGCAAAAAACGGAGTTCTTCCATAAGGGTAATATGGGGCGAATATTTTACAATTTAATTTTCTTTTAACAATATCAGAAAAATACTATATGTTTATTAAAACTATAAATTTTTAAATCACTACATGGTTTATTCAAGTTCATCACAAATATTGCCTTTATCATATATAAAAATAATTTCTGAAATAAAAGTATAAAAAAAGAGAAATATATAAAAATTGTTTATAAAAATATGAAAAAGGTGTAAAAATAACCAAAAATGATTAAAGTAGGTTGAAAATTTTAAGACATGTCACTGCACTGTTAAAAATTTTAAACTTCTGCTGCATCGTCACTCCACTGCTTTTATAATTTATCTCTATTTTAAACAATGAGAACGCTCTATAATACTGTGAAGTAATCGTTCTCTATAAAACCGGTGGAGTGACGATGCAGCACAAGTTTCAAATTTTTAGCAGTGTATTATGAAAAATGAGAGACCAGTATTGATCGCAGCGACATATGTTAATTCGTCGCTAGTCTACACTGTATAAAAGTTGACCCTTTTTCTGCATCGTCACTCCATCGTTTTTATAGAAAAAGATTACTTCGCTATACTACGGAGCATTCTCACTGGTGAAAACAGAGATATTCTATAAAAGCGATGGAGTGACGATACAGCAAAAGTGTCACATTTTTTACAGTGTCCATGTTTTCTCAATTGAATCCTTACACTAAGCTTACGTAGCAACCGCCAAAAGTTGCTGTGATCGCCGCTTATGGTTCTGCATCGTCCGGCGCTTATGGAATGTAATTTTCTAGCACTTTTTGATTCGACAATTTCTACACTGTTAAAAATTTGAAAATTTTGTTGCTTCATCACTTCACCACTTTTATGGAAAACAATTACTTCTCTCTATTATAGAGCATTCTCATTGGTCAAAATAGAAATATTCTATAAAAGCAGTGGAGTGACGATGCAATAACAGTTTCAATTTTTTAGCAGCGTACAATATATCTTAGGGCGTGTTAGCACAACTTACCTGTCACTTACTGATTGTAGACCAGTACGAAATGAAAATCAAGGCGAAGAGTGACATCAGCTAAAATTCAACCTGATAGTTTTCATTGGTGTCACAATTCGCTTTCGTACTGCCCTACAATCGGTCGGTAACATTGGTGACTTTGGTAAGTTGCGCTGAACACGCCCTCTCAGACCCTATAATGATGTTTTTATAGGTCGGAATCTAGGTAGATTTTTCTTTATTAGCAAGACAAGATTGGCTAATCAGAAACAGGCATTTTTGAGAACACTTTGCAACCTGAAGTAAACACCAAAAAGGTCTGCAAGAAACAACTTTTCTTAATGGTCAATCTCATTTTACTTATAGCGAAAATCTATCTGGCTCCTGGTCTTAGTTACTGTATATTGTTAAGTTTATGTTGTTGGCAACATTATAATAAGGTAGTATTTAAGCGTTTCGCAACAGTTATTTCATTACCCAGCGAGATCTGTAGATCTTTGCTCAAAGTAAAAATACGTCATACAGGCGTTTTTGCTGTTCTTAACTATGGCTCATTCTCTCCTTGTTCCTTTGCTACGTGGTGCTGATTGGTGGGATGCATACGATTATCCATCTAGCATTTTCGACCAGTGTTTCGGTGTTCCTATATTTGACAGTGATCTACTTGCTGGACAATATGTTCGTGGAAACTGGTTCCGCCCTCGATCAAAGGCTAATATTGTGGCATCAGGGAAATCTGAAGTGAAAAACGATGATAAAGAATTTAAGGTAGTTCTCAATACAAGTCATTTCAAACCTGAAGAACTGCAGGTGAAAGTATCCGACAACTTTATCATTATTAATGGTAAGCATGAAGAAAGAGCTGATGATTACGGGCTGATATCCAGACAGTTTACACGACGTTATATGCTTCCTAAAGCGTGCGACAAAGATAAAGTGGCCTCTTCTTTAGATTCAGCAGGGATGTTGACCGTTGTTGCACGAAAGAAGATTGAAACTGCACCAAAATCTGAACGGGAAGTGCCTATTGCTCAAGAAAATAAGGAAGATGTTAAAGAAAGTGAAGATGGTAATTAAATTAGTAAAATTAAATTTGTATAGCTTGTACGTAGAGTATGTCCTGCTAGTCTAAAAGACCTATAAACTATTCCTCGTCTTTACAACTTTAATGAAATTACTAATAAACGTTTATTTTCATTATAAACCTGCGTATGAATTATTTTTGTAGCTAATCTTTTTCTTTCCCATATTTGTAATATAATGTTGTAGTAACTATATAAACTTTGTGGTTTTTAAAACCTCATTTGCCAAGAATTTAAAGTTTTTATAAAGGGGGGTAAAAGAACTTATCGATATTAATTTCTTTAGTTTTCTTCTGTATAATTTGTGCTAGTGCGATTCTGTAGACTGCCTTTTCATAGTTATGACGGCAGATAACGAAATATCTTTCTCTTTGAGACTAAGTATTTCTGAAATCCGCAGTATAATGTTGATGTACTTTTAGTTCTGTATTTGGCAGGAGGGCCCCCCCCCCCAAAAAAAAAACTGGTAAAGGTTTATCTTGCGTCAAGCTTTATGCAATAAAGATTTTTGAACTTTCATTTTTATCCAATCTTACACGATATAGAGAGCTGAAATTGACAATTCAACTTTTCTGTCCCCCCCCCTTTTTTTTCTCTCTTAAACGGAGTTATCTGATTTAGGCTCTGCCATTGACTTTGTCTCTGAAATTAACAAAATAACTCGTTAACTTGTCTGGCTCCGTGCTTCTGAGCTACTTTTCCCATCTTGTAACTACCGTAGCGAAATTCTTGGCTTTTACAGGATTGAGATGTGTTTTCTGTCCGAATGAAACGCTTCCATATTGCCTAAACCGGATATTGCAGTTAAAACTTAAGTTGTCAATTTTTGAATAAAACGCTGCAATACTCGTAACGTTACCTATATTGTTTGCATAAATCTTCAGTTTAATCCTTGCAGTTCCGTGATCGGGTAAATCCATCCCTGAATTCTTTAAACAGAAACATTTATTTAAACTCTAAATATAATGCAGTTTAAAACTTTTGTTGATAACATATGCATACAAATATTATACACGTCATTAATCATTTAATATTGGTTTTTTTTCCCTTAACTTTTGTCGCGCAGTAAGCAATATTAAACATGTTGAGTAAAACCGAAGTTCAGCTTTCTAAATCTATGTTCTGAGAAATTTCTCTCCCTAGTTAAATTTAAACTGCTGACTTTTCGAAGCTGTTTTACATCTTGCATTATAGCAAAGTTCCCTTTATTCATGGCAATTTTTTGATAACATTTTTGATATTTTTTGTTAGATTTTCTTAATAGTTTAAGACCACCTGTGTTTTTCAGCCAGTCTGGATAAATAGGGCTAGTACTTATTTCTCTGCTATCCTCACCCTGATATGCATTCGCAAACTTTTATGGATGAAAACGCTATTCCACGTTTCTAGTTTGTATTAAATTCTTGTGTGTGGTTTATCAAAAGTTGCAGACAAACGCGAGATTTCGGGGTTTTCACTGGTTGCTGCAGATTAATTTTAAAACTAATTTTTAAACTAGTTTAACCTAATTCATAACCTTGGAAGGTTCTGAAGATATGCATGCAATTAAAGCGCGTTAAACCTCTGCAAAATAACTTTAAAACGTGAACTGTTTACAAGGAGTATTTGGCTTGCGTTCACATTGAAATCCATACTAAACCAAAAGTATTGGAAAGGAGTAAACCTTGGAGCGAGGTATTTATCGTAACTCTAAAACTGGATTTATGTTTTTACGTAAATTCCCTAAATATCCTTTTGTTGTTTCCTTTCTGCAGGATAACAGCAGTAACTCGTAGCATCTCTTCAATACCTATATACAAGGTACTTTGACTACACAAGTTCTGTATAGTTTAATTTTTCGAGACATTATTTTAATGTAGAAAGATTTCGGCATTATTGCACTTTTCTCCGACTTTGAGTACTCGAGTCTCGTTATATTAATTTCTTCAACTTAATTGTGTATGGTAAAATTAATGCAACTAATGGCTTTCTCGACTCCAAAAAAAAAACTGAATTAGCACAGTTTAAGACGATGCTAAAGCTAGCAATCAGCACTTAACTGCTGTTAGTGGTCTTTTTTTTTCACTTTTTGCATGAGAAATGTTCCAGTTGTATGCTTAGAACTATTGCCAGCGATTTTCTGGATCGATGAACTTCTTGAACATCTCCGAAAACTACTTAGTTCTTTTGAGAGCGCTTGCAATAGCTTTAATTTTGTCTCTGCATTTAAGACTCTGCTAAATGTACGAAATAAAGCGTTATTTGCCAGTAATTTAGTCTGAAAATGAATAAAACTTATTTGTTTGAATGCTTATTTCTCTTCTAAATAGTTTAACTTGAAAATCATCTGAACTCGGGTAGCTGGAACGATGAAGCTTCTCAAATATTCCACACGGGACTGAAAAAGATCCGGATGATAACATGTGTATGGGGGGTGTGTTCTTTCAAATATCTCGCTCAGTTTAATATTTTGACCCTTTTTTTTCCATAGGATAGCCGAATAGTGTAAACCATCAAGATTCCTACCACTAGTATATTTGTGCAAACTCCTTAAAAACACAAAATCGCTGTTTCTCCCATGGTTAAACACATTAATTTCATTATGTAACTGTGTAAAAATTTGTTTACACATCTCTAACAAGGGCACTACCAAACATGGTGCACACAGATTTTGATGATTTCTAAGTATGTTGTACGTGTCATACCACTAATTATTCAGCTGAAAGGATTCTTTCAAATGGGCCTTAGTTTTTGAGAAATTGGGGGGTCAAAGTTCAGCGTATATTTCAAATACTTATTAGTACAAGCGTCGCATGTGAATCGGTGGCTTCGTGGTAACGAACGAGCCTGCAAGTCGAAAGGTTGCGGGTTCGAATCGGTCATCGGCTTTTATTTATTTTTGTATTTTTACACGTTACAAATTTTAAGTATTTTTATTAAAAAATTTCTACAGCTTTTGATATTTTCTTAATAAATTACATTTTTAAATCTCTTCATGAAAATTTATTCTGCAATTTTTAAACGAATACTAGCGATCTACGCCCGCTAGCTGGGCCACTGTTTCCAAACTAACCTCGATATTAAGCAATATATAATAAACAAAAAATCATTTAATAAGCAAGTCTTGGTGTTCGAATCCTCAGCACAAAAAAAGTAAATTAAAGAGCTATAGTTGTTATGCGCCCATTATCCCGTTAAAATATGTGATTTCGCACAGTGGGCAGTACGGGCCCATCGTGCGAAGCCGGTCCACCGGCGCTACGCGCCATGGTCGCCATTGTCCCGTTAAAAATATTTGGTTTTGCACGGTTGGCGCTGCGCGTCCATAATACATTTTCTCGTATTTTTTGGATCATCAGAAGCAGACTTTTACGCAGATTCTGAATATGTAATCAGACTATGTTTTCTACTTTAAAAACTTTCTGCATGATGGTTTAAGAAAAAACGCGCAAAAAAAGTTTATTAAAAACTGCAAAAGACTGCTATTAAAAAAAATAAGTAATTTCATTAATATCGCAAAGAACATAACTAACAAATAATTTTGGCAGCTTGTTTTCCATTTGTACTAACAGAAATTAGTATTAATCGCGTAAATCTTAGGTTACACAATATTCGTGTATGCTAGCAAAAAGAAAAAGTATGAAAATGAGCTACAACGATTAATACTCGCATACAGAATAAATATATGAATAGCCAGTTGCATCTGAGATCCTCAAAATATTAATTAGCAACACTATTACCTCTTAATGAACATATCTTGCTGTGATTAAATAGTTGTACTTATTATATTAATTAAACAGTGTTTAATATTTCTTACCAATTACTTCTTTTTCTCTTATACATTCTTTGACAAATTGACGGGAGAAAAATAGGTTTTCGGATGCTTCTTCTTTTAGTCAAAGGGGAAAAGTTCCTGTTCTTCACCGCAAGGTAGCGCAGTGTTCTGCCTCAGAGCTCAGTTTGAGACCTGTTTGGGAAATAAGGCGTTTTCCGTTCAGATTCCCGACTGGTTTTTAATTCATAACTTTTTTAATTTTGGTCCCACGGTCTAGAAAATGCCCGAAATGACTTTCCCGGAATTTTTCGAATCGAAAGACACCTCTCGCGACTTCCAACTCGCCCGCGTTGCGAACTGTAATCGGCTTCAAGCAGACAGACAGACAGAGGCGCACGGATTTTATTAGTATAGATTTCTATTGACAAAACTACAAAACTAGCTTACGCCTTGAACTTTTTTTATTGATTATTATTCGCGTTTTTTATTTTAAGCACAATCCTGAAATAATTTTTTTTTCCTATCGCTTTTTTATTTTATAGCATTATAAATTAAAACTTGTCTTTTTTTGTGTATGTATAAACAATACTAAATAATTTTCGGGTGCAATTTTTTAAATGTCTTTAGGATTAGATTATTCAAGTAATACGTGTTTTCGAAAAAATAATAAAATATTAATGCAGTAATGTTAAAATGCAAGTTGTTGCCAGTCAATCCAAGTTTTCAATTTTATAATTTTCTGTAAATACATTTATCTCCAAAGTTCAACATAAACATAAGTTATCGTTTGCACAAATAAATGACAGATTACATCTATTTTTATAACAAATCATAACAATCTTTCCGTATCATCTGTTTAATGAGATAAAATTTATAATACATATAAAAATACTTTTTTTAATCGTCTGCTTTCCTCCGTAATTATCAGAATAAATGAAGATTTCTTGTTATTGGTCTTATTTTTGCACTTTTACAAATGATGATTAAACCCTTTTTTTACTTTTAATATATTTTTAAACATATTTATCACGAATTAAGTATTTTAGTAATATAAATTACATTAAATGCAGTGTTAAATTATCTAAATCCAAGCACAATATTGTGCAATACACATTTGAAAAGAAAAAATAGTGGCTGATTAATCTAAAAATATTAATATTTAAAGTAGTGGAGATTTTAAAATATTGATATTTTCTTATACTTTTTCAAAATTTTAATTAAATACAAATTTTTATTTATTTGTTGCAAAATGTACTTTTAATTGAACCCTGAAGTGCAGTCAGTTCACCATATTTTGAAAAAATAATAAAAAAATGTTGACAATGTAAACTGTCCTCTTCAGAAAATATCAAAAGGTTCAAGGCTGTCGAATTTTCAATTCTGCTTATAATTTGCGAAGTGTAAAAAAACATAAAATAAGTAAAAGGCCGAAGACTGATTCGAACCCGCAACCTTTCGACTTGCAGGCTCGTTCGTTACCACGACGCCATCGATTCACATGCGGCGCTCGTAGTAATAAGTATTTGAAATATACGCTGAACTTTGACCCCCAATTTCTCAAAAACTAAGGCCCATTTGAAAGAATCCTTTCAGCTGAATAATTAGTGGTATGACCCCTACAACATACTTTGAAATCATTAAAATCTGTGTGCACCATGTTTGGTGGTGCCCTTGTAAGTTAACTCGCGACAGATCTAAATTCAAGCAAAGGCTAAAACTATGGTGAGAACTTTGGTGTTGTTGTTTCATATTTGTCATTAGTATTTTAATGGTTAAACTTTCTTTTGACGTAATATAGCTGAAGTCTCTAACCGGGCTGGCTTAATTGTTAGTTTCTCTGACGAAACCCCTTTAGTCTCGTCCCTTTCTGTTCGTCAGAGTTCGTACACGAAGTAGGCTTCAAATTTTGTATGCTTGCAGCTGAGTATCTCGTGTAACACGACAAATAAAACTTTTGAAAGTATTTAAAGTAACTTTTTTCCGATGTCATCCTTTCGTTCTAAGATAACCTTAATTTAAATGTTTTTAGTGTAAGGGACATGACTTCGAGGTAAATGATCTCTACCCCCCCCCCCAAAAAAAAAAAGTTCTTGATTCAAACCCCGGTGCTGGTAGTTTATTTTCATATTCGGATTTAATGGAAAGGAACTTTTGGTATTTTTAATTTTACGGTTTATATTTATCTGACGTTATCTTTGGAATAAAATTTTTTTTGAACTTTATAAATGATTCAGCAGTTTAAATTTTAGTTTTTGAACAATTTATTTCTCGAAATTTTTTATATCTGCCGAGTGTTTAATTTGAAATGTTTTCACAATGAATGTTTTTGATTCTATTTAAACTTGATCTGAATTTAACTATTTTTAGTAACATTTACAATTTTAAAATTAAACTTATTGATGCTTAATTTATGGAAGTTAATAAATTAAATACTTGGACTTGTTGAAGGATAAAGGATTTTGAATTCAATATTAAACTCTGCGATTACACTTGCCAAGTTTTTTTGTTTCGCTTCAAGTCACTTCAAAATAGATGCCAATAGAAAGTAAATTTAATAAATCTGCAATCAAAAGTAAATTTCTAGGTTAGTAAACAACCTATTTTCGTACTCAAAGAATAATTAAAATGAGACGTCTATTCCATAGTCTTCTCGTGGATATAATATACACACTTGTGTCCCTACTCCCAGTTTTTCTTTCTGGAGGGAGGGGGAAGGAACGAACTCTAATGTTAAGTATATGGGAGTATTATTTTTAAATATTTTAAACAGAATTACTGAACTACAATTGGGCTATTTTTTTACTTTTGAAACCAGAAATGAAACAATCTTATTATAGCAAAAATTGAAAAGTAAACTAACCAGATTGTAGATCATCCTCAGCTATCGTAAGCATAATATTGTTCAAAAATATCAAAATCAAAGAGGAATTTGAAATAACGCCCCATACTCTTCCTTTCCATCACTTGACTGAAGTGACCTTGATTCTGAAATCGGGAGTATACATTCAAAATAATTTTTTCCTAAATTCATGAAATTGGAATGTATTCTTAGGCTTGAGTTTTGTTTTGAGGGGAAAGTCTGAACATCCAACAAAATTGACGCCTAGAAAAGCCTTTATAAAGTGAAAAACAAATATTCATAAATTGGAAAACGAATTTCATATTGCTTCAGCAAACAAATATGCAAGAAACAAGCTATTTTATACAATAAAATCTGTAGATTTGTTCGCGTTGAGCATAGGTAAATGTTTTCGTCAAATATTGAACACTAACAAATTTACGCAGATAATGTGACCAAACTCAAACGCAGCTTAATTTAAGAATGAAGGTAACGAATAAATATTTTAACATTACGCGATTTTCGTTCTAAACTTAACGTGCAGGGCCATAATTAATCTTTAACTTGGTGAGAGGCAATATCAGTCAACGGTAACTGACGGTTTAAAATGATACAATATTTAAAATTACAGTCTAAATTTGAATTTCAGAGTTGTATTATGAATGTATTAAATATTTCTTGCTAAAACATCTCGATGTTTTTTTATTAAAAGTAAACATATACGGTAGGCTTCCGCTCATATCTCCTAATGTGGCAACGTGCTTAATTATTTTGGCCATTATTATACCAAAGTGTACTGAATTTTCTTCGTAAGTTTATAATATCGTCACACTTTACTTGGAGGATTTTAATTGTGTAACGGGAATCTTATTTCCCGGCCCAAACTGAAAAACTGACGAGAAAAGACTTAGCACTAGACGTGTAAAAACTTTGAGCTCTTATGGTTGAATTTTCTAAATTTTAATTCAAAATTTTACAATGGCACCGGAATATTTGAGAAAATTTAGTTTCAAAATGTTGACTGTATTTTTTTCGTGTACATCGAAAAGAATTTTTATCTTTGAAAATATTGGTGCAAATGTGACATGTATAATTTGTCGAATTTTACCCGCAGAAGTTTCAAAGGGTGGGCACGTGAGACGTCTGTACAAGTAAAATGAAGCA